>OY723400.1:59637557-60237557 GCA_963210345.1 Inga oerstediana | reverse complement strand
CATTACAGTAAGTGTGCCAATTTGATATGAATTTCATGTGGTTAACAGAGGAAGGTAGTGAACTCAACTCATCATCTTATTCATCCTCCTCTTCATCGTCCTCATCCTTATTCACATCATCAGAGGAGGGAGAAATAATTCAAGATTATTAATTAAGAACCATAAAGTATTTTTACTAGCGCACTTAATGGTTCTAAATTAATATTGTGGTTGATTATGCAATTAATAGTAGACACCAATAAATAAAAAAAAAAGTTCTCAAATACATAATAGTTATTAAGAATTAACAGTCACCATTTATAAAATATAATGATCTTAAAATACTAAAAGACACGATGGCTCAATAATCCACAAAACCTTCTTTATATAAACATCCAAAAACTGAACTCCACTTCTCTACTTTTATTTCAACTTCTCAAAACCAACTTTTGATTCAACAAAACATCATGGTCAAACACAAGAGAACTTCTGATTCATCATTTGGCAAAAAACCAAAAGATGAACTCTCTTCACCAACAAGTATTGAAGGTCTCGTCCATGCAAACTACGAGCTCTATCATATGGTCTACGTTTACTTGCGAGAGCAAGGATGAATAGACTAGGCCTTGAAGGAACTCACCTCTCTCATTTGCTCTTTGCACTAGAAGGTGGACAAGTTACTGGAGAATGAAGAATCTGATGATGTATCATATTCTTAAAACATCTCTATAACTTTTTATTTTTAGTTTTTTTATTTACTTTCTCTTTTTATTGTTGTAAAATGATAGTTGCATAATCAACCACCAAAATTTAAAAAAAGGTATATACATTATGGTCATTAATTAACAACTGCCACTTATTAGAATACTATACAAATACATAATAGTTGTACTTTATAATCGTCATATAATGTCTGATGGTTCTTAATGTAAAACTATCATGAAACATTTAATGAACATACAAACGACTTGTCTTACAATTCCTATCAGAAAAACAACATAATGATTTCTCTTAAATGACTGTCAACTAAATGGTCTAAACCTTTTCCCTTCCCCATGCTCATTATGAGAATACTTTGTACTTCTTCATTCTTTGATGATTAGCACGAGAACCAAGCACCCTTTCATTACATACCACTATGTACGACTGCTCATCTTTAACTTCCAATATGTGCAATGATGGTCTGAACTCGTCACTTCCAATCTATATAAACTCCCAATTTCCTTATGTTTATTGTCCACATTAATTCTTTCAATCACCAAGAGATGAAACACCATACTAAAGACTGGCTAGAAAATCCATGACGTCATCCTACTCCTCCACCTCCTTCCCTTCCTTCATAACCACCACCACCTCTTTCTCCCCCTTCTCCTCCTCTACAACCTCTGCCTCCACCTCCGCCTCAAGTGGAGGCAATGATGTAGCATGTAGAATGTATTGACCATGTAGTGAGGAGGTTGATTGGATGTTTGTCAAGTATGAATAGAAAGGCCAATCTCAGTCTTGATGAGTATAAGATTGGCCACCATGATCATGACATACCCAAATGATTCAGGTCACTCCTCAGGTGATGAGTAGCATGATGATGTGTGGTTTACTATGAATTTACAGAACTTTTGATTATTCAAATTGAATGAAACAAAAGTTCCTAAATTTGCAACAGACTTCAGATCATCTATCAAGCAACTAGTAATCGAAAGGTGATTTTTTTGGTTTTATTTTAATGAAATATAAAATGTAATTATATTTGCACTAGCTACCCAAAAAAAACATACCTCAAGGTTATTAACTAATAACCGTGATATATGTATTTGTTAAAAGAATAACATAACTCATAGTTATTAACAAAGAACTATAATAAATATAAACAAATAAATAACAATTTTATCTATACAACCATTACGTAAAGTCTTTGACATGACAACTCAAAAAACCCTACCATTCTTCTTCTATTTAAGCGTATGAAATAGAACACACTTGACACTTATTCTATTCAAATGAAACCCTCCAACATCTTAACCTTAATACACATGTTGTCTTTTCCAAGTGTCAAGAGTCATTTTTAGTCGAGCCCCACCATAAAAAGCATTCTTCTTACTTCTCAATATACCTTCACACTTGTCTCAGCAATTGCCGAGTGAGTTACTTTTGCTTGCTCTAACTTGCATTTTCATCATTTGTGAGCCCTAGCTAAGTCGCATTCCTTTGATGTTCTATTCTTCTTGTTTGACTTAGGTGCCGTTGTGAAGTTACGATGCGATAAAGCATTTTAGGTGACATTAACTTGCTTTTGCAAAGTTATGTTGTTTTTGGAAAACCTATTATTGCTATGATCAAAGGTTTATTTCTTGTTATAGGAAGTTGTCAACCCACTACCTTGTCTAAAGGTTCCTACTTTATTGATCTTCTTTGAAGTAACTTCTAGAGATATGATCCCTAAGGAAAATATATGTCCTTTTTTGGAAGTATCCATATCTCTGGAAGTTACTTCAAGAAGTTCAATAGGTGTGATGAATAAACTAGTTCATTTGTATCGATAATAGTTATACATGAACCAGCTCTATGAATAAACTAGTTCAGATGTACCGAGAGTTATACATGAACAAGCTCTATGAATAAACTAGTTTAGGTGACATTGAAATTAATGTTGTGAAGTTATGTTTTTGTTTTTTGGAAATCTCATATTGCTCTGACTGAAGGTTCCTCTCCTGTGTTTCTATTGAGCAGGTGGCTGTTGACTCCAAATTTTTAATAGAATTTGAGATATATTTTGATATGTTTTGGGAGTCATTAATGCTAAAATAAAGGGATTTATTGGAGATTTTGATAAGATATCAATTTGGTGCATAATTTGGGGATTTTATTTTAAATATTATAATTTTAATCTAAAATAAAAATAATTTAATATAGGATGATGATAATAATAATTCACTATTTTGAAATTAAAAGAAGAAGAAGAAGTTGCTTTTATTTTATTATCATATCTTTTATTTTTCTTTTCTTGATTGATTGCAACAGGTGACGTTGATTTACTTTTTTGGATGAGAAGCTTAAGCAATTTCCTAATCTAAGAGAACCATAAGTGGGCTATGGGAGGTTGGACCAATTTCGTTGAATAGAAGACTCCTTTGGGCTGCTACATGTGACGACACAGTTTGGGCTTTGGAGGGCATGCAGAATTTTGACAAGGCCTAAAGGAATGACCTGAAAAAAAGAGGAGAGCGAGAGTTTTGGGGTGGCAGCTTCTATTCATCATCTGGTCGGCAGCCATAAGAGAAACGATCAGATCTTCTTCTTCCTGGGTGAGAGAAACAAAAAGAGCAGGGTAGAGAGAGAAAGAGGCGTTTCAGTTTAGCATCTTCCACGGGAGGACAAGAGGACTGTAGAGTTGATTGAATCGAGGACCAGAGACTCACTCATTGCTGCTGCTTCTTCTTCTAGCAAGCTTGACGGATCTGTCTGGCGAGAATCAGAGAGGATGAGCTACAAGAGGCAGCCATCAGTCATTGCGCAAGCACCATTCATCACTTCTCCGGAGCATCATTAGTGAGGAGCCGTCACCTTCTTCACCCCCTGAACCAGAACGCAAGAGCAAGGGAGAAGGGAGGATGTGGTCAGCGATTTTAATCAGAGGAGAGAAGAGCAACATTAATCACTGCAGCAGCGTTCTTCATCTTGGGTTGTTTTTCATATCTTTATTTAATTTCCCTCTGATTTCCATATTGTTGTTGCATATGGATGTTGCTGAGATGATGTTGGTATTAATTATGAGCAGCTAGTTACTTTGCATTAGGATTATTTCAAAGCATTGTAAGGATTGAGACTTATTATTATTATTTACTTTAGTTGTTAATGGCAATTATGTGTTAATTTTATCTTGTCCATAATGCTTCTATGTGACTGGCCATCACTTAGATTGTTTTGTTCAATTAAATTAAGCTTGAGAAAGTTAATTTAATTGTAGAACTTAGATAAAATTATGCTAGACTTGAAGTTTAGGATTAAATTGATGGTTTGTTAGTAACATCGAGATATAGTTACTAACCTAGCATTGTCAAATTAAGGTTGTTGCTTAATGATTATTTTCTCTTAACTGTAGCAAGAGATTGTGCATGTTAATTGAGGATATAAATTTGGTTTCGACTTGAGAAAGCTTAATCAAATACCTTTGAACTTTAGACTAACACATCAAGTCATTTAATTTCTATTGGAATGGTAATTATTAAGTCTCATGAATTGCAATGGTTAGAAATAATCCTATGCTCCTCTTGTCTTCAAGTAGAGTTTTAATTTAGTTTTAGTCAACTTGTTTTCCTTTTCTTGAATTCAAATAATCTTTAGGATATAAACTCTCTAAATGGTTTTACTCAACCTAATTGATAGCATAATCATGACAATTAATCCACTTTTGCCTTAGTCCTCGTGGGAACGATCTTTACTTATCACTTTATTACTTGACGCGACCCGTGCACTTGCGGTAGCGAACAATGGCATCAAGTTAAAAGCTATATCATTCAACATTGTGATAAGTCATAGACTCTTCAATGGGGGAGTTTCTGAGTTATTTGGTCTCATCTCTATGTATATAATAGAGTAGTACTTCTAACATCAGTTAGCCACACAATTTGGATGGATCAATATTTTATAGGCTTTTTGGCCAAAATCAATCATACTACTCCTTATTCATATATATAATAATGTAAGTATTCATCTATACCTTATATCTCTTTAGCAATTAAGCTTGGAAAGCAAAGGAAGATGGCAAAAAAACAAATTACCCTATTAGAAAGGGCGAAGGGGTTATGCAAACCCTTGAGTTCAAGGGTTTGCATATCGCTTCACCTTTTTTGATAGGGGTATATGTTTTTCCCTAGAGTCCTTTGCTTTTCAGGGGTTAATTCATGTGAAGAGACACAATTATATATAGGTCACCAGTTACATTATCACTTATATACGTCTATAGTTGTCATTGATTCTCCCTATAAAGCCTGGAATGTCATGACAAATTGCATAGCCACATGATGTTGGAGGTATTGTTGTTTTGTTATATATATAGAGAAGGTCAACTAGCTCAAAAACTCTCACTTGAAGAGTATTATATCCATATAGCACGGTTATTATATAAAAGCCACTATATATTATAAATGGTCACAGTTCTTTTCTATAAACCATTATTTATGTACTTATTTCATAACGGTTGTCTATGTGAGATCATTATTAGGTTTATTAAAAGTCACAATTCTTATATACAAACCATTATGTATGTTACTGAACAAATAACGGTTGTAAAATAAGACTGTTATATATTATGCAAGCATTACCATATATTATGATTACTATTTACGTTTGTCAGTTAATTATTATCATAGCAATGGGTAGATCATGGTCTCACCAAACCTCAATACATAACGAGTGTTATATTATAACTGTTATAATAGGTCTAAGATAAATAATGGTTCGGTACCATAATAAATCTGCGCTGAGGTTTTATAGCGTCCACATATATGTCAGCTTGAAACCATGATATAGGGCAATTAATAACAGCCATATATTGCAATTTCAGTAGTAATGATTACGGCATCATTTACTTTTAAAACAGAAGCAAAAATATGTAATATATATTACCACTTTTGTTCTTCAAGCAATTGATACGAAATCATATAATAGTTAAAAGCGTGACCCACAACTTGATATACAAAATTTATTTCTTCATCTTGTTAAATCTTTATCCACATCGCTTGCATTTCCGGGAAATTGTGATGAAGGTTTAAGTATCTTGCTTATAGTTTTTATTGATGAAGTCATATATATACACATCCATATATGTGTGCGTGTGTATGTAGTTGACTCAAGCAACAAGGTGAACTCAGTAAATAAATGAGTCCAAATTAATAAAGCCAAAAATACTTTATTAATCGGAGATCTAGATTAAATATCTAGATTAGGTGGAACAAATAAAGGCAAGAACATACTAATAAACTCAATCCTAGAAAATGAATGAACCTTCCCAACTTTGCATATCAATAATAATTTAAATAATGAAAGGAACGGTACTTGCGAGTTTAAAAAATATATGATCTTTAGTTATCCTTCCCGTTTCCCCCCGTAAAATATATGTGTAATTAATATCAGTAGTTCACCAGAACTTCATTGCAGAAAATAGGGAAGTAGAAACAGTACCAAACAAAAAGGAAACATACAAACAATTAAGATACTTAATTATTGTCACGAAATCTGTTGAATTAAGTCAGCAGAAAGCCATCACAAATAATTAAGATTATATTTCTTAAAAAAACTCCTCCAATGTTGTCCACTTATCATTGTTTCTTTTTGGCAACTTTGCATTATATTGTATATTCAATTTGTATGAAACCATAACATGGATATGCAAGAGCAGTTTAACCGTCACGGACGGTGCAAAATAGAAATTAAATTAGACTCTTGGAAGGGTCTAAGATAACATGATCCTGAGTTTAACATCATCAATTTTGAATTGATGTTATTTCAAAATCTATATGGTAATAAAAACATTTACATAATTTATACAACAAATAGGAAGGAGGATCCTACACGGTATTGCATGTTCTAAGATATAACAATCCATATATCAACGTGCTTAATTTTTTTTGGAGGACAAGATTCAACTTCACAGCTGTTCCAGCTTTTAAGTGTTTGTCTGAGACAGCGTTAGATAGCCTCATAAGTCAGTTGGGACCAAAAAAAAAAAAGTTAGTTAGATGAAAAATTATGTTTGATATGGCTTTAAGGACAACTCATTTTTTCCCCCAGAAGTCACTTTAAAGTTGAATCAACTTCTTTTAACTTCTGGGTCTTGGCTTTTAACTTTTCTGCATATTGAACATTTTGAAAATCAATTTTTAATATATCATCTAAATAATTAAGTTTAAAAATGAATTTTCAAACTAGTTTTTTTTTTATATAAAAGTTTATCCAAATATAAATGACATTACACTAATTAACTTTTACCCAAACTTCTGTATGTAAAAGTCAGTTGCGATGAAAATCACTTTTGTCAATGTTAATTTAAACAAAGCCCTAACTTTATAAGAATTTATATGGATGAGAATCTGGATATCATAAAACGCTCTAAAGCTTCTCTTTTCATCTATGATATTCAATTGTAGCCACAACATCAAATAGAACAGTTTGTCTTTGACTTTGTTATGCTTATAAGAATAATAACGTGTGTTAAAATTTAGAATCAAAACATAACATTTCTCTAGAACATTCACAATTGAAAACAAAAGGTGGATACGGACAAACCTAGCTTTGGAGACATCCATTGTAGCTACGCTGCGGGCGCTTGCGGGGGGCGCATTGGTTAGCTAGCCAAAGACCATTATGAAACTCCTACTCATGCTTTTTTTATGAAGGATTTTGACCGTACTTGAAATATGATTGACACATTGAAGTATCAACATGAAATCGGAGCACCGATGCGGACTCCGTTCATGTTACATAGCAAAGTCACCACCATCAGAGAGGAAGAGAACCGAGAGAGAACATAGGTAGAGTTCTAGAATTTTGTAGGAGTTATCATCCATCTCAAAACTAACTCCCTCAAATCCCCTTATATCCCATGATCGTCTTAAGAGAAAACTATTTCTGTTAACCCATGCTTCTCAGTATTCTCGTGAAACCCCATTTGCATTGGATTTGTGACCTAACCCACAAAGGGTGGGCTAGGTATAACCTAATATCATATTTATTAGTTTTTTTTTTTTTTCATTGCCAGTGGCTCATTAATCCTGTTAACGTTATATGTCTATAAGTATCTAAAGATGAACATTATTTGGCCCTTTTGCCAGTGTCTCTTCTTCCCCCCCCCCCCCCCCCCTCAAGAGCTTAACAAATTAGCAATCACTCCTTGATCGATCCCTCGTTTACAATCACAAAAGTTAATGTCATCTATACAATTTTAAGAAAAGCGACATTGATCCAAAGAAATCTACAACAAATATCCATAAATCTTTTGTTTAGAGTTTTACATTTATATTTCTTCTTTCTTATATTTTTAATTAAAGTTGCTAATTAACTAGCACGTCAATTGAAAAGACTTGGGAAGGAAGTGTCAAGTGGCCATATAAGACGGAAAAGAACACAATACTTATTATATCTAAGAATAACATTTATAAGATAAATAATGACATATAGAAATTAAATAGAATAAGTAGGTCAAATTCTTACTTTTTATCAACTACAATCAATTAATATAATGTGAAACAATCAAAATAATGCTTGCATCCATTGAGAGTAAAAATTGACATAATTAGACCATTCACAATATAGTTGAGTTAAGTAAAAGAAATCCAATATATTGAATCGAAGGTTTTGAATTTAAACTATGTCGATAAAAAAGTTGAAAGAGCTAATCCATATTTAAAACTCAAAAAGAATTATTTTGTTAAATCTAATATTAAAAATCATATTGTTATTAATCAAATTGACCCTTCAAACATTTTATTCCAAAGAATTGTCACCCTATGATGTGGTGATGATCGCATTCAGCTACTTTAGCAAAAAAGTCCACGTTGCGTATATTGTGAATCAGCCGTGTGGTCGAAATAATAGATAAGAAAAACATGGCTTGAAAAATGGCCCTAAATAAGACCACACTAGTGTTTTTGTCAAAGTAAAACGAATAGGATTGAACTGTACGCAATGTAATTTTATTTATTTCTCTAATATTAAATATAGGAACTAGTTAAGAGGTTAGTTTTAATTATAAATATAAGGCTTCAATTCACTTTGTCTTCCAAATTTATAATTTTTTTCTTCAAACATTCCTATATATATATATATATATATATTACAGGGTGTTTTCATCAATGGAGACAATTGTTAAATTGTGATATTTTAGAAAAACTAACACACAATTATTATAAAAAACCAACTTAACTAATTTCTTTAATATATGTAAATTAATTTTGTAGCTCATACATTTATGATAAGAGGGAAGACTCATAAATATTAAAAATTCATCTTATCCAAATAAAATAACGAATTATGAATAGACAATTGGGATTAACTCCTACAGCCTCTTCATGAATCCAGTATTTATAAATTCCAAATCTATACTAATTAATTGGAATGTCAAAAGGGTGGAAATCAATCTACTTGAGACTTGAAAATGAAAAAAAAGAGATTTGAAAGAGGTTTAAAAATAATAGTAAGGTGGGACCCACCATAGGCATGTGTGGACTAGAAGGAATTAGGAATGAGTTGATTAATGAACAAAAGGGTCAATCCCTCCACACCGTCAACCCTTTTGCTATGTTATGTGTGGACTATAAGCAATAATGTGTTGATTAGTTTGGTGACATTTCGTTTAGTCCACAAACCAATCATTAAACTTAAACACACACAGTTTCTCTCTCTACTCTCTTTCTTTCTTTCTTTATTTTGGAATTTGAGAGTGTGGAGATCTCTGCGTGTGAAATGTAAACGCATGTCCCATTGTCATCTTATTCAATCAATACTGATAAGGATTGCTCTCACCCAGTGGAAACAAACCTTAATTTCTGCTTTATATTATATTGTATATAGATAATCATTACAATCAAAGCATGTCTAGATTAGGATTATCTCTTCATCTATTAAGAATTATAAGAATTTTGGGTGTCCTTGAAATCCTATTGAGTACTGATATAGACTCCAATTACGTTATAGAACAAATTCACCATATAAAGAAGGAGAATAAAGAACTCTTATGATAAAAACCTTTTAAGAGAGTGGAGAGTGTTATTGTATATTATATTGTTCAGATTCTTTACTCTCTCAATTCCGTATCCTATATGTATGGTTACATGGGAATAAATATAACTCTTAAACGTACAGTTATATAGAAATAGTTATAACTTTTGAACTATTAGGTAAACACTATATCCATATTTATACAACAGCCTCCATTTGTATTGCGCTTGTGTCCTAGTGCACCAAAGGTGGACTAGGTATATTCTAACAAGAGTAAATAAATTTTTATTTGATAGCCAAATTAATTATGTTAAGTTGTCCATGGATATCGTATATTGTATACTCCCTTCTATCTTTTTTATAAAACACTTCCAACAACTTCACCAGGATAAAAAATACTCCCTCTAATCCATAATATAGAACCCTTCTAACTACTTCACAAGGATTAAGAAAATGAGTTAAAAGTAGTTTGTATAATTAAAATGGTAGAAAATTATTACTCCTTCCTGTTCATAATATAAGGCATTTTAACTAATTCACTAGAATTAAGAAATAATAGTTAACTCATTAAACATACCTTAAATTGAATTTTTTTTTCAACTTCACCTGTAATAAATTTGGTTTCAAATGACAGAGAATATACAAAAATTCATATTTAACCATTAACTACATGAGTAACGTAACATTGACAAATATGCATTAATTATACTCTCCAAGTGCCTTATATTGTAAACCAAAAGGAGTACTACTTTATGATATTATCATCCTATTAAAATCAATCCATCTTAATAACCATTAATGTCTTTCTTATATAATACTCCCTTGGTTTCATATTATAATTAAGAGACAACCGCCACACATGCTCCATTCCATATTATAAGAAACATTTAGAGAATGTTCTATTTTCTTACTTCTTACTTTCCCATTTTGCCCTTATTTAATTACCCCTATTTAATGCCAATATAATAAATTTTCACAACCCCCAAAAACCTTTACTTCTAACATATTTTTTTTTTCTTATACTCTCTCTTCTACAATCCTTCTTATTATAATAATTTCCTTATTCTCTCTCTTATTCTCTATCTCCTCATAAATAAGGGTATTTTAAACAAAACACGTTACAATTTTGAGCCACTTATTTTTCTTAACCATCACTTCGAACCACGAGATTCAGTTAAAAGTTTCTTATAATAAGAAAAGGAGGGAATACTATCTTTCTACCAAAAAAAATTTGGTACCCATTGTCGGTGGGTTCAACTGGTGAAGGGGTGAGACATGCGACCATTTGGAGCTAGCGTGTTCGATCCTTGGGGAGTACCACTTAGTTGTGGTTCTAGTCGCGGCTCTTGGGGAGACATCCTAGCTCCTGGGTGCTTTGGTAAACGCCTGAGGATAATTGATAGCTCACCCTGCCCAAAATTGGTATGACCTAGGAGGAAGGGAAATTTCGCCCTGCCCTTAAATCATGGGTGATTCCAACCTATTTCCAAAAAAATTTGTATCAAAAAAAAAAAAAGAAGAAAAAAGAGAGAAGAATTTGGTAGAATTTTATGGTACATTATAATTAATAAGGGTATTTGTGAAAAAAGAAGAATTTAATGTGTTGACATTTTACGCAGGATTCCATATTTAGGACCACAAAACACTTATAGAAGGAGAAGGGGTCCTATAGCAAGGATCAAGAGGGAGTAGGTAGTTAAAGTTATTAATTTTGTTTGGAAAAAAAAATAAAATCTATCTTAATATGGACAACAAACTATTTATTTTACTTGGAGGTTTACTATGGCATGGAAGATATTAGTCTCTTTACTTAAGGAGAAATCAGTAAAATGCCTCCATCTAAAAATTTTATGGGAAAATTACACTCAAGTCTCAAGAAAGAAGGGAAATGAAAAAATGGTCCCTTGAAATTGCAAAATAAAAAAATGGTCCCATGAAGTTGTTAATGCCCGCTCCTGGAGTTATCAATGGGACCATTTTTTTATTTTGCAATTTCAAGAGACTATTTTTTCATTTCCCTTTTTTCTTGAGACTTGACTGTAATTTTTTCAGATTTTATTAACTAGAAAGACCTGAATTCAAGTACAAAGTACTTTCTATGTATGAAATATTTCTCTATATATAAAACACACAATTGCCTTAATAAAATTTCCCTTTTATTAAAAAAGGTATGATTCATGAGAAAGTTTAAGTAAACTTGAATTTTAAAACAAACTTCCATGATCATTAAAGATTTGATATCATCATCATCATCATCGTATAAAATAAAATAAATGGTAGGTAAAAAGTTTCTTCTCTTCATACATTGAAATCCTCCTAGAGCCAAGAGCCAATAGATGGGTTCAACCCAAAGTCAACAAGCTGACTTTGAGAATTTAAATTACTTCTTTTATTTCCAGCTCAGAATTTAAATTACGTTTCCTCTATCTTTTAGTTTAATCAATTCAAACCCATATTGATTGAAGACAAAATAATAGAGGATAATTTATTCTCAAAGTTTACAACTTTTATACGTAGTTTATCTACACACATTTTAGTTAAAATGTCATTACGCATAAAGTAATCTAAATTTTGCCAATTGCTAATCAATTTGTCAAAATTAAGCATGAGTTAGGTAAATATTCTCTGCGTCCCTATATATCAGGTTCCATTTTTTAAATGAGCTTGTCACTTTATATAAGGTCTCCTATGAGTTGTTTTAAATAATACATACATTTTTACCCATTTTGTCCTCAATTACTCTCACATAATTTATTCCTCATACATTCTTTTTCATTATTTTATCTTTTTTACTATCTCTCAAATTCATTGATAAATAAGGGCATTGTTGGAAAAAAATTATATTTTCTACATATTTATTACTTTTAACTAATTTAAATTGTTTTCTAGAATCCGTAATTTGGTTAAAAGAAACTTATATATATAGGAACAGAGGGAGTATAATTTAAATATATCAGAGCAATCTAGGATTACACACACAAACACATGCAGTGAGAGAATTAGTGATCGGAACGTTCTTCATATGATTAAAGATTTTACAATCAAAGACGTATTCCAAAACATACAGAGATATGGTGGCATCAAATCAAATTATAATTTAAATTAATTAACTATATTTGAACTAATACATAAAAAAAAGTCAATTTAAATTTAATTTCTAATTAATTGTGAAATTTTTGAATTATTGTCTACCCCTAAACTGGTACAATCTGATATATAACTATATTCAATCATATCTCATTGAGGAGAAAATTAAAGTGAAATTTGGTGGTAACAATATAACATCCTAATATATTGGTGCAGTTTATAAATGTAAAAAAATAAAAAATATTGTAAAAATTATTAATCCTATAAAAAAGTTAATGTATAGGACGGCAAGATAAAAAGGAGGCTCAACACTAAAATTAATATAATATTAACAGTAATAGTATATAGTCATTCGTCAGCGTCGCACGCCAAATCTAATCCTAAATTGAAAAACAATGTTGACAAATACGTACGTATTGACAGAGATAATTATTTAATTACCACTTGAATTAAAAAAAAATGGTCATCGCAGTAGCAATATTAAAATAAAAGAGTTCATGAATCATACAATTTGATCAGTGTTCAAGAAGACAAGTTTCTCTCGAAGATTTCAAGTGGGTCCAATTAAGTTTCAATTATATTATACATATGTGTGTGTGTATCTCTTATCAATAAGTCAATGTTGGAGGCAGGATTCAATTTCAATTCCACATATTTATACGTGTTGAATTTTCAAAAAGTGCATTTGTAATTATGGAAAACAACAAAATATGTCCAAATAAATTAAATTATCTACTTTAATTTGCTCCTTTTATATTATAGGAGACAAATTTCTCTAATATTGTATTTATGATACAAATATCTGGTGTCTAGTCAGTAATAGAGAATAGTTTTTATAATGTGATTCTTTTTCATCTTCAAGGATTAAAAGCAATATATATTTACGTTATTAGAAAGCATATGCAAATTAACAGCATCAAATTAGACTAGAATATAATATAATTGTTTCAAAAAAAAATATGTATACACTTAACACTGAAAGATAATTTATATAATTTTTTAAAATGCATTTTACTTATTCAAAATTTTAAATCTTAATTGTAGTGCAATTTCTTATAGGTTTTTTTTTTCCCACTGAGCTACAAGAAGACAGTATGACTTGCTAAGCTTTAGCAATTAAAGGGGGGGGGGGAACAGCAAGAACATCAACAAACTATTTTTAAATAAAGCACAATGAAAAGCTAGTCATTTGAGTTCCACTCACTGATAAGAATAAGATGAAGCATAGAATGAAGTGTAGATAAAAATGAAAGTTAAATCTATCGACTTATGTTTACTTAAGTAATAAGGGCTCCTGTTATATAAACAAAGTAGTTCAAATCTAGTTATCAGTAATGGCTACTTCTTGTACCTTATAAAAAAAATTCAAACTCTCTTAATGCTGTTAATGAAATTAAAAAACATCATAATCAAATTTGCTTTTTAAAGACTGATAAATAATTGTTGCTTTACCTTATTTAACCAACACTATTGGAATATACCTGGCTCACTCATAGTAGATTAGGGCCTAAACTCGATTTAAGAAGGGCTGTTATGCAAATATCGAGAGACATGGGTTCATAAAGAGAGTTTTTCCTTTATGATTTTAGAGTTATGTTTATTTTCATATAACTGTACATTAAGAGTTATATCTATTTCTATGTAACTAAACGTATACTATATCCATAGAATATAGAATTGAGGGACAAAGCAATCTGGAAAACATACACAAAATAACATTCTCCGCCTTCTAAAACTTTTTCTCATAAGAGTGCTCTTCTCTGTTCCTCTTATTGGTCTATTTATTGTGTAACATAATTAGAATCTATATTGATGCTTTGGATTTGTGTGGGCACTACAATGAGTCGTTCAAATTTCACGTATGCCCAAAATTCATACACACCCAATCTCAAACCCTTGGCCACAAATACTCTATCCATCCCGTTCTCTCTTTATATCTTAATCATGTAAATTATCTTTATCTTTTAATATTAAAGTATACAAAACTCTTTTAAAATTTACTCAAATAATATAATTGTTAGTTTTAAAATTTATACGTTTTTGTATAAACAAATCACCAGTATCTTTGGCTGGATGAAGAGAGTGAATAATTTCCTTTTCGATATATACTAAAGGTAACACGTTTATTTTATTTTTTGAGATAACTATATACTCTCCGTTTTTTCTTATAAGAACCCAAAATTTGAATTGTCTTGGTCCTTTTTATAAGAGTCCAATAAGAGTTTTCTCAACATTTAATGAGCCTTTTCCATTTGTGCCTCTAATTAATTATATATATTGCTGATTAAAGGGTTAGTGATATTTATGTTTATTCTTTTTCTCTCTCTTACTTGTCTCCTCATAAATAAGGACATACTTGAAAAAGAAAGTTTATTTCAAGACATACTTATTATTTTTAACTGATTTTAACCCCCTTCTTAAACTGCATAATTCGATTATTGGGCTTTTATAAATAAGATCGAAGGGAGTAGTACTCAATATCATTTACTATCCCATATTTAAATATAGGGTTAAGGTGCAAATTTAACAATGGAGTTTTTATCCTACGTCTGGCACAAATAAATTTTGAAAGGAGCAAAAACAACAATGAAAAATTAAAAAGGGTGCAACTTTAACAAAACTGTTAAATTTGACATAACGCCGTTAGAGATTTTCTTCTCTTATAATTTAACGTCATTAGGTCAATTTAACAGTTTTGTTAAATTTGCACCATTTTTAATTGTTTATTTTTATTTTTTCCCCTTTCAAAACTTATTTATGTCAGACACCCCTCGGATAAAACTTTGTTGTTAAATTTGCACCTTAATCCTTAAATATATTCATCTTCTAAATGAGGGGAAGCTTTCTAGCTTGATTCTTTTTTCAATTAAAAAAGATTCAAACATAAAATCTTATCTAAGTAGTGTCCATTGACTCAAGTGTTTTTAGTAACATTTTTGGTAATATCTTCTTCATTGTTTTACCGGACTAATCTTCAAATTTCAATTATATATATCATTAAATTTCTCAAATAATTTTTCATAAATTATTTTGATAAAAAATTTAAAAATCATACTAAAATGGTCCATATTGAAATTTACATTAAGCTTGAGGTTGATGGATATCAATTTTCAAAAATGGTAGCAGTGGCTGTGGAGGAATCTTGCGATGACCGTTGGATATGTGGCTTTAGCTATAATCTCTCCTCTGTTGGATTCGAGGTTTTACACATATAGCTATTTCTACAAGTTGTACTGATATCTACTTCCTCTTGTCCTTATTATAAGACACCAACTAACAAGTACTTTTTAATCCTTTTCATAAAGCACTTGCAAGTTTCCATAGAGTATTTAATTTATTTTCCATGTCTGTCTATATTTAATAAGGGTAGCGGGAGAGAGTAATAATTAATACTATATAATATTTCAGTTTGATGTAGTTGGTAAGGATAATATTGAAAATCATTTGAATTTTAGGACAACTTTAATGCTTTTAATTATTTTTATTGGTCTGTGAGAATTGATAGTTGATACTTTATAATAAGAACTAAATGGAGTATCAATTTGGTCATTAGGTGCCATAACTATCACCCCTTCAAGGACACTATTGGTGACATTAGGTCTGTTCTTTATATACAAGGATTGACAAGTTGTGTTTATTCATAGATATAGAGAACATAACCAATTTACTGACTACTTAGCAAAATCCTCATCACATAGTTTGGAAAGACATTTTTGTTACCTATTAAGCAAGAAGAAGCCTTGATGAGGGAAGCTAAATGTTTGAGCTTGTTTGAAGTCTGTTGACTCTAATGGAATTTAGTTCTATTCCAAAGAAAAAAGGAGGAGGAAGCATCAATGTAATATATTCAATAATTTTTATTTAAAAATATGCTCATGCATGCATGATGTTCATTAAGGTTAATTGCTGAAAAATACTACTACCTCCGGTCCTAAATATAGGACATATTTTGTAGTGCAATTTGCACTACAAACTATGTCCTATATTTAGGACCGGAGGGAGTATATAGCAAAGTTTACTGCCCAAAAGTATCTATGGACCCATGCTCTTGAGCGGGTGCAACTTAACTGTAGTTATATGTAAATGTTTTTTGTTTTGCATATATTTCCTCCAGTCCACAATATAAGTCACTTTCTAAAAAAATGTTTTGGTTCATAATATAAGTCATTTGGAGAGTAATTAATGCTTATTTTTCAATTTTGTTTATGCAGTTAATGCTTAAATGTGATATTTTGTATGCTCTCTCGCATTTGAAACATAATTTAACATTGGTAAAGTTGGAAAAAAAATTTCAATTTAGAGCATATTTAACGAGTTAACTATCATTTTTTCATTTTGATGAATTAGTTGAAGTGCCTTATATTATATATCGAAATGAGCATTTAAAGATAAGTTGTACCTGTACAGCTCAAGAAGAGAGTAGCATACATTGAAGATAAGTAGCACATTGGTCTCTAAATAAATTGCAAATATTTTTGGATAATAAATTTTGTAATGAAGGACATTTTTAGCATTTTTTTCCCTATTATTATTGCTTATGATTACAAAGATAACACGTGTATCATCCAATGATGTTACATGGATCATAACTTGAAACACGACTCCCCATTGTTATTTTGCCTTTCATTCTCTGAACACTTTTTACCTTCTCCTGCCTCCTTCATTACGTGTTGTGTCTAAAATTTTAATTTTGTCACCTTCCACACCTCACTATCACGCATGCATGACATCATCGTATTATGTCCCCCGATCCCCTCCTTATGTATGCATGTATGTACAATTACTTTGATAATTATGTGTGTGTATGTTTTTAGGAAAAAAATGGGGTCTCATGAAAAGGGAAGGGGATACTCTCATAATTTTTTTTTTTCCTTTTCTTCTCAGAATCTAATCTTTACCCAATAGATGGTTTAAATTTAAAATTTTATAAACTATTATTATCATGTTTTACAAATTAATTTTATTAAATTTTGTATGCGTTGTAGTTATAAATTGTGTAAATCAGATTTTAACAGTTTAGACTTATTTATTTATGTTTAAAATGATATTTTTATAAAACAATGAATTTGGACCATCCATTTTTTCAATTTCATAGGAGATATGAGATTATAAGAAGAGAAAGAGAAAAATGAGAAAACCCAAACTCATATAATGTTATTAATAAGTTACTTTCAACCATGATATTAAAACCACCCAGGGCACCAAACTACTCCTCTAGCTAGTTCTATTTAAGAGTCACTTCCAACATAGTTGAATTTTAAATATTTTATTTTGGGGGAATTATTATGAGGATATAAGGAAGAGATTTAGTTACCAAGAAGTCCCAATAAAAAATAAGGAGCATCCAATGACAAGTTACTATATAAGAAATAAAAAACAAAGTTACTTGTGAATTCATACATATTCTTTCAATATTATTTTAATTATGATATGTCTGACCTTGGGTTGACTTCAATTTAAATCACTAATCCTTGAACTATTGCTTCACCACTTTATTGACTAGTTTGATCTTCATACCTTTCTTCCAATATGTTTCACAAAAAATTAATAACTTTACAACTTTATTCCTATTTAATATATACTTTACTCTAATAATTCAAACTCTACAATTTATATGAAACTTTAATAATGTGAGTTATAAATAGGACATAAACAATTTTCTCTCCAGCATATAAATAAAATCAGCTGGGAACAAATGATTCATATTGATCTTTGTTCTCAAATTGATTCTATATGCTGTAATGTATGTAAGGATTGAAATAATAATACAAACTCAAACGCAATTATTTTCTTGTTATGTTAACAACATAGAATATCAGTGAACTTAAAACACTTTAAATGTGATATAAAAACCATATTTAGAGATGCAGCTTCATCACTCTCACAGTATTAATTTATGCCCACCCATAAAACAAATTCAACATATATCATAAGTGTGAGAGAGAGTTCATGTTAATTAATCTTATAAAAAAGACATTCACTATTTAATTTAATCCATCGTCGATTATCAACCCATGTTAAGTGCTACACTAAATCAGATGAAATGTAACTATTTTGAAACTTCAATAATGTATTACAATAACAAAACTATAAAAAAGTGTACTACATCTAATCCTTAATATAATACATATTTGGGGAGTTAATCTTGATCTTAAATATAAGACATATATTTCATATTTGTTAATCTTTTCTTAATTTACCCCTATTGATGCTCTCTCAACAATAATTAAGGAGAAGAGGAAATGGGGGAATTAATAAGAAAGATGACTAGGATATTTTAGAAAATACATGTTGTATTAACTAATTTTTTTAATTTAATTAAATCAGATAAATATGTCTTATATTAAGGATAATTAGATAGGGGAGTAGTTTTTTCCCTTTATAATTGAGCTACATGTTGTGAACCATATTGAATCTGAATGCATATACATAATACATTGAATGTAATAATGGAACCTTTTTATATTTAAAAAACATTAGGTGAATTCGGTGGTTCTAGAAATCTATGAGGGGGAAACAACTTGATTTACAAACGATAAATATAAGAAATGGTGACTAATTTCTTTTTCATAGAGCTGAGCTATAAAAATTTATGAGCTATAATGAATCCAATCCATGTACACATACACCCTCTTATTCTTTTATAACATACAAATAATCAAATTAAGTAAATAAAAAATTCGTTGAAGACAATAAATATATAAAAGAAAGGTAACTTATTTTACAAAAACACAAAACACCCTCACTTAAGGAGAGGTTGAAAGAGTGAGTATAAGAGAGAATGAGTAAATAGTTAATTAATATAGTGAGACTAATGAGAAGAAAAAAATGAAAAGTAACATTAACAATTTCATTCAAGTTATTATTAGAGTTACTTATAAATAGGAACATGCCATCACTGAAAAATATTATCTTATACATATAGGACTTAATGGAGTACATATATTTGACGCGAAATAGTTTAGGTGATGAGATGGGTCTAAGAGTCTCACTAAGGTTAGTGTATGCCTTTAGGTTTAGAGAGAGAGCTTACAAATATACTTACAAATCATTAACCAACAAAGCCCTTATATCGGTATCGAAATTTAAACTCATAATTTTATGGGTTATGAATCAACTCTTTACTAATTAGACCGAACTGTATTGATGAATACACACACAATATGAGTGATTAAATAGGTGTGAATGGATGCGTGTGAGAGAGAGGGGCACGGGGATGAGGAATGGGTCCAGAAAGGTCATTTCAAAGTTGAAGAGAACATTATGAAGCAAATGAAGACAAAGAGAAAACCTCCAGAAGGATTTGGACGGAGATGACCTAAACACAAGAAAGTCATGCCTTTATCAATTGATGTGCTCACTCCTTTTAATTCTTTAATTTTGAAACACTATATTTTGTAAGCTCCTAACTATTTTGTTCTTTTCTTGGATTAGTCAAGACATGATCAATCAAGTTAACGGTTCAGAATTAGAACAAGGACACAATGGTGTTGAAGACAAAATTTTAATTCAAAGATATGCACACATTTAATTTAATTTAATTATATATTTATTTATATATGCCTAGAATTTCATTTTTAATTTGGCCCTTCATAGATGGAAAATTACATAGTTTTACCCCCAATTTTTCTTCTTCAGAGTCAATAAAATCATGTATTGAATTTGATTCATATTTTTTTTTTAAAATTCGGTCACTCACAAATGAAATTTTTTATGAATATTAATTAATACTCTTTATCGATTTATTAATTTACTATATTAAAGCACATCGAATTTGAGAAGGAAAATAATTATTTTTTTTATTTTTAAGACTTCATTTATTTTCATATAGTTATAATATTATAAAATAAATAATTTTATCTGATAAAACAATAAAACAAATCATGTTATTATAATTCCTTTTCAAAAATTTTCTAAATATTTTGGACCAAAAAAAAAAATAAACGTAAAAAGAATGAAATGTTAGAGTCAACATTTTGACTCCTAAAGTGCCAGAGTGGGCCCAAGTGGCGAGAGCATGCGCGTCCTTGTTGGGTCCCACGTTGACTCTTCCTAACGCGTTACTTTAGTCGCGTGGGGAACGGACTGAATCTTTTAGATCGCTCAAGACCGCAAAGCTTCTAGCTCACAAAACCACTTTTCAAAGCCGTGGATATAAAAAAATTAGGTTGCAAATTAATAAAAATTTTAAACAATTTCTATAAAAACAAGTATGGTTACCCGTGTGTTGTACGGGAAAGTTTATAGGGAGAATCTTTTACACGGAATTTCTGACCGAAAATTCGGTTGACGGAATTCCGTCGGAAATTGAAATTCCGTCAGAAATTTCCTTACAATTTCTAACGGAATTCAATTTCATTGTAAATTTCATGAGGGAATTTCCAACGGAGTTCAAATTTAGTGGAAAAATTTAAAAATTATTATATTTTAATTATTTAATATTTTAAAATTTAATTTAATTTTAAAAAATTATTTTTATAAAATTTATTATTTTTAATTTAATTGTAAATTTATTTTTAATTATTATTTTATAATTTCTAAAATATTTTTAATTTTCAATAATAGGTTTTGGTCTTTATAGGGGCAAAATAGTCATATAAAAATAAAATTTATTATTTATTAATTAATATTAGTAAATAAAATATTAGTTAATAATTATTTATTAGTTATTAATTAATGTTAATAAAAATTTAATTTCAGAAATTAACAAAATATAGTCATATGATTATATAGATATATATATATATATATATATATAATTGTGTGTAATAATAGAACGCCAAAGCAGTCGAGCTCATCCGATAAGGCATCGTACTCGTACGGATGAGGTCGTGGGTTTGAACTAAAGGAGGGGCAAGTTTAGTTGCATTTCCAGGAAAAAGGAGGTTTCGACATGTGGCAGAGGGAGGTTGCGACAAGTGCCTGATTTGGGGGTCGGTGACAAGGTGGACACCGCCGGAGCTGCCACACGCCGCCGCCGGCGATGAGGGGGCGGTCGTCAGAGTTGCCACGTGGCTTTTTAAAGTTTAAAAAATAAAAAATATGTTTGCGAGGGAATTTCCAACAAAATTAATTCCGTCGGATGTTGCGAGGGAATTTCTGATGAAATAAATTCCGTCGGATTCAGAAATTTCTGACGAAATCTGAATTTCGTCAAAAATTTGTTTGTCACGCTATTATTACTGATGGAATCCGTTCCGTCGGAAACTCAAATTTCGTCGGAAATTCAGTATTTTTTTGTAGTGCTAAACTTTTAGAAAGTCATAATTGTTTTGAGCTTTTTCTTTTGACATTAATGTTGTCAATGATCTTCAGGCATGTGTTTATATTTCATAGGGTTGAAAAAAAAGACCTAAAGAATAAATGAAACGGTACATAGATGAATATATAATCAAGTACTCAATCACAATATATGCCACCATCAACTAAATCATTTTCTTAATGTTAATTTTGAGCATGGTTCATGAACCCGGAACGCCCTGTTCGAACCGGAACCTGGCTAACCAGCTAGTTGGTCGGTCTGGTTCAATCTATGGCTCGGCATTGTTTCGACCTAGTCTGACCCGGTGCAACCCAAACATGATATTTTTTAAGGTGCAAAAATAGACATGAAATTTTTTCAAAAGTGTGTCCAACACCAAATGCATTTTTTAGGGGCAAAAGTAACTATGAACTTTCAAAATAGATACAAAAATATGCATTGACCATTAGTTAACCGTTTATTTAATATTTTTAAGGGTTAAGATGCAAAAATATATATAGGATTTTCCCAAAAATGTGCCCATCACAGATGTTTTTTTTAGGAGTAAAGTAACTATGAACTTTCAAAATAGGTGCAAAAATACATATTGACCATTAGTTAATCATTTATTTGAATTTTTTGACTGAACATGGTGACATGGAGGATAATGTGGATGATTAAGAAACAATGCAACCTAGAATAATAATTTGCTAATTGGGCAAGGGAAATTAATTTCTACCTAATTTTTTATTTCCATCTCATTACTTTTTTCTGTCTAACCCTTCCTCTTCTCTTCCTCTGGCTTTTGAAAGAAGTGATGAGGTGGAGATAAATGATTTGGTGGAAATTAATGTGCTTTACCTAGTCAGCAAATTATTATTCCAAGTTGGAGAATACTTACGTACTTAAGAGTACCATATCATCTAAACTCTATATAATAAAAACATAATAACTCATATCATTTTAATTCTAGTTAGATTATGACTCATTTAAAAAAAATTCAAATCTTATGTTGTACTTAAGAAAAATACATCTTAATTTAAAAAAACCCAAACAAAATGATCAACCAAGATTTTTCTTAAAAAAAAAGATAAAATTTAAAACTTTTTTATTAGATGAGTCATCAGCCAACTAGGATTAAGATGATATGAGTTTCTATGTTTTCATTGAATAGAGTTCAGATAATGTGATACTCTTAAAGTATGTAAGTATTTCTCTTCAAGTTATTTCTTTGTCATCCACGTTATCCTCAATGTCACAATCTTTATTCAAAAAAATTCAAACAGTCAACTAATGGTTAATTTGTATTTTTATACCTATTTTGGAAGTTCATAGTTATTTTTGTCTCTAAAAAAAGCATTTGTATTAGATGCACTTTTAGAAAAATCTCATATATATTTTTACACCTTAACCCTTAAAAAAAATTAAGCAAATGGTCATTGTGTATTTTTACACATATTTTGGAAGTTTATAGCTATTTTTGCCTCTCAAAAAAGCATTTGATGTTGGACGTATTTTTGAAAAAAATTTATGTGTATTTTTGCATCTTAACCCTTAAAAATATAAAAAGCATAAAATTATAAATGATTAAAACAGACCACGTCAATCAATAAAAATAAGGGTTAAGGTGTATCTACTACCCTGAAGTGTTTTGTGGTTCATCTAACATCCTGAAGTATTTTTTAAGCTTGTCTAGTACTTTAAAATACTTTTTTTCATTTAGCACCTTGAAATATTTTTTTGAAGCACATTCAACACTAAAGCACAAAAAACACTTTAAAGTGTTGCACGAATTTTAAAAAAAATACATTAAAGTGGTAAATGCATCACAGAACAATAATTCAGGGTTCTGCTCAATGCAAAGTTTCATATTATTCAAATAATTGTAAGATCATTTTTATATTTTATCATAAAAAACATAAAAGAAGTCCTATTTCACTTTCAAAATATTTGAATGATACGAATGGATATATACAAAATGAAATGGATGGATACATATATGATAGTACATCGAATATGGGCACGTACATCACACACTTAATTTCTTAAAAATTATTTTAAAAAAATTCTAGAAAGCATGCATTACCTAATTTTTATTTTATTCACAAAGATATATGTTCTTTATTACAAAAACAATACCAAATACGTCGCAATTTACATTGATTGGGTTGTTGGCAATGTGGACTTCGTGGAAATACTAAATGATATGATAAATACAAAAGTTGTGCATGATTCCAACGTATAACAAATGTTACTAAAAAAATTTGAGTCAACAACAAAATTCCAAGTCTCTTATTATTACTTGCACTATGGGGTGGGGGCTATGACCAATATTAGTTTATTCAACAATTATATACGCAAAAACTAAGTTGATGGCTAATTTCAAAGTATACTACTTATCCAAATTTATTTATTTATCTATAATTTAATATTTCCAGATTTTCTATATATAAAGGTCAATTTCTTCGGATTTAAATTTCAAAGACGACACCGAAACTTGCATCCGACCTAACTTGGCTTAATTGTATCCAATGCAAGTCAACTCCTTTTTTATGTCTTTGTCAATTACATTTATAATTTTGATATCTTTTTTGCTGGTTATGCACGAATCTGATTGTGTTTGACTAAGGAGTATATAACTTTATAACTATTTGACGGATATATATCACTACAAAATACAAACATTGAACAAATTTAAAAACTATATTACACAAGTCCTCCATATATTGCTCCTTTTTTATTGAAAAAAATTACAAAGTTTAATGGTTTTGCTGACTTATAATTTAGTTTTGAACGTAAAATTTTGTACTTAATTAACAACACTGTAGATGGTTAGAAATCATGCACATTACCATAGAAAATACCTTTTAATGTCATTTTTTAAACCTTTTTAATTACATCTTGGCATTTATCCTTTAATCAAGTCTTGTAGTGTTGATAATCATTATGACTTTAATTAATTACTTATAATTTACCATTAGTATTATAGCATGTTGTCTTTTTCTATTAAAGAAAGGGAAGAACAATGGAACGGTCTCATTGTTTGCATCTCTAACTGCTAGATATCAAAACCTTAATCAGATTCTTCATTATCATTATATAATTAAATATACTAACCAATATATATATATATATATAATTTACATTAATTCATTACATATTTCCGAAGCAAGTGTTGTTATTATTTATGGCATCAAGCCATTCACAAATATTAGTTTATATTAGTTGAACGAAGCCATAATTTCGGGCCTAATTAAAAATATGTACTTACCTAATTAGGTGATTGACTTATTAAGGATACAACCAAATTGTTTTGTACGTTGTTTTGTCAAGTTTATAGACCTTAGTCAAAACAATGACATACTTCTCTATATCACAATTTAATCTGAAAAAGATTGAACAAATTAAGCTTAAATTAATTGATAAATATTAGGGTTGACATTTTGAAGAATATTTGATTAGGTAAATAGGGTTTTCATGATTTTACCTTACAAAAGTATATCATAATATATAATTTAGTATTTGACTTTTGATTATACCTCATACAGGCCAACTTCTGAAGACCAGAAAAAAACATACGATAATTATTTACAAACTTAAAAAGCTGACTTCATAAAATAAGTCTGACATGAGATAATATATGTACAATACAATTTTGAATGAATTGTGTACATAATTAGATTGACTCAAAAATCGCGATGATAAAAACATTTATATTTGGCAATACACTAAAAAATTCAAACTCAAAATAATTTATATTCTCCCTATGTAAAATTAATACTCTAACAATTAAAATTCTTATATATATATATATATATCTCTTTAATATTATCATAAAGTGTTCAGTTCATGGTTTGTAATTACCCCTTTCAACACAAGAGTCTCCTCCGATACTTGAACTCGATACTTAAAGGGATCTAACGGGGCCTAGCTCACACTGTTAGACCAATTCTATGTTAGTTTAATTATATATATACACACATGTGTGTGTGTATATATATATAAAACAAAATTAAGAGGATAATAAGGCCTTTGACTTGGGGTTGACATGATGAGATCTAATCTTGTTGGTTGTTCCTGCTCCACAGTTGTGCTAGGTCAAGTATTAGTTGGCGTTTTAGTTTCTCTAACTCACGTGTCCATCACACGCTTCCATCCAGCGCTTTGGCCTCCCAATATAGCCTTTGGAAAAACTGAGACCAACTCTACTTAATCACCAACTATGTTTGTATAGATTAATACACACATATACATATAGATACATATTAATATATACACACAATATCATATATAATGATCAACTTGGACCACTTGAATGGACCTTTCATCTTTAGCAAAGGGGTAAGTTCTTTTGCATTATAATAATTCTTGACCACAAACTAATTGATAGTAGGGTTAAGGTTCAAAAATACCCATAAGCTTTTACTCAAAGTGCACTGAGCACCATATGCTTTTTGAAGGTGTAAAAGTACCCATAAGCTTTCAAAATCAGAGCAAAAATACCATTCCGTTAAATCTCTGTTATGTTGACCATTAATTTGACTAAAAACGCTGACATGGAAACTAATTTGACCATAATAATATCCTAGTTGGCAGAAAAAAGAAGAAATAAAATAAAAATATCCACATGTGCCACTAAAATTAATTTATTATTTAAAAAAATTCTCAACCTAACACATCATCTTCTTCTTCAAAATCTCATATCGTTGCAAGCTCCAATTCTCAGATCTCCAATCTCTCTCAAAGTCTTCTTCTCCTTCTCCACCTCCCCCCTCCCACTCTTCATCTTGTGCCGCTCTTGGATTCTGTCACCTCAGATTAGCCGGCCTAGGATCGTGCCGAACATTTTCACAGAGGATCTCACTCGAATCTGATGCTTGGACCTAAAAGCTCGGATTTGTTTTTCCCTCCTTATTTCAGACTTGTCTTCTGGTCCATGGCACTTGCTTTGGTCTCAACAGAGGTGGTTTGGGTTGGGAAACGACGCACCACCGCCAGAGCTGCTCGGTGAACGATGCTTGTTTGGGGTCAACGGAGGAATTGCATTTTGCTTTAGGGTGGAAGCCATATTTGAACTTCGCACAAGGGTACTGCAAGAATGGCAACACTTGCAAGTTCCTTTATGGTGATGCTGGTGATGGAACTAGCTACTTTAATGGTGCTATTTTTTTGTTCGATGATTTTCTGCAGAGCTATTGTTGTTTCTTTGCTGGAAGATTCCTGTATTCTTGATGCTTGGGGTTCGATTTGTCTTTTTTGGATTTGTTGATCTAAGCTATCAGATTTGTTGGAGCTGTTAGTGAAGGTTATGTGGCTTGATTTCTCTGGCAATGACAGTGATAATAAGTTTTTCTTTTTCCTTTTACGCCACCTAGGCTAAAATTAGCTTAGTCATCCGCCACGTTAGTTTTTTTAGTCATATTAACAGTCAACGTAACAAGGATTTAACGGGATGGTATTTTTGCTCTGATTTTGAAAACTTATAGGTACTTTTGCACTTTTAAAAAGCATATGGTGTTCAGTGCACTTTGAGCATAAGTTCATGGGTATTTTTGAACCTTAACCCTTGATAGTATGAAGAGTTGTACTAGTTTCAATCTACACGCGCGTGAATATGGGTAATTGTAACATTATGGCCTTGTTTGATTCTTTCGTGCTTTAATGTTTTAAGAATAGTTTTATGAAATTATATTTTAAAAACAAGTTTTAGGAAGAAAAACAAATAGGTGTAAATTTAATAAAGAAGTTTTGTCCGAGGGGTGTCTATTATAAATATGTTTTAGAAGGGGCAAAAATTATAACGAACAATTAAAAGTGGTGCAAATTTAGCAAAACTGTTAAATCTGACCTAACGGCATTAAATTATAAGAGAAGAAAACCCCTAACAGTGTTAGATCAAAGTTAACAGTTTTGTTAAATTTGCACCCTTTTTAATTGTTTATTGTAATTTTACCCCATCCAAAAAATAATTGTGCCAGATGCCCTCAGACCAAACTTCATTGTTAAATTTGCACTTTAATCCAAATAAAAATACATATGTTTCCTTGATTGTTGCAAAAACAAGCACAGTTTTAGAAAATATAAAACTTGTTCGAAACAATATTTTTAAAATCAACCTGGAGAACTGAGAGAATGAGAGAGTGCAACGACAATGGACGAAGAGCCGGAGGCGGAGTGAGAGACGACATTGGCGAAAGCCAGCCACCGAGAAAGTGAGTGAGAGAGACAAGGTGGAGAGCATGGCAGAGAATATAATAAAAGAGAGAATTGGGAAAAATAAGAAAACAGATAAAAATAGAATACATGTAAAAAATTATTTTAAGTTTTTTGTTTTTAAAACCATATTTCGAAGTTTTTACAAAACACTTAATTAAAAATGACCATTAAGCAAGTTTTTTTTATATTTTTTAAAAAAATTGTTTCCAGAACGAGAAATCAAAACAGGGAATTTTATTATAGTCCCGCAAAAGGATAGGATTTAATGCTCTTTAATTTCATGACACATAACTGCAGATGGATTTAATGTTATTTTTATGTCATTTAATTCTTGGTCATTAGAGTTTATAACTATTTTTCTTTTCTTCACAATTAAATACCTCCATACAATATATACAAAATACTCATCTAATTATTAATAAATATACAAGTTTTTGGTATATTGCATAATGAATTATATTATTTATCACTCATAAACATTAGAGCCTGGTATTTCTTCCCTTCCTGAATATAAATAATCCTAATATTCAAATTTATGTATTATATATAAAAATAGTTTTTTATTATCCTTTTTGCCAGAATTTTAATTATCATTTTTACCCTTTATTTAATGTCACAATATTTGAAATCTCAACTACCAAAAAACAAGTATTAATATTTCCAAAAGAGGTATTTTTGGAAACAAGTATTAATTATACTTACAAATTTGTATAAGAACTTACTATATTCAGCAAATTAATTTGAAGTTCTTCATTTTTTTGGGTTCGAATTCTTTTAATTTGGAACAAACAAACAAATGTGAAAATGATATTTTCTATATCTCCTATATAGCCATCCACTCCACAATATAAGTTACTTCCAACAAATTTATTGGAACAAAAAAATTACAGTTAACCAAAGTATTAAAAACCTGATTGGTGAATAAACCAGTCAAGGCAGTGGTCCAAAGGTTAGTGAGTCAAATTGGGGGTCAACTCGGGGTATAACTGGTGATAATTAAAATATATATTTAAAATAAAATGTATAAATATCCATACAAACAACTCATATATAGTATATCTTACATGCATATACTTTCATATAATCAATATAAAAAAGGATCAAACCAATTTAAAAATGAGAATCTGATAAAAAGTACTTGATAAAAGGCCTATTTTCTATATTGTCAATATATATTTTATTTCCTTTTCTATTTTCCTTTTATTTCTTCTTTTTTCTTGGCAAAAATCTTTATTCTTGAAGTTCTTGCATTTCATGCATTTTTTGAGTAATTTTTTAAATAAAAAAGTGACTTGGGTTAACCCCCAATCCAACCAGCTTCCACCGGGTTATGTCTATTTGCCCTTTGGTTAGACCAAGTCGTATTGGGTCACTTTTCTCTTGGTTTCTGTACTCACTTGGACTGGACAAGTAACCAGGTCAACCCAACTGGTTCAATTCGGGTTTTCATACTATGCAGTGAACTCATTAAAAGAAAGAAAAGGATACAAGTAGTCACATTTAAACATTAATTATTAGGGTAACATTAATAAATAAGTATTAATTATTCAAGAAGCGATATATTGATACACACAAAGCTAAAGGTTACTATATATGTCAAAGGACAATGCAATTGTATAAGGAGCTGCACGGACCCACAATGATAGCTATAAATTTCTTTGCTGAAATAAAAATAAGAGAACATTTTTGTTTATATTTTTCTAGCTAGTATTATAGTTAGCTCCCATTTGTATAAAAAAAATCCTAAAAAAATATTCATGGGGTTGATTTTAATATAAATACTACTGCATAGTTGAAGATCGATGGCCTTAAGATTAAGGGAGAGAGGTGTCTCCATTGATTTCTCTCTCCATTTTCTCTCTCTTGAGTGTATCTACCATTAAATCAACTTTCAGTGGTTGAGATTTACTATGATAGATTTTTATTATAATGATATTCTTTACATATTATTAAATCTCAACTATTGAAAGTTAATATACTAGTTGATACACTTAATAGAGAGTAAATGAAAAGGGAAATCAATAGAGACACCCATCTCCTTGAAAATAAACCTCACCACTATCACCATCATCCTCATCTAACATCATCATATCCCCTATTCCTTTATACATAAGGAACACAAATTTCCCACAAGACATGGATAATAATTATCCCAATCTTATTTTATATATACAATTTCTCAAAAGCGAAGACAAATCCCAAGAAAAAAATAAAATTAAAAGAGAGAGAGAGAATTAGAATTAGAATTGGATTCAAAATTCTCTCTCTCTCTCTCTCTCATTTGTCCAATCATCTCCCTTGTAATGTCAATGGGATTCTGGTAATCTCCTCTCTCATCCGTACCCTTTGAACTCTTTCATATATATAAAAACTGATTTATAAGCCCTCAGACAAAAACACACAAACACAAAGTCTCAGAAAGATTTTAAAAAAAAAAAACCTCTCAGAAAGATTGACCAGAGAGTTCTTCAGAGATGGGTGAGGAATTTGAAGCTGGGATTTGTGGTGGGAATAATATTAATAATAATTACTGGTGGATCAACAACAACAACAACAATATGATGATGATGATGAACTCAACAACAACGAGAAGTGTTTTCCCTTTGACGATGAGTTCATCTCCTTGTTCTGTTCTCACAGCTAACAACGATCTCTCCGGAGGAGGTATGATCAGCTACAGCTCATGGCAGACCGATACAGTGGACTTGAAGGTCCCGGCCGCGGCGGGGACGGCCACGGCGACCCCTTGTTCTGATATCTCTCTGGGGTTTCTCGATGCTCCGACGACAACCGCGGCCACGACGAAGCCGCTGCTTCAGAATCATCTTCATCAACATCATCCTGATGAAGGTGACAATAATAATAATCATCATCATAATGGTTCTATCTTGGTGGATTCTTCTTCCTTGGATATGATCATGGGTTGGAATAATTCTCTCTTGTAAGTTTCTTCTTCATGTCTGTTCTCTCTGGTCCCAAACTTCAAAAAGTTTCTTTTTTTTCTCCTTTTCCTTATCAGATAAAAAGATCAGCTTAATCTCTCTCTATATATACTTAGATCTTCTTTTTTTTTTGAAATTTCAGTGGTAATTCTTCTACACAAAGCCAAGTTCAGAAGAGAGAGATGTCCACAAAGAATCAAGATTTATGTGGTGGTGGTAACAATAATTTCTCAATTGGGTCATATGATATTAATAATTGTTCAAGTTCTTCATCAACGTTGATTCAAAGTCTGTATGATATTAATAATAATCCTCAACTGCAACAGTCACTTTTCACCAACCCACCATCTAATTCTATGGCCTATTCTTCAAGTTCACCAAATAATTATGGCGCCATATCTAATTCCACTCCTACTGATCAATTTACCACTACCACTTCTTCATCGTCTTCGTCTTCTTCATGGTCCAGACCCTCTAATGGTGGTGGCTTGCACTTTGCCAACTGTACTCCTTTCTGGAATGCTTCTGCTGAAACCCCACATCATGTTTTTACTCCTTTAATCACCGAGAAACCCAATTTCACCAGCTCTCTCATATCCAAGGTATATGTGTGTGTTTCTATATGTAACCCTCTCTCTCTCTCTATATATATATACACACACTCCCAATATAAGTCGCTTATAGAAGGAGGGCTTAGTTCACAATATAAGTCACTCATAGAGCAATTAATACTTTTTTTTTGTCAAATTTACCTCTATAATTAATGTTTAAATATGACTCCTTGTATTCTTCTATCTTCTTCAATACCTCATTTATTATGGCTAAAGTTGAAAATTTCTTTCAATTTAAGATTAATATAATGAATTATCTACTATTTCTTGGTTATGATGAATTAGTTAAGGTGACTTATATTAGGGATAGGAGGGAGTATGTATAATGTTTTTTCTTCGAATCCATTGGTTCCTGACTGGTTTAAGTGCAGCCCAAGAGAGAAGAACCTTCGGACTTGGCAAAGAAAAGTTCATGTGAACCTGCAATCAAGAAGCAAAGAATTGAAACCCCATCTCCATTACCCACTTTTAAGGTATATATTACTGTAAAAGCTTAAGAGTTTCATCCATGATTAAAAGCTCAACTAGTAAGAGGTTGTGTTAGATTAATTATATATATGAATCTTGAGTATGCAATTGTTTTTTAGACTTATTCAGATAGTTTTGTTGGAATCCTATCTGACTTTTAGAATGTGGAATAGTTTGACTAAAGAAAGAAAAAGTTTAAGGGTTTATTTAAAATAATAAGGGTTTTTATTAACTGTGTTCAATCTTGATAATATAATTGTGCTTAGATTTTTAATCTAGTTAGGTGGTTGTGTTTGGATGATGATGATGATTAGGTTCGGAAAGAGAAGCTAGGGGACCGAATCACTGCTCTTCAGCAATTGGTGTCGCCTTTTGGAAAGGTAATTTTTTTCCCCTTGAATCTATCTCTCTTTAATTCACTTTTTTACTATTTGAGGTATTGTGAAGAATGAAATTAAAAACCTTTACTTTACATAAATGCTGAAACTTGAAACTAACCCACTTTTTTTGTATATTTTCATAGACTGATACTGCATCTGTTCTTCACGAAGCCATTGAGTACATCAAGTTCCTGCATGATCAAGTCAGTGTATGTTTCATTATTCTAATGATAATTTTGCTTCTTTTTTACAAACCCTAATTGTTGATATAGCTTTACATATTAAATAATAATTTAATTATCTAACAAATTTAACTTATTTAAATGCCATAATCTCAGGTTTTGAGCACTCCTTATATGAAAAATGGAGTTCCCATCCAACACTGCCAACAGGTACTTCCGCCACTGTACTAGCTTCTTTCTTATAACTTCTGAAAAGTTAAGATTTTCAGTTATATTTCTTTTGGTCAGAAAAGGTGAAATTTTTCTAGCCTGTTGTTAATTATTGAGTTAAGTTTTAAGAGAATTATAGAAGGGGTTAACGTAATGTTGTCCAAAGATAATTATCATTTTCATGTTAATCCATACACATTGTCCACCACACACACACACACACTAGCCACATTATTCATGATTTGCTCAAGCCTTGAGACTAAACTTGTTTGATATAAATTTTGTCATATATAGTTTTGACATATTTCATATTGATATTTCCTTTTTTTTTTTTTTTTGCTTTTGGGCAAATGATTGATATATATATATATAGTGATTGAAGTTTCTTTATTAGTCCCTCTCAAAAGTTGTACTATCAGATAAGTGTTTTCTAAAATCTGAATCTTGTGCATTTTGTTATTGAATGCACAACATATTTAAAGAGATAGGGAGAGAATAAAGAATGAATTGAGAGAGAGAGAGAGGGAGAACTCCACACATATTTCTATTCTTTTCTCTTTTTCTCTCTGTTTAATTTCAACTGTATTTATTTAATTATGGTAAAGAAACACTTTTCCCTCCTTTTTTTCCGTTATCTTTTCCTGAATACATGCAATGATACACATTGATTGGTCTATTATTATATGTTAAATTATACAAAAACTCCTATGAACTTTGAACAATGTACAAGTAACCCCTTTAATATTCAAAATATAATAAGGACCCACCTAACAATACATTATATATCCCCTTAAATTATATTTTTGTGTGTATATAATGCCCCCAAACTTTGAGTTATATGCATATAAGTCCTTTAAACTTTAATATATATATATATATATATATATATATATATCTGTGCTTGAGAGCGCGCGTGCTTGTGTGCGCATATAAGTAATGAACAAAACTACTAATAGGAGAATCATATCATCTCTATAAATGTAAGAGTTTAGAGAGATTCATTGTAAATTTTCAAATTTAAGAAGGTCATCTATATATGCTTAACAAAAAGTTCAAGGAGATTATGCATAATTTAATATATTGAATGGGTAATAATAATGACTAGTTGTAATTGTGATTGTTGTAGGGTTGTGATGTGAAGGAGTTATCAGAAGGGCCAAAACAAGACTTGAGAAGCAGAGGGCTGTGTTTGGTTCCGATTTCAAGCACATTCCCAGTCACAAACGAAACCCCTGTGGATTTCTGGACACCATCATTTGGAGGCACACTCATCAGATAAACAACTTAATTAATTAATTAATTAAACCCATCAAAATAGGGTAATTTTATGAAGAGACTGAGTTATTATTATTATTATTATTATTATTATTTAAGCAGGGTTGAGTATTTTCACTATTAAATTCCATAGTGATTATGATATGTAATCATGAAGTCAGTTGAATTCAATAGTCCAAATACTCATACCCTTAGTCATCTTTTCATAAAATTACCTCTATGGTTCATTATTGTTTTTTTGGATGATGAAAAAAAGAAAGGAAATTTAAAAGAAAGTGGCCAAAGACTTAGAAGGAGACTGAAGAGAAAAAGCTGAAGAGAACAAAAGGAAAAGCAGAAGAGAGAAAAAGAAAGAAAAGTGACCCTTCAAATTCTGGGCCAGGTACAAGCATATATCACAATGATGTTGGGTCTACCAAATGGTTAATTATATATATGTTTCATGTATTAGCTTAGCTAGTAGCTAGGTGTTTTATATATCAATAACACAAGGTGTTATATTTAGTATTAATTAATATAATTTATTTAGAGGAGAGGGAACAAATGTTAAATTCAGCTGGATTTCACATTATTATGTAGACAATTTGATTTGTTGTTGTTGTTGTTGTTGTTCAACTGTGTTTTTTGAGTTAGAGAGATTATGTGTGTAATCATATAGCCGAATTTAGCAGATGGGGCTAGAAGGCCTTTGTTCCTGTTTATTATTCAGCATTATTATTATTATTATTATTATTATTATTATTATACAATTCACCATTATCAAATCAAATGTGTTATTATACATTTTCTTGGAATCTCACTTTTATTTCTATGAGAAAACTTTAATTCAATAAATATGATTCTATATGTGTTGTCTTCAACTCGTTGTTTTAAGAAGAGGAAGTAAATAACATCGATGGTTTGAAACTTACTACAAAAAAATAGTGGATTAACAACAGAATTTAGGGATGGAACTATCATAAAATATATTGTCACTAATTGATTAGCAATAGTACTTCATCGCTAAATCAATTTAGCAACAAAACTCCATCGCTAATTTACTATTTTTTGTAGTATATATAAATAAAAATAATTATGTTGGGGTCTTTACTCTCAATTGAATCTGATATGATAATATCGGTAACCAGATACTGTTAAAAGAACAAAGGAAGTGGGTAAGTGGAGCTTAATTTATATTAATTGATGAAGTTTAATTATTTTTGTGGTTGTTCTTTGATTAATTTGTTTATTTGTTGAAAAGGGGTTAGTGGGAGTGGCTAATTTGCTTTTGCTTTCTCATTGACAAATAGAATGCTTATAGGTGAGGCACGCGTGGATGACTTTACAAACTTGCACGTAGTAATATAAAATCATTATTCATTTTAAAGCAATTAATTATTAATTGATTGATTAATTAATTAATTAATTTTTTTGGTATGGTGAGGACATTTTAGGGAATTTAAATTAATGTGTCCTGATTATAAATAAAGTCATTGGGATATGCCTTAATCATTGTCTCTTTTCCTTTCATTTACGTGTCCCTGGGAATAATATTGGTCTCTACGCCAAAGCCTATGAATTCTTCAACCGAATAAGATAGGGTCCTTATCACCAACAATTATGGCTGTTAAGATATTATTATATCTTATATATTAATATTTGATATATTCTAATGTTGAGATATTATATATCATCATTTGTTGATATTTGATATATCTTATAAGTTTATTATTAGATTTAATGTTTGATTAGATTTATTTAGGTTAGATAAGATTACATTTTAGGATTAGTCTAGGTTTGCCTATATAAAGGCTTTTGCTCAGTTGCTTATATTAAGGATTAAGTTTTGATGATTCAATAATATTCCTGAGGTTCTTGTTTCTTCTCTGAAGAAGATGAAGAAGAGAGAACGCCCTTCCTTCTCGCTTGCAGTGGCGGGTTTATCATCTAGTTGTTGTTCCTCTGAGTGTTGAGGTTAACACTCATAAACCTTCTTCTTGTTGGTAAGATTGACTTCTTCTTCATTGTTAGCTATGGTTCTATCCCAGATCCGCATGTTTGTTATGAGCGTAAATAGTCTATTAAAATGTACAAGTGTATACTGTCGTAAACAAGTAATATAGAAGTGAGTAGAGTATTGTTCCCACTAGGATTGATCACTAAGTACCAAAATTAGTAATCTTAATTCTATTAGGTCGATTGATTAGTTACACTGGTGATTGAGATTATAAAATTAAAAATGATTAAATAAGAATGCAAATGATATAAAAACAACTAAGAGAAAAAGTCCTAGGGATCAAATTTCACTTAACAAATTTTGGATTGAATCACCTATCTATTCTAGTCTAATTTATTCCACATGATTGATAGTCGAGTTTCCCTAATTTAATTAGTAGCCTTTTCCAAGGTCAAACAATTCTACAATTAATTGCTAATCTAATATCACTACAAAAGAGCATAAAATTTCTTACAGAATTTGCCATAGAAAAAATTTCTGCAACAAATTCTGACGGAAATCTGTCGGAAATTTAGTCAGAAAATTTTCCGATGGAATTTTTTCCATGGCAAAATTCCGTCTTTTGCCACGGAATTTTTGACAGACTAATTTCGTCGCAATTTCCGAAGGAAAAGAATTCTGTTGGAAATTCCATGGAAAAATTTAAAAATTATTATTATTTAATTAAATTTAATTTTAAAAAATTATTTTTATAAAATTTATTAGTTATTAATTAATATTTATAATATAATTTTTAATTATTATTTTCTAATTTCTAAAATATTTTTAATTTCCAATTATATGTTTTTGTCCCTATAAGGGCAAAACGGTCATATAAAAATTTATTTATAAAAAATAAAATTTATTAGTTATTAATTAATATTAGTAAAAAAATATTAGTTAATAATTATTTATTAGTTATTAATTAATGTTAATAAAAAAAATAATTTTAGAAATTAGACAAAAATATAGTCACATGAAATTTATTTAAGATGTAAAATTTTTTAATTTGAAATTAATTTAAATTAAAAATTATAAGAATATATAAAATTATTTTATATTATTATTACATTTATATATAAGAAACAAATATATATTCATAAATAATTGATTATGTATAATAAGATTATATATATATAATTGTGTAATAATAGAACGTCAAAGCAATCGAGCCAATCCGGTAAGGCATCGCATGCGTATGGACGAGATTGTGGGTTCGAACCAAAGGAGGGCAAGTTGAGTTGCATTTTCAAAGAAATAGAGGTTGCAACATGTGGTAGAGGGAGGTTGCTAGACGTGGCGGAGGGAGGCTGCGACGCGTGCCGGACTTGGGTGTCGACCACAAGGTGGAGGCCGCCAGAGCTGTCAAGCGTCACCACCGGTGATGAGGTGGCAGCCGCGCGGAGTTGTCACTTGACTTTTTAAAATTTTAAAAATAAAAAATAAGTTTGCTAGAGAATTTGTGATAGAATTAATTCCGCCACAAATTCCGTCGAAAATTTGCGACGGAATCTGAATTCCATCAGAAATTGGTTTGTCACGCTGTTATTAGGACATAATCCAGTCCATCAAAAATTCCATCAAAATCTCTCAATTTCGTGGCAAATTCCATCAGAAATTCATTGTTTTTTTGTATGTATATCTCTATATGAATTAAAGCAATCAATCATACATTAAGATTTATGAAACTCATTAAAACTACACAACCCATATGAATATATTCTTATTTCATATGCAAATTATGGTTTCAATTATGGGATCTACACACATGCATCTTCTCTCGATCTCAATATACATATTGAAATCATTCAAAAGATGGCCAATTAATTGAAAGCATTAAGAATAATAATCAAAACTCAATCATAAAGAAAAAATTAAAACTAGATTTAATAAGTTAAAATTCAATCCATCATTAGCAAGTTATATCATCACCCAAAGGAACATGAAAATTTATCTCATGATGAAATTAAAAACAAAACAAAAATAAATTGAAAAGTTCATAAATATTGCATGAAACTCAATTATTAAATTCTAAAACACAAAGAAACAACTACAAGATGCATGAAAATGGAAAAATCTAGCCTTCCATATAGGAGGTAAAAGCTTCCATGTAGGTGGCAACTTATACCATTCATAAAGGAGGACTATCACTACTGGAAAAAACCCTTTTTAGACCGCCACATTTAGACCGGTTTTGGCGGATAAGGTCTTAAAAATTTACGCGGTGGTAGTTTTATAATTATATTGAATTTTTTAAACCGGTTCTTAAAAAACCCGGTCTAAAAAAATTTATTTAGACCGGTTATAAAAAAAAACCGGTCTTAAAGTATTAAAATTTTACGCATTCAAAATTTTTTAACATTTAAGACCGGTTTAAATATAACCGGTCTTAAATGTTAAATATTTAAGACCGATTTTGTATTAAAATCAGTCTAAAATTTTTAACATTTAAGGCCGGCTTATATGTAAACCAGTCTTAAATGTTACAAATTTTAAATTGAAAATGCAATAACTTTTTAAGGCCGGTTGTGGGAAAAACCGGTCTTAAATGTGTTACATTTAAGACCGGTTATGTTAACAATCGGTCTTAAAAGCCTCCTTGTTAACATAACCGGTCTTAAATGTAACACATTTAAGACTGGTTTTTCCCACAACCGGTCTTAAATTTGTTACATTTAAGACCGGTTTTTGTACAAACCGGTCTTAAATGTGAATTTCCCTCTTTTAAAACCGGTTTTTAATAAAAATCGGTTTTAAAGGTAAGATTTTTCACACTTATTTTTCCTCCCGCGCCCAGATCGCGCGCTCTGTGAACCCTTTTTTCTCTCTTTGCCATTTCTCTGTGACCTCTATCCGTGCTTGTTCTGAACTCGTCCATGGCGTCCCGTCCCTCATTTGCTCAAGTCTCCTCCGTCATTACTGCTTTCGTTATTGTGTTCGTCGTCGCTGTTCTTTGATTATCGTCAGTCTTCTCCGCCGTGACCTCTAATCTCCACAGCGCAGTGACCATTCTCCTCTGATTTGACTTCCCTTTGTCAGTTCCATGAATTTGAGGACTTCATTTTAACCTCAGTCGACGCCACCGTGACTTTGGGTTGAAGCTCACTCCTTGGTCTTCATTCAGGTTAGTGTTCGATCGATTTGTTATTTAGTTGTACGTTGTTTTATAATTAATAATGTTCAATGAAAAGTTCTTGTTGGTTCTTTAATTTGAGCACTTAAACGTAATCTGGAAAAAATTAAAGTTCTTGTTGTTGCTTTAATTTGAGCACTTCTCGTTGTTTTATAATTAATATGCTCTGACTTTTTGAATTAATACCACTTTATGTTCTGTTTTAGTTGTTTGATTATTGTCAGTGTTATTGTTTTGTTAAAACAATACTAGTTTTAAATGGTGCCTGTTAATTTCGTTGAAATATCTAAAACTCTATTGTTGTTGTTTTTTTGTCTATCTTTTTGTTGTTGGATATAAGGTGCTAGAAGTGTTGAGATATATATGGATCATAGTTGGATAAACGCTAAACGGACGAGTGTTGAATATGATAATGGGGTGAGGGGTTTTTTAGACTTCGCTAGTAGACATGCCGATGATAGTAGTGGAAAGTTTTATTGCCCTTGTGTAGTATGTTTGAATGAGAAGCGACTAAGTACTCAGATATATATACACATTTAATTTGTGAAGGATTTTGTAAGAGTTATACAGTGTGGGTATGGCATGGTGAAGAATTAGAAATGCCAAGTTCATCTCAACAGGGGGGAGTGAACTTTGATGATAATGACACGGATACGGATGATCGAATAGAGGATATTATTCGTGATGTAGGAGAAGAGAGTTTTGAGCAATTACATGCATATGGTAATATGTGTAGTGATGCTGAGACGCCGTTGTACCCAGGGTGTAAAAAGTACCAATTGTTGAAAGCAGTATTAAAATTGGTAAGCTTGAAAGCACGACATGGATGGAGCGATAAAAGTTTTTCAGAAACGCTTGAGGCTTTTAAGGACATGCTTCCAGATGATAATGTGTTCCCTTCTCGATACTATGATGCTAAGAAAATATTATGTCCACTAGGGATGAAATATAAAAAGATCCATGCATGCCCTAATGATTGTATATTGTATAGAAAAGAGCATAAAGAGGAACAACAGTGTCCAATATGTGAAACCTCGAGGTACAAATCAAATAACGCTCCTAGAAAAGTATTGTGGTACCTTCCAATCATACCAAGGTTCAAGCGCTTATTTGCTAATGAAAACGATGCAAGAAATTTGAGATGGCATGTGGATGAGAGGATATCCGATGGAAAGCTTCGACATCCAGCTGATTCTTCTCAATGGAAGAAAATCGATCAATTATTTCCTGCCTTTGGTGAAGAGCTTAGGAACCTTAGGCTTCGACTTAGCACGGATGGAATGAATCCTTTTGGTAGCCTGAGAAGTATACATAGTTCATGGCCTGTTCTGTTGGTAATTTACAACTTATCTCCTCTGTTATTCATGAAACGAAAGTACATCATGTTATCTATGTTGATTTCGGGACCAAAACAACCCGAACATGATATAGATGTTTACCTGGAGCCCTTGATCGAAGACTTGAAAGAGTTGTGGGATGAAGGTGTTGATGTTTTTGACGCGAACAAGAAGGAGGTTTTTAAAATGCGAGCCATGATCTTTTATACTATAAATGACTTCCCTGCATATGGAAACTTGTCAGGCTATAGTGTTAAAGGCCATAAAGCATATCCGATTTGTGAAGAAGGAACATGCTACCATCAACTTCAACATGGAAGAAAGACAGTTTATCTTGGCCATAGGAGATTTCTTAGACGAGGCCACCTATATCGCAGATTAAAGAAAGCTTTTTTTGGTGGATAAGAGTTTGAAGATGCTCCGAAGGCATTGACTGGGGAGCAAGTTTATGAAAAGGTGAAAAATATGAATGTTATCTTTGGTAAGACTACAAAGAAAAGTAATGAGAAAAGTAAATGGAAAAAGAGGTATGTCTTCTTCAATCTTCCATATTGGCCGAAGCTTGATGTAAGACACTGTATTGATTTCATGCATGTGGAGAAAAATGTTTGTGATAGTATTGTTGGGACACTGCTTAACATACAAGATAGTTCTAAGGATGGTGTGAAGGCAAGATTAGATTTGCAAGAAATGGGGATACGAGAAGACTTGCATCCAAAGCCATATGGTAAGAGAACTTTTTGTCCTCCAGCTGCTCATACTTTGTTTAAGGATGAGAAAGGAAGCTTTTGTCAATGTTTACATGGCATCAAAGTTCTTTCAGGGTATTCTTCAAATGTTAGGAAGCTTGTGTCGATGAAAGACTTGAAGTTAGTGGGGCTAAAGTCTCATGATTGTCATGTCTTAATGCAACAACTGCTCCCAGTAGCTATTCGAGGCATTGCCGAATATGATCTTCAACATATTTTGACTAGACTTTGTTTCTTCTTCAATGCTATTTGTAGTAAAGTCATTGAGATAGAAAAATTAGATGAACTACAAAATGAAGGATATCTGATCTTGTGCCAGCTTGAGAAGCTTTTTCTTCCTTCTTTTTTTGACATCATGGTACATCTAATTGTTCATCTAGTTAGGGAGATCAAGTTTTGTGGCCCTATCTATTTACGATGGATGTACCCAATTGAAAGAACTATGAAAATCCTAAAAGGGTATGTGAAGAACCCTAACCAGCCTGAAGCATCTATTGTTCAGAAATATGTTTCTGAAGAAGCCATGGAGTTTTGTCAAGATTACTTGTCAAATGTAGGACACATTGGACTTCCTGAACGTCATGACGAAGAAGGCGGTAGATGCGGGGATTCAGTAAAGAGCATGGATCCTGATGAATTGCAACAAGTCCACTTGTACATCTTGAATAATGTTGATGAAGTTCAAGATTACATTAATGCTCATAAAGAAATTGTACGGAAAGGAAATAGTCGAATGACTGAACAAATGTTAATTAGGGAGCATAACAAAACTTTTGCACATTGGTTCAAACAAAAGGTTGACGGCGAAGAATGTGTTGCTGATACAATTAAATGGTTAGCACGTGGTCCTGAGGCTGATGTCATAAGTTGGACTTCATTTGTGATCAATGGTTATACATTTTACACAAAGTCCCTTGATGATAGGAGCACCATCCAGAATAGTGGGGTTATGTTAGTGGCTGAATCTATGCACTTCTCTAGTTCAAAAGATAAGAATTCTAGATTGGCAGCAATACCTTATTATGGGGTGATTGAAGAGATTTGGGTGGTTGATTATGTTAAAGTTAAACTTCCCATTTTTAAATGCAACTGGGTTGATGTCAACAATGGTGTGATGATTGATCAGTTGGGATTTACATTAGTTGATTTGAATAGTAGAAGTTTTAGAGATAAACCTTTTATTATGGCATATCAAGCGAAACAAGTGTTCTATGTTACTGATCAGGCAAACAAAATGTGGTCTGTAGCTCTCCAAGGAAAAAGGGTCGTTGATATTAATCAGGAAAGTCATTCAATGAATGATCTGCTTGAGACTCCTTCTTTTTCTAGAGGTTTACCAGAATTGAACGAAGAAGATGAAGTAGACAATGAACACGGCACAAGAAATGATCATCATGAAGGGATATAGGAGGATATCCCTTTATAAAACTACATTGAAGGTTAGTTAGCTAAAATAATTATCATGAACTATATTTGAATTATGTATATTGTTATTGGTGTATATATAACTACTTTTTTTGTTGTTGTCACAGGAAAATGAAGGATATGAGGTGTACGTCTTAGTATAGATTCTTCGAAGCCAGGCCAGCTAGTGATCATCAGCCTGAGAAGAGTGTGATCATCATTATTAATGTAATTTAATCTTTGATGTATGTATGTAAGTGAAAAGATAAGGAACTTGGTCAAAATAGCATTGTCATGGTTGTATGATTTCCTTGCATTATGATTCTGTCTATGGTTGTGAGTTTATTATACATGGTTGTTTTCCTTTGCTTCTGTTTCGGCCAGCACTGTTTAAGCACAAGGGAGTTGAGTTTTAATATGTTTCAATATCGTTGAACTGGCTGCTGCTTGCTGAGTGAAATATTTTAATAGGGGAATGACTTGCTGGGTATACTTTTAAACGAACATTTTTTTTTAAAAAAAATTCAACTTGTAAGACCGGTTCTATCCAAAACCGATCTGAAAAGTAAATTTAAGACCGATTTTGGAGAAAACCAGTCTGAAAATTTGACTTTTTTGATCGGTTTATAAAAAACCGATCTAAAATGTGATACTTTTTAGACCGGTTCTTTATAAAACCGGTCTAAAAAGTCAAATTTTTAGACCGGGTCTTCATAAGAACCGGTCTGAAATTTTATTAATTTAGACCGGTTCCTATTATAACCGGTCTAAAAATATTTATTTTTAGACCGGTTTTATAATAACCGGTCTTAAAAAGTTTTTTTAAGACCGGTTCCATAACCGGTCTAAAAAGTAGAAGACTTTTTAGACCAGCTGTATCAAGACCGGATCGAGAACCGGTCTAAAATGTCTTTTTTAACCAGTTTTAAAAGTGATTTTTCCAGTAGTGTATCTAAGCCTTCCATGAAAGAGACATGCAAGAAGCAAATAAAATATATGAAATTAACTCTAAGATGGTGTGTTTTCTTGTGTCTTGAGCTCTTCTATTTATAGATGGAGGGGGTGCAAAAATTTCTACATTGTTAGGCATGAATTTTGACCTTAAGCTACCAATATTGACCTTGTGGCTGCCAAACTTCTTGATTGCTGCCTAATTTTGACATTCAGTTCGGTGGAATTTCACAATGTGATCTTGAAGAAAGTTGTAGCTCTGGATCTTAGCTTGAAGACACAACTAGAAGCTCCCCATTTCAACATTTGTAGTTCAAGTTATGGTCAAATTAGTGAACAAAGGTTAGTCTGGGACAAATTCACATCCTCAACTTTCAAGCAACATTCGAAACCCTTGAAGGCAGAACTGGGTTTTAGGCCCAACATAAAAGTTGTAAAGATTTTTCTTAGCTTATTATCCATATAAAGAACATCCCAACCCGACATTTAGAGCTCTAGATATTGCTTGAAAACTGAAACAGGGTCAAATTTAGTATTTTTCATAAATTCTATTTTATGCCAAAATCATCATTTATTTATCAATTACACCCAAATTCATTATATTAAGCTCAAATATCATCCATAAAATCATCATATAAGGGAAAATAAATATGTAAATATTTTACTTATCAAATTCCCCTACACTTATCTCTTGAACGTCCTCGGACAATAAGGAGTGACTAATAAGTGCTTCCAACAAAATCAGAAGTGTCAAGTCATAAGCAAGAACATAATTGAAAAATAAAGAGATCATAGTATTCATGAATTAACGAAAATATAAACTGGTAACTTTATTTGAAAATGAATTAACTGAGTTTGTAATTGTGACTCATTCTCTCAATCTCTCAAGTGTTTAAGGGTAAGTGTTTCGCTCAAATTCAATTGAAAAAATTGCACTGTCATAGGCTTGCTAAAAATTTTAATCTCCACTACCTAATTCACATGCATAATTCAAATCAAAAGGACTTATTAAGGGTTGTAATTAATGGGGTTAAGGTAAAAGGAATGTAAAACACGATATGAACAGCTACATTTAAGAAATTTAATAGAGCAATTGAGAAATGGGCTACTTATGAATAAATTTATCTCATCACAACAACCCACAATTCTTATTCGAATACTTAATATCTTTTTCTTTTCTTTTTTTTTCTTTTTTGCATAATTCTGCAACTCTAAAGTTGATGATATATACACCCCCATATTTGTTAAAGGCCCATTTCAAAAAAATTCCAAATTCTTTGCTAATCTTCCAAATGAGGTAAAAGCACTTGATATATCATTAAAACACATGTTAATGGGTTGAAAACAAAAAAAAAATCAATTAGGCTCAAAGAGGCTTATCAACGATATAATTGCAAGGTTAGCTATTTCACTCTGGCTAAAGAAAGAAAATGAATGCCTTTATCATTTTTGAATGTGCATGTGAAATGTAATCTCAACCAGATTTAAAACAAGTTCTAGAGTGACAACTTAATAGGTGAATATCATACACAAGAGAAATAATCATTATTAATCAAATAGGCTTAAAAGCTCACAGTTAGGGGCTTTCAAACTCAACTTATTCAATCTCAAAATTCATCACCAATTACAACAATCATGCTATGAAAACTCTAAATTCAATTGATCTATACTTAAAACATATATACTTCTTAAGATCATTAAAAAGCACCTAAACAAGATTTTTTTTTTTAAAATTTTTTAAATTTTTTTTGAGAATGAACAAAAAAATACAACTGATAAAATGCGTCTCAAGAGTTAAGAGTAACTCCTTACTCTGCCATTTTTTTCACACCCCATGTATCTAATGGTTTTCCCAACTAACTACATTTTTTTCGCTAATCCTCCCCCAACCCAAATCAGATATTGTCCTCAATGTCTTCTAGAGCTTAAACAAAGTTTTTTTTCCGTAAACATTAACACACAATAAAGTAAACCAAAATGCTAAGAGTAGGACCAAAAGATTGAGGAAAGTTACAACCGAAGAATGGTATATGGATTCTGCTTCTGACTGCTCTCTAAAGATTGCCTACCTGTTTGCTTGACTAATAGATCTAGTGTAGGTTTATAGGTTTGCAGTTAATCAAGTAGCTGATAAGCAGTTGATGAAGAAATTATGGAATGGCGAGTTGTTTGGGGTATGAATCTTGTTTCCACAGTATGATGAAAAAAAGACAATAGATCATCATAGAAGCCATTAACATTTAACAATCCTAATGGATTTTTGTGAAAGTTTAGCCCAATATGCAACGCTAGAAACCCCATCCAATATTTCCAAATCACTGGGTAGAATGATAAAAGCTTAAGCATAGTATAACATTCATCCTATATGTTCAGGCAAGCTTGAGACTTGTAACTCTTGTCCTAAGGAAAAGATGTGATCTTCCGATCCTTCACCCTTACACTCAAACCCTTGCTTCCATTAATGGTTGCAAAAATGGCCACACTTCCTCTTAGGCCTTGGATGCCTCCCTCGTATACAAAGTTGATCTTTCTAGCAGCTAATGCATTTTCAAGTTCTTTTGCTACACTTAGAAACTCTCAGTCCTTTCCTGAATCAGTTTCACAAAAAATGCAGATAGATGTAAATCTATATTTTAGTGTAATAGCCTTTTTCCCTTCTTTTCTCTCGGACATTTTGTGTTTACAAGTGGAAGAGTGTATATTTATAAGTGAAGAGTGCATATTTATACTACTAAAACAATGACAACAAGATCATACAAATCATGCATTTTTCAAAGAAGTTTGAAAACATTTCCAATACGAATGATTGGTAGGCCGTTGCATGAAGAAATTAAACAAAATGAGTAAAGAAAGTCAAAAGTTACTAAAAAAATAAGACAGATTAGGCAAAAGCATGATTATGAATAGTAATTGTGATTATGGCTCACATCTTCCTCTGGTTTTACATCCAGTAATGGCTTAAATGCTTTTTATGAATCGATGATTTGCTTCGTATCCAATTTTATTATAAATTGGCAAACAGGGTCTTTTAACGTCAGATTCCTAAGACAACAGTGCTCTTTTTCTTTATTAAATATGTTCAGTAAATCGAGAAGAATACGATGAACATCACTCTTGGATGCGTCTCAAGAGTTTGAATGATATCATCCAATGACTCTTTACTCATTCCATCCTTTATGAATTGAATTTTATCTTCTCGATTTATAGAAACCATACCTTTGCTCTTAAAGCTAGAGCCGGCAAAACGAGCCCAACCCGCGAGCTAAGATAGGGTTAGGGTTGATAGTTTTGAGGCCCAAAAAAAATGCAGGCCGCACAGGCCTACACCGCTCAACCCGCGGGTTGATGCGGGCTGGCCCGCAAAATTATTATTTTTTCCATTGATCCCTATTGCTTCACTAATCATTAGGTTGAGACGTTGACAGTTGGCTATGTTGGTTTAATATAGTGCTATGTTGTTTGTATAATGTATAATTGTAGTAGCACAATTGGGCTTCTATGTGGATAATTGGCCCATTAGGTTCTGGGTTGAGTTATGAAGTTAATTTGAGTTTTGGGGGCAGGACAATTAGACTTGTATAATGTATGTGGACAATTTGCCCATTAGGTTCTGAGTTGAGTTCTGTTGTAGGCCGTTAGAGGGCCTTTTTTGTAACCAGTCCATTAAGTAATGATTTCTGAAAAACTAAAAAAGAAAAAAAAAAATTTGCGGGCAGCGGGTTGGCCCGCACCCGCACAATACGGGTTAGGGTTGGGAAGATTTCAACCCGCAGAAGTGCGGGCGTAGCCTGCGGGCTGGTGCGGGCCAGCCCGTAACCAGCAGGCTGGCCTATTTTGCCAGCTCTACTTACAGTACTGATCACATATCTATCTTGCACATTTATGGGAGACCTGCATTCTTTTAGCTCTTTTCTTTTTGGAGTAAGAACTTCTACACATTCCTGGCATAGGTTTAATAATTGACTTATGAATCTCACCTGCTAAACTTACCTTAGCTTAGCTTCAATGATCTAGCATATGTCTTTAGGATGGCTCAATCGCTGGAATATCTTCATTCTTTCAAGTCGACAGCTATAGATCTTCCTAAGCACATCCTTAGGAATAGTAGGGAACCTAGCTTTAAGCTTTGTAAGAGATTCCTCCATGTTAACTTGAAATGAAAATGATGAAAACTAAAATTCTCAACCCAGTGCAGAGTGCTTCAGTGAGTAAGAAAGAAAAATGAGCAAGGAAAAGAAGTTTTAGGTTGCCTCCCAAATAGCAGCCCTTCTTTAACATCTTTAGCTAAAAAAAACCAAACCAATTGACCCCTTTTTTATTGTTTTTAAAATTATTTATTTATTATTTACAAGAAGGAGGGCTTACCTGGTGGTTCCTCAAATGATGACAGTTTTAAAGTGTTGAGTGCACCATCATTATACTCCTTTAGCCTTTGCCCATTCACTTTGAATTTTCGATCACCATCTTGAATTTCCACGGTTCTATATAGCCATACTTGAGTCGCAATAAAAGGTCCTGACCACCTTGATCTTATCTTGCTTAAAAAGAGCTTTAACCTTGAGTTATATAAAAGCACGTTTTATCTCGGTGTGAACTCTCTCCTCAAAATTCTTCTGTCATGCCACATTTTTGTCTTCTCCTTATATAACTTAGCATTTTCATAAGCTTGTTGTCTGAATTCCTCAAGCTCATTGTGTTGGAGAAGCCTCTTCTCACTTGCTACCTTTTGTTAAATCCATATGTTTTGATGATAACAAAGATTAGATTAACATTACAAAAGGTTTTGATGATAGACAAAAGAGTTTTGAATGAAGTAATTAAGTTCTTGGTGGCAGACAAAGCCATCACTCGAGTGATGAAGAAGAACTGGAAGTCAGAGAATAAGAGAAAGCATCACTGGTAGATTTCTGAGGATATTACTCGAGTGCTCGCTTGAGTGATGATCCTTCATTACTCGAGTGACCACTCGAGTAATGTGTTTCAAATAGTTCTAGAAGTTATCTGCCAAGATTTGCATGATGTCACCCAAGGGATCACTCAAGTGACTAGGTAAGAATTGAGGCAGTGAAATCTCTGCCAATATTTTTAAGGGATCACTCTAGTGACTACTCAAGTGATGCCTCTGAATCACTAGAGGGACCACTCAAGTGATCAGGTCAAAAGTCATTGACTTAACTCTCTGCCAAGTTTTTCAATGGATCACTCGAGTAATGGATTTAGATTATGCGAGTGACCACTCAAGTAATAAAGTTCAGAAAGTATGATTTTAATCTGTTGCTTATTGATTTTTTATCTATATGATTAATCTTTCATTGTGTTAGTATTTTGAGTATATTTGCAGAGAAACAATGAAGAGATCATGCGTTAAGAGAAAAGTCAAACATATTGTCCGTAACATCTAAAACGCTCGCCTACCATAAATAACTAGTTTTCAAATTAGACGAATGGTCAAACGAAGCTACGTGACTCTAACAGACATGTTGAAATAGTTCCAACATCTATTACAAATTTAACTATAACTATGGAAACATTTAATGAAGAACAAAACACACACAACTGAGAACACATGAACATGCATAGATCAATATATTCTTAATGCTATGCTTTTCTTATATTCATTCCTATACTTCAGTGATTATATATTTGCTCTATGAGAGAGATTTTCATTACAAACTCAATATTTGTTATTAAGATAACTTGAGGTTGTAAAACATTGAGTTGGGGATTTGATTACAACATGCAAGGGGGAGCGAGTATCCGGTGAAGGAACTTGTTGTGTACTGAGGTGCCAAGAACCCACTGAATCTTGGAAGATATAGTGAAACTCTCAGAGAAGCTCTGAGGGCTAGACATAGGTCAAAGTGGTTATGGCTGAACCAATATAACTCCTAGTGTACACTTCGGTGATATTTCTCCTAGCTCTTAACGACATTAAATTCCCAGTCAATTTTTACTTACAAAACAAATTTTTTGTAATCACCCAATTCACCCCCTTCTTAGGTAAAACGCTTGAACTAACACCTTTAAGTCAAAAGTTAAGGCTTTTACTGCCCAATATGCTTTGTGCTCCATTTCTACTAGAAGATGACATGCTTTTCCGTAGACCAATTAATATAGGGATATATCAATTGGTGTCTTAAAGGCAGTTCTATAAGCTTAAATTGCATCATCTAATTTCTGTGCCAGTCTTTCCGGTCGGAATTCACTATCTTCTCTAAGATCCATTTCAGTTCTCTATTTGAGATTTCCACTTGCCCACTAGTTTATGGATGATATGGAGTTGCAACCTTATGAGTTACCCATATTTAGCTAACACTGATTGAAGCTGTTGATTGCAAAAATGCCTTCCTCCATGGCTAATAATAGCTTTAGGCATTCCAAATCTTGTAAAAGTAGCAACTTCAACCTAAATGAGGATGGAAAAGGCCCCATAAAGTCAACCTACTTGGAGAAAAAATCAACAGCTACTAAAATAAACTAATTACTAAATGAGGATGGAAAAGGCCCCATAAAGTCAATCCCCCATACATAAAAAAGCTCAACTTCTAAGATGTTAGTTAATAGGGCTTCATGTCTCCTTAAGATATTTCCCATTCTTTGACATTTGTCACAAGTTGCCAAATACTGTGGGCGTCCTTGAAGAATAGTAGGCTAGTAAACCCTGATTGAAGGACTTTAGTAGCTGTTCTATTTGCTCAAAAATGACCACCATATGGGGATGAATGACAGTGATTTAAGATGCTGGACATTTCTTCTTTAGGAACACATCGCCTGATAATTCGATCTGGGCATTATTTGTATAAGAACGAATCCTCCCAAAAGTAATGCCTTACATCAGCCAGAAACTTCTTCTTTTGCACTTTAGAAAGTTCATAAGGCATTACTCCACTTGCCAAGTAATTTACAAAATCAGCATATCGGGGGGTGGGTTGTAGTTGCATGACAAAGAGTTGCTCATTTGGGAAATTCTCCTTGATTGGTGATTCTCTCTTTTGTTTATATGGCTCTAATAGAGAAAGATGATGTGCAATGAGATTCTCAGTCCCTTTTCTGTCTTTGATCTCCAAGTCAAATTCTTATAGCAGAAGCACCCATGTGATCAGTCTAGGCTTAGTATCTTTCTTTTCAATCAAGAATTTGATTACTGAGTGGTCCGTCCAGACAATGACCTTTGACCCGATCAAGTAGGCTATGAATTTGTCGAATGTAAACATGACTGCTAATAGCTCCTTTCTGTTGTTGCATATATAATTCAACTATGCATCTGAGAGTGTCCTACTAGCATAATAGATGGCTTGAAAGACCTTGTCTCTTCTTTAGCCTAAAATAGCTCTAACTGCATAATCACTTGCATCACACATCACTTCGAATGGAAGGTTCTAATATGAAGCTATGACAACTGGTGCAAAAGTCAAGGCACTTTTTAGAGTTTAGAAGGTTGATAAGCACTCCTCATTAAACATGAAGGGAGTGTTTTTCTCCAATAACATGCAATGTGGCTTTGTTATTTTTTAGAAGTCCTTAATGAATCTTCTATAAAAGCCCGCATACCCTAAAAAACTCTAAATGCCCTTGATTAAGGAGGGAGGTGGTAGCTTTTCAATTATTTCAATCTTAGCTCGGTCTAATTTAATGCCTCGATCAGATACCTTATGACCTAGCATGATTCCTTCTTGCACCATAAAATGACATTTCTCCCAATTTAGAACTAAATTTGTCTCCACACAACATTGCAAAACTTTTGCCAGATTTGAAAGACAATGATTAAATGATTCTCCAAAAATTGAGAAATCGTCCATGAACACCTCAATGAATCTTTCCACCATATCTGAAAAGATCGCCATCATACTCCTTTGAAATGTTGTTGGTGTATTACATAAACTAAATGGCATCTTTCTAAAGGCAAAGGTACCATATGGACATGTAAAAGTCATTTTCTCTTGATCCTTTGGGGCAATTATAATTTGATTATATCTTATGTACTCATCCAGAAAACAATAATAGGCTACCCCAGCTAGTCTGTCAAGCATCTGGTCTATAAATGGGAGAGGGAAGTGATATTTTCTAGTAGCTTTATTGAGCTTTCTATTGTTGATGCATACTCTCTATCTAGTCACCGTTCATTATGGAATCAGTTCATTTTTCTTATTAGGCACCACCGTCATTCCACCTTTCTTTGGCACAACTTGAATTAGACTTACCAATTGACTGTCAGAGATTGGGTAGATTATACCAACATCCAGCCACTTTATTACCTCTTTTCTCACCACCTCCTTCAATTTGGATTAAGTCTTCTCTGGTGCTCGACTAATGGCTTGTAGTTGTCATCTATCAAGATCTTATGCATACAAATTGAAGGACTAATCCCTCTTATATTAGCTATTGACCATTCACATGCTGTTTTATACTCCCTTAAAACTCTAGTAACTTTTCTTCTTCTTCGGGAGTAGACGATTACTAGTAATGTTGAATTTTCTCCTAGATAAGCATACTTCAAGTGAGGTGTAGTGCTTTTAACTCCAGTACTGGTGGTTTCTCTATTGATGGTACTGACCTACCTGGCCTTTCCCCCAGATCTTCAAATGGTTTCTTGATAAAAATTGAGGAATTTGCTTCCAGGTACCTAATCTACTCCAAGACTTCAGGATTAGTAGATTTTGATACATCTACCATTCCCATTGCTAATGGTTAATCCATGTAGATTTTGTTCTCCACATCTTTTATGCAGCTGGTCAATATAGCTACTTTGTAACAGGTGTCACCTTCATCTAGACAGGACAAAGCCTTGAAAATGTTAAAAGATACTTGATTATCTTGAACTCATAAAGTTAACTTCCCCTGTTGCACATCTATTAACATTCTTCCAATTGCTAGGAATGGCTTCCTAAGAATGATAGGAATTTCTTGGTCTTCTTCCATGTTAAGTATTATGAAATTAGCTAGAAATATGAACTTATCTACCTTTATCAGAACATCTTCTAAGATACCCTTCGGATGTTTTATTGATCGGTCAGCTAGAAGTAATGAAATTGTAGTCGGCTTCACCTCTCCAAGACCGAGTTTCTTGTATACAAATAGAGGCATGAGGTTTACACTTGCTCTAAGGTCGCAAAGTGATCTTTCAAAGTGACATTGACCTATAGTATAAGGTATGCAAAAGCTTCCTAGATCTTTAAACTTTGGTGGTAACTTCTTTTGTAAAATAGCACTACACTCCTCAGTAAATGCAACTATCTCAAATTCCTCAAGCTTATACTTATTTGAAAGAATGTCCTTCATGAATTTTGCATAACTAGGCATTTGGGCAAGAGCATCTGCAAAAGGAATGTTGATATGTAACTTTTTGAAAACATCTAGAAACTTGCCAAACTGCTTGTCTAACTTTGCCTTCACAAGTCTCTGAGGGTATGGAACTGGTGGTACATATAGAGGAGGATTATCTTGAAAGCTGATTCTTCCTAGTAACACATCATAACCCTTTAGGTTTTTGTGCTTCCTCCTTCTATTCTTCTTTACTTTCTTTCTTTTCTCCGTCAATCTTCTTTTTAATTACAGGATCTTTCAATTCTTTCCCATGCATTGGTGCAACAGCTTTCACATGTTCTCTTGGGTTTCTTTTGGTGTTACGTGGTAGAGTTCCTGGTTGCCTGGAATTCAGCATATTTGCAATTTAGCCTATTTGGATCTCCAAGTTCTTTATTGAGGCTTCTTGGTTTTTGAGTGTTGTGTTAGTCCTAGCCATGAACTGAGATGTATTTATGGTTAGTTGAGCTAGTGCATCTTTGACATTCACTTTTTGCTGTGATGGATTTGGTTTTGAGGGCTTGTTGCTGGTAGTTCCCTTGTAGCTTGAACACATTTTAATTATTCCTCTAATCAAATTTGGATGATTTCGCCAACCTGGATTATAGGTGTTTGAGAATGGGTTATTTCTTTGATTTCTAATGTAATAAGCTTGCTCTAGCATGAATAGATGTCCTTCTTGACATTGTGTGCTCACATGAGGTCCTCCACATCTATCACAAGTTTTAGTAGGAATGATGATTACATTTGCTTGGTTTGTCAATGAGCCCACTTGCTTGGATATAGCTAGAACTTGAGAAGACAAAGTTATAAGAATATCTAGCTCTTGCACTATAAGTTCTTTCTTTGAATTGCTACATTCAAAAGGCCATTGATATGCATTGGATGGCATCTCCTCAAGTTGATTGTAGGCATCATCTAGACTTTTTCCCATTGCAAATCCTCTAGCTGCAGCATCTACAAGAATTCTGGAGGTGTGCGTCATCCCATTGTAGAAAGTTTGCAGTTGCCACCAATCTGGTAACCCATGATGAGGACATCTCCTTAGCAAATCTTTGTATCTTTCCCAAGCTTTATAGAGGCTTTCTAGTTCATGTTGGGTAAATAAGGAAATTTTATTCCTCAATTTAGCAGTTTTAGTTGAATAAAAGTATTTTGCCAAAAATTTATGCGCCAAGACATCTCATGTAGTTATGCTTCCCATTGGTAGCGATTGTAACCAGCTCTTAGCCTTATCCCTGAGTGAGAAAGGGAAAAGTCTAAGTCTAATGGCATTATCGGTAATATCATTATGCTTGAAGGTGTCGCAAATTTCAAAGAAGTTGGCTATAGTGTATTAGGATCTATTGTTGGTAAACCATCAAACTGATTTGCTTGCACCATCTGGATAATTGCAGGCATGATTTTAAAGTTGTTAACTGCTACTGGAGGTTTTCTAATTCTAGAATTTGTCCCCATGACTATTGGTGTTGTATAGTCATGGATTGTTTGGGTATTTGTTGCTTCTCCTTTCGGATTTGCCATTAGATTGCTTAGGATTGAAGTAGACTGCTTTCGAACTCTTCGATTTCTTCAACAAGTTCTCTTGATCTCCAAATCAAAAGGCTGTAGTTCAGTCTCCTTCGATCTGGTCATGCGTTAAGCAAAAGCTTGAAAAGAAGCATAAGACACCAAAAAAAGAAAAACAAATGTAATATAGAGACCAAATTAGTATTAACATTAGTTGGTATTGATATTAATGACAACAATCCCTGGCAACGGCGCCAAAAACTTATTATGAGTGTAAATGGTCTATTAAAAGGTGCATGTGTACACTGTCATAAACAAATAACACAGAAGTGAGTCGAGTATCATTCCCACGATGATTGATCACTAAGTACCAAAATTAGTAATCTTAATTCTATTAGGTCGATCGATTAGTTGGTGATTGAGATTACATAATTACAAATGATTAAATAAGAATGCAAATGATATGAAAATAACTATGATAAAAACCCTAGGAATCAGATTTCACTTAGCAAATTTTGGATTGAATCACCTATCTATTCTAGTCTAATTTATTCCACATGATTAATAGTCGAGTTTTCCTAATTTAATTACTAGCCTCTTTTAAAGTCAAGCAATTCTATACTTAATTGCTAATCTAATATATCCTTATATGAATTAATGCATTAAGATTTATGGAACTTATTAAGACTACACAACCCATATGAATATATTCCTATTTCATATGCAAATTATGGTTTCAATTATAGGATCTACACATATGCATCTCCTTCCGGTCTTAACATACATATTGCAATCATTTAAAAGAAGGCCAATCAATTGAAAGCATTAAGAACAACAATCAAAACTCAATCATAAAGGAAAAATTAAAACTAGATTTAATAAGTTAAGATTCAATCCGTCATTAGTAAGCTATATCATCACCCTACGAAAATGAAAATTTAGCTCATGATGAAATTAAAAACAAAACAAAAATAAATTGAAAAATTCATAAACATTGCATGAAACTCGATTATTAAATTCTAAAATACAAAAATATAACTACAAGATGCATGAAAATGGAAAAATCTAGCCTTCCATATAGGAGGTAAAACCTTCCATGTATGTGGTAACCTATACCATCCATAAAGGAGGACTACCTAAGCCTAGCTTCCATGAAGGAGGCATGCAAGAAGCAAATATAATGCATGAAATTAACTATAAGATAGTGAGTTTCCTTGTGTCTTGAGCTCTTCTATTTATAGATGAAGGGGGTGCAAAATTTCCACATTGTTAGGCATGAATTATGACCTTAAGCTACCAATATTGACCTTGTGGCTACCAAACTTCTTGATTGCTGCCTAATTTTGACATTCAGTTTGGTGGAATTTCACAATGTGATCTTCATGAAAGTTGTAGGTCTAGATATTAGCTTGAAGACACAACCAGAAGCTCCCCATTTCAATATTTGCAGCTCAAGTTATGCTCAAATTAGTGGACAAAGGTCAATCAGGGACAAATTCACATCCTCAACTTCCAAGCAAAATTGAAAACCCTTGAAGGTAGAACTGGGTTTTGAGCTCAACATAAAAGTTGTAAAGCTTTTTATCCATATAAAGAACGTCCTAATCTGACATTTAGAGCTCTAGATATTGCCTGGAAACTAAAACAGGGTCAAATTTAGTATTTTTCATAAATTCTATTTTATACCAAAATCATCATTTATTTATCAAATACACCCAAATTCATTAAATTAAGCCCAAATATCATCCATAAAATCATCATATAAGGGAAAATAAATATGTAAATATTTTACTTATCAATGTTCTTTTATTTGCAGACTATTGGGTTCCATCCTAAATCCGTTCCCTGGAGAGTGTCTGGTTCTATCCTAGAGCTCCGTCCAATTTTTTTTACCATATGGTTCTGTCCAGATCTTTTGGCCTTCTTCTTCATATCCAAAGACCATCTAGTTCTACCTAGATCCGAAGACTGTCTGGTTCATCCCAGATCTATTGTTTTCGTCCAAATCATCAGCTCAATTTTGTTTCTATACCGCCTAGATTGACGCTTGCTCCAAGTTGTTTTTGTTGCCTAGTTCATCCAGATCAGCTCGATGTTGTTTCTATTCTATCCTGATCGATGCGTTCCACTAGATTTGCTGTTTCCATCCATATCATCAACTTGACATCATTTCTATTCCGTCTAGATCGACACTTGCTCCAATTTGTTTTTGTTGCCTAGTTTGTCCAGATCAACTCGACGTTGTTTGTATTCTGTCTAGATTGACCTTGCTCCAAGATGTTACTTTTAGTGCACTGTTGCTATAGCTGCTCCTTTCGGTTGTCGCTTCTAGTTTTTAGTTGATAAACTCAAGATTATCTTGAGTTTGAAGGGGGTGTTAAGATATTATTACATCTTATATTAATATTTGATATATTCTCATGTTGAGATATTATATATCATTCGTTGATATTTAATATATCTTATAAGTTTATTATTAGTTTTAATATTTGATTAGATTTATTTAGGTTAGATTAGATTTTATTTTAGGATTAGTCTAGGTTTGCCTATATAAAAGCTCTTGCTTAGTTGCTTGTATTAAAGGATTAAGTTTTAAGGATTTGATAATATTTCAGAGGTTTTTGTTTCCTCTCTACTCCAATCCTTCAAATTCTAACCATGGCTAACACACACACTAATTGTTAATATCCAAACAGCATCTAAAAGAATTACAACTAGCATAAAAATTCGTGAGGATTTAGACAAGAAATTCTTAAAGTTATGTATTGCCATCTTATTAATCTAACTAGATTTGTTGTTGTTGGAAGCTTTGTTTTAAATAGCATACTTCCCCCTCCCACCATACACACTAAGCAGAGATTTTATATTATTTTTCTATCTATTTAACATGTGAACAATACTATTTTATTGCTATATTATCACAGTTTAAATATGGCCTTTCTATTGAAAATTATTGCTATCTAGGCAATATTATTATGTTAAGAATTCCAAATCAAGGAACCTTACAAGGAAAGTGTACTTTATAAGTTCAAGGGTGTTATGTCTCACATCGATTGGAGAGGAGAACAAAAGACGCCTTATAAAAGTCTGAATACCTCTTACTCTCGACGCGTTTTAAAACCATGAGGGAGTGATTGGGCCCAAAGCGGACAATATGAAGAGTATTAGGAATGCATCGGATTTTTTACTAATCTGGTTAATTAAACCATTCCATTACAAAAGTATTGGCATAAAAATTTGTGGATAAACATTTTTAAGAAAATGAGATAATTATGAAATCTAGCTCATTTCATGTTATTTACTTATTTTTCCAATATTCTATGCATTCTATTTAGGGAAAATTCCAGAAAAATACACTGGAATATGTAAAAGGACAAATCAGAGCTGCGAAATTCTAAAATCCCAAGTTAGTTCGGTGTCAGTACAGTGGAGGAATCTGGGATTATGAAATTTTGGTGAAAAGACGCGCCTGCCCTTCAGTTCTCCATCTCTCTCAGCTCGAAATAACAACACCAGTTTCTTTATTAACAATACTGGATTCTACATTAATAACTCCACTTTCTTTTTTCACAATGACAACACCGGTCTCTTTATTAACAATACCGTATTTGACATTAACAACTCGACTTTCTTGTTTCACAATGACAACACCGCATTCTATATTAACAACACCGTATTCTACATTAACAACTCGACTTTCTTATTTCACAACTTCATAATTTAAGTTTTAGGGCCAATAACAACACCATATTTTACATTAACAACCCCATATTTGAGATACGAAGTTGTAAAAGAAGAAAGTCGAGTTGTTAATGTAGAATGTAGTGTTGTTAATAAAAAGACACATGTTGTTATTCTGAGCTGAGAGGGAGAACTGAAGGGCAGGTGTGTCTTTTTGCCAATATTTCATAATCCCAGATTCCTCCACCATACTGATACCAAACTGACTTGGGATTTTGGAATTTCACAACTCTGATTTCTCCTTTCCTATATTTCAGTGTACTTTTTTAGCATTTTCCCTTGTATTTATCTGTTTAACCAAAATTTGAATATTATGGCAAAGGTGATTTGAAATTTTTGGGATATCAAAAAGTAAAAATGATAATGTTTCTTTGTGATATATCAATAGAGATATGAAACTTCAATAACCAAAAGATGTGCATAGATTCAATCTCTTTCTAGAAGTAGGTCTCTCTTTTTTCTCTCCCCCTCCTCCTGATTTTTTGGGAGGTGGGAGCTCTTCTCTCGTCATTAGGCAAGCTATTTTCATGACATCTCCCTTCCCAATTTCGAATGGGGTGGAGACATCCGCATTTTGTATTAATCTCCGTTTATTTTCATGTTTTTTTGGGCTTCTTATGGTGGTGTTGATTTTCTTTACAGCAATAAATCGAGTTGGGAGTTTCAATTGCATTAAATCTCACCTGGTGGTAGGGGTGGGTGTGGGCAGGGTAGGGCTGGGCGAGACCCCTACCCAATGCCCAGCACAAAGAATGAACAGGCTACATTTTGCAGCCCGATGCCCAGCCCTGCCCGATAGAAGCCCTAACTATTTCGGGCAAGGCAAGGGTGGGCTGGGCAGGGCGAGGCGGGCTTCCCTTCCCAAGTGGTAACTTCCTAACCAATACCACTATACAAAACCTCCAATTACACTTAATAAATACTATTAAAAACTTCAAATACATTCCATAATTTCATACCTTGAGATATCTCAAAATAAATCTAAAACTTAAGTGTTGAAATTAAAATAAAAAATAACACGTCTTAATATTACATGACAAATTATGAAGTAATATGTGTTTATATATGAATATTAATTGATATGAATAGGTGCAATTGCGATAGAGACTTCAAAGAAACTAAATTTTTTTGTCTTAGATCTCAACTTTTTAATGCTTTGTATCATCTATCCAGATCAAAAAACCACGTCTATCAAAAAAGCAATGAGTTATATGTAAACTATGGTGGATTGATATTAAATAATAATATAAAATGTTTCATAAACATGAAATAATATATACACATATTAAATAAAATAATATGTATAAAATACTATTTATTTTATATAAAATAACATATATTATAAATAAATTGTATATAATTTTCAGGGTAGGGCCAAATGGGCAGGGCAGTATCCCCTGCCCGATGCCCGGCCCTACCTGTAAACCCCTCACTGTAATTACATCCGGATTACGAAATTTAAGTGAAATGGAGACCATTAAAATGAAATCAACAATTTATAATTTCCCCCAACGCGGGATGGGGTATTTCAAAAATCATTTCAAAGTGTAATTAATCCTGGTCTCACATTCACGTACGGATATAATTACTTGAGAAATTAAATCACATAATAAATATCAGAGTGCGGAAACTAAAATCTCGGCAACCCCGGGTTACTTACATATATAACATGGGTTTAAAGGTTCCCAAAATGGAGATTACATGTCCAAAATATTCATTTACATCTCATATACACTTAGTAATCCCAAAACCAAAATAAAGATAGCCAACTACCACTAAGGTCTCAGAGTAATCCTAACTACTCCTGGTTGTCCGCTTCCCTTTCGAGCTACTCACCCTGTCTGAAAAGGTTAGTCATTTGGAAAGAGTGAAATTCTAAAGAATCCCAGTAGTAACAAATTATTCATACCACACGCAATCACATAGCATGTAAACAAATCATCTCATATCAACAACACAAATCACACTCCACCCTCATCCCCTTTTACCGCTGGGAAGGCACACCATCCTAACTCGAACCATTGTTAGCGACTCAGGGACTATTGGCATGGCAATGCATACGAATAGCCTTACAGCTCACATATAGCCTTTCGGCTTTCACAGTTGGCCCGTCGACCTTCACAAATAGCCTTTCGGCTCACATAATCATATATATCACACCCTAACCTCATCCCCTTTTACCGCCAGGAAGGCACACAGCCCTTACCTGAACCTTTGTTAGTGACTCAGGGACTATTGGTATAGCGGTGCTTCCACAATTTCACATATCTTGCAGCATACAAAATCATCACAATGCAATGATATAGCACACATATAATGTATCACATAAGGTATAAAGCAAGAGTCACTACCTGAATCTTTCTTGACTGGCTCTGGTACCGCAGTCTCACGAGGGCGACAGATATCAAATCCTATACCAAATTAGGGACAACCGATCAATCTCTTTTCCAAGTTCTTAATTTCATAATACACTTAGTTGGTTATCATTTAGGACTCTTTAGGTGGCTAAAAGATGCTTAAACATATGCCTAAAGGGCTGGAAGAAACTACCCCAAAGACCCCTTTTTCGAAGGCACAACACTGATTTCTGACAGCCTCACTCGAGTGAAGACGACCTCACTCGAGTGATGAGAGACTTGTGCTCGGGTGAGAAGGACCCTCACTCGCGAGTACTTGACAGAGAGCAACCTTCCCAGCCAGGAAGTGCTCATATCACTCAAGCACCAAGCTCTGCACTTGGGTGATAACCCCGATTATGCTCGAGTCCCCGAGAGTGCAACATCATGAGTGACAACCCGAGAGCACATGCAACTATCAAAGGGACAAGCTCACTCGAGCATACCCTCAGTGCTCGGGTGAGACGGCCGTGCTTGCGAGTGTCAGAACACACTCTTGAATAATGGCCAGCGAGTGACAACTTGAGAGCAACCCTAACTCTGGGTTCACTCCATCACTTGAGCAAGCCCAAGCTCACTCAAGCATGTTCTTCCCTCACTCAAGAACAAATGAATGCACTCGAGCCTTATTCAAGGAATCCAATCAAAACTCAACGCAGAAGAGGGAAAAATGCACACAGCACTCAAGCATGATCTTCCTCTGCTCGAGTGTTGTGCATCAGAGACCAGAAATGCAGAAAATATCAGAAAACACCATATGGTCAAATTTATACCCAATGGTTCCCAAACTCTACCAAAAGCTCATACACACTTGGCACTAACTAGGGAACACATTTGCCACTTCAAAAACACTCCCAAAACCAATTTGACCACAATCATACTCTTAGGTCTCTATAACACAACAAAGGTCTAATTTCCCTTAACACATTTCCAACATTCCAAACTAAATCCAATACTCAAATATCTTCACAACAAATCATTTCCAACATCAAACACAATGAAATCCATACTTTCAACATTTGGCATAACTAGGGCAAATTTTCCAGATTTTCACAAGCTTATCCAAAAATCACAAACAATACTTCAAAATGCACTAAATGCCTACCTCTTCACTTTGCCAAATCCAGAATCTTGATTCTCCCACTTTCAATTTCGACCAACTCACGAATCATCACTATTTCAAGATTTTACAACCACCACAATGGAGCTCTCAATGAGATACACAACATTAGAGAAGAGGATTTTAGCAAAGGAGGATCATTACTTACCCAAAAATCAAAGCTTTCCTTTCTCTTTCTTGCCTTAAGGTAATCAGAAATAGAGAGAAGAGAGGGAGAGTATGAGAGAGATGGTGAGATGATGATGAACAAGCCTTCCTCTTCCTTCTCATACACATTTCCACCGAATAGGAGAGAGAGAGAGGAGAGAAAAAGTGCTATTTTGTCCTCTTGTGTACATCTAATAGCTCACCAAATGCCACTTGTCACCATCCTACACATTCCCTCAATGAGCTCACACAACCACAAGGCATAGGATTCCGACCCATATACAATGAATATCAACCCTTGATCTTAAATACCACACACATGTACCCCAAATTCATATTACATTAATTCCAAAAGTGCTTAATTACACACTTATAATTAATTTCAAAGTCATTAGCCCTTAATCCCGAATTGGGATATTACACTGCTCGATAGTTCGCCCTGCCCAAAGATGCCCAAATTTTTATTGGGCCACTTTTTTTGGGCTGGGCAGGGCAATTTTTGACCGGGCTCGGGTGGGCATACTGGGCTCCTGAGCACCATGCTCACCCCTACTTGGTGGCTAAATTTTACGATTTTGGGTGTTGAGATTTGGTAACTATAGTCTTATATATTATTGGTTCCATCTTTCAAAAGTCAATTATGGGTTGTTAGCAATGGTGAATCCGAAGCGTATGTCATGGTTGAGACCGTGTGGTTCATTGTGCAATTGACGGCTTTTCTGTCTTCATTTCTTTTATTGGTATTTGTGAGTGCTTTTCCTTCTATAAATCTTCTCATGGAGTTTCTCCAACAACCAATGGTAGATCCTTTCATATGATTCTTCTAACAACCACTTTTTACAATAGCTATGTTGCATGTGACAGCATTTTTCTACCCACATATTCTGGAGTAGGGATTATGGAAGCAGTAGCTAGGGTTCTTAGCTTTGGCGGCTGCTCCCTCTCACCTATATTAAATTTAGGTTATTTTTAGGGTTTTCTTTCCTTGTTACATATTTCGGCTTTCTTTTTCCAAGCCTTTTATTTTTGGCTTGTATATCTCATTGGATTAGTTTTAATAAAATACTATTTTCTGGCCAAAAAAATAATCTTTCTATGGAATCACTTGTTTCACGAGAAAAGCCATTTTATTTAATATCTACGTGTGAAAAAAAGAAAAGAAAATCAGTATAATTATTTAAACTGCAAAAATATAACGAGATTATAAATGAAGACGGACGCATGAACACAAAAGCATCGTATATTACTAAAATAAGCCCCCAGATAAACCCTTTTTTAAAACAAGCACACAGTTTTTAGTTCACATGCTAAAAGGCTATTTTATAACTCCGCCTATGTTTTATAGTTAGTCCCAAGCCTGGGTAAAAGAGGAGGGTTGTGTTAGGCCTTGACAACCAACGTAAAACCCTATCAAATTTTTTAGACAACATGAATATAAAGTGGGAGTAGCAAAAATGAGGATGCTAATATGGATGTGCAGTCATACAAGAAAATATAATATTCGTAATAATCATATGCACGAACAAGTTGGAGTGGCTCCTATTAAGGAGAAAATGGTAGAAAATCCTCTGAGTTGGTTCAGACAAGTCCATAGACAACCATTGGGTGCGCCGGCGAGAAGAGTCGATCAAGCAGTATAGAGCCCTTTAAAAAGAGGTAGAGGAAGATCGAAACAAACACTCAATAAGGTTATGGAGCAAGATCTATTAGTTGATAATCCGTCTAAAGATTTGGTTTTCGATAGAGCACAATGGCGTCATGCGATTTATGTAGCCGACCTCACCTAATAGAATAAGGCTTTGTTGTTGCTATTGCTACTGCTAAAAGTCTATTTTATACCAGTTAAAAAATTTTACTCCATTTTTACAATCAATATATATAGATACAACCTGGGTAAAAAATTATTAGCTTTTCTACACCAATTCATGAACTGGTGTCGAAAAAGACTTTTCTACACTGGTTTTCAACTGCTGTAGAAAAGGTTATTCAAAGCCAAAAATCCAAAAATTGGTATAGAAAGTCAACATTCTTACATCTTATTTACAAAAATGTTACTGATTACACTTTTTACCATAACAACTGGGGCAAAAGCCCGTTGTAGATATGCTAGTTTTCTCTAGTGGTCCAACCTCTTAATGGCACATATAAGAAAATATGTGAATATTTTTATAATTAAACTGTGCATCACATTCTTGACTTAAAAAGACAAAACATCTTCAGATGCCATAATTTATTTAAACGCAAGAATTTCGTTAATAAACCAGAAAAGACTTCGGCGTAAATTTTGTCCTATATAACAAAGATGGACCAATCGTAGGAAGCTCTCTATATTGCAATCAATTGTTAAGCATCTTTATAGAATAAGCTTAAAGCTGAAGAATCGTTACATGAGTAGTGACTAATCATGAAAAAGTATACAACTTTATTAATTTAAAATCTTTTTATTGATATAGGCATATATGTTGGCTTCCCTTTCTTATAATATAATTTATGACTTTTATTTGAATTTGAAAAGACAATGGGTATTGATTATAACACAGCTTCAAGCATCTCAGGCTTATTACCTACTCTCTATCTTTATTTCCATTATTGTCCATTTTGTTCCCTCATTGTCGCATCTGTCATTCATTACACTAAGTAAAACAACAGTGTTTTAAACAAGGTTATTGAACATGTGCCTTATACAAACTCCAAGGTAATCAGCTATATTTATACATGACATATAAATAATAGTATTTTTTATTAAATTTTATATTATATATGTGTGTGTGTATATACTGGGTTGAACGACATGGTGCAACGACGAGTAATAAACTTGAACAAACAGTAGATTTTTTAAAAAAAATATATAATTGGTGAAAATACACATATAATCCTTTAACTTTACAAAATGTTTTATTAAAGTTTCTTTTGAATTATTGAACCTTAACGTCGTTAGTGAAAAAAATATTGATATTAAAATTTTAAATGTTGACAAAACATTGTCAAATGCTGAGATATTAATTCAATTTAATTTTTAAAATAACAATGCTTGTTACAAACGACCATCATTTCTGGAACGACGAGTAATAAACTTGAAAAAACAGTAGATTTTTTTCAAAAAAATATAATTGGCTAAAATACACATATAATCCTTTAACTTTACAAAATGTCACAATGTTGACATGGTGCAACGACGAGTAATAAGCTTGAATTGGCGAAAATATACATATAATACTTTAACTTTACAAAATGTTTTATTAAGGTTTCTTTTGAATCATTGAACCTTAACGTCGTTATTGAAAAAAAATATTGATATTAAAATTTTAAATGTTGACAAAACATCATCAAATGTTGACATATTAATTCAATTTAATTTTTAAAATAACAATGCTTGTTACAAAAGATCATCATTTCTGGAAAAAAAAAATACAAAAGATTATTATTAGAATCTAATAGTGTTAGTGATAGATAGCAAAAAACACTTTTTCAAAATTAAAGACTAAATTAAAATTTTATATAAAATTAGAGAACTAAATGTATGTGCACTTTCGCCAATATAATTTGATTTAAAACTCACTAATTAATTGTATTAATTAATGTGTGTGAGAGAGGGAATTAAATCTTAGTTATCTTCATCGAAGGTACGGTGATACACACACACTATGAGACTTTCAAATCTCATGAGTTGTCTTTATAAAGGGTAAGGTTTAATAATGTATAAGAAGATACTTAAAAAGGAATTTGATAAAGCATAGAAAAAAGAAAAAGACATATGGAAGCATCATTGTGATGTTAATAAAGTATATAAATTATGACTGCGTGAGACATCTTCCTTTGGTACAAATAAACCTTTTTCTTTCTTTTCCTTGTTTTGGCTAATCAATGGAAAAGTCTTTCTGTGTTTTCCTCTTTTTATATCTTGTAGTACAAGCTTTTATTCCAGCTTGATCATGAAAAGGGTTCTTTCTTTCTTCTTTCTTCTTTTTTTAAAAAACAAAAATCAAAGGAAAAAAAAATCAGTGCAGCTTTGAATCAGATCTTGCTAGCCATCCACACACCAAAAATAAAAGTGAAATATATTCAGTTTAAGAGCAATTTGCTAACAACATTGATGTAGCAATTCATGTATGTCTGATTCTTCCTTAGCTGGGATGACAATTAACAACATAACCTTTTTTTTTCCAAACTTTAGTGTTGTCAATCTGTTTGACCAAAATTAAATGTTCTCATTCGACAGTGATGCAAAGATACATAGGGTGCAAGAGGTACAGATACTGATTTATTATTAAGCCTATGTTGACTCTTTTTCGAAAAAAAAAAACAAAAACATATTGCTATCTAGCTAGTATTCATACTTCCTTCAGTCTTAAATGTATGAGCTAGATAATTACTACCTCGGGTCTTTAATATAAGACTCACTTTGTAATTCAATTTTTTTTATTAAAGTGTGTCTTATTTTAAGGACTTGGGAGAGTAATTTTTATGAATTAAGAGTGGAAGCAACTCCCTACTTATGTGGTTAAAACTGCATATATTTATCCCTCCACATACTCCACCTGATATTTAATGAAAATGTGTGCGCTAGGCCCTTTTTTTAAAAAAAAAATTGTTTAATTAGTTATTTGTAAAAAAAAATATATGTGTAGCTTACCCCTTCCAATTATTTGCATGATAAACTACTCCTTTAATGAGAAACCCTCTTAATATATGTAATCAATGATAAAACTTTAGGAAAAACTAGTAAATTTGAGAGACTCAGTGGACTAAGGTGTTAGGTTTAGAATTAAAGTAAACTCCTATCACTAAAAAAAAAAAAAAATCTTCTACTAGCTTTTATATTTAGTACCTGGAAGTACGTAAAATATCATTATTAGACAAGAATAACTCATGTGATTAATTTTACGAATTCTGTTTGTATCCCGCTTGATTTATGTGTTAGGTTAATTTTTTTGATCGGAATGTGTTAGGTTAATTAGCAACAATGGACACTTGAAAATAAAATAGTTTTAGTAGTTAGGTTTGTTATCAACTTGGGTCAAGATTGCTATACTTTTCATTAAGAAATCATTCATAGAGAAAGATCAATGTAGCCCAAACATATGAGGCTTAGAGCCCATCACTTCTGTATTGTTTTAATTTCCTGTATACTACTATTCATTGATTCTTATTGTTAATAACCACCGAAGCTTGTAGAACGTATGAGGTGGCTTTCTTTCATTGGTGTACAATGTACTTGTACAGAACACTATACTATATATTAATCAATGTATTCTCAGCCTCTCTGAAGTTGAGCGTATTCTCCTTTTAATATCAACATTTAGCCATTTAAAATTATTTAACTAACTACCATGAGAAAAGAGTAAATGTTAAACCAAAGGTCTACCATGATAGAAAGTTTTCAACTCAACTTCCAACACTAACTATAGTTATATAAAGAATCTTGATCAACAAGAAAAGTTGAACATGATAGAAAAGCACAAACATAACTTTTAAACGCCTATCATAGTTAAAAAGGATTAACTTAACTTATAGAGGCTTATCCATGGTACAAAGAGAGCTAAACTTATCATTCAAAACTCTATCAATGATAAAAGAAATTACAAAATTAGTTGCATGCAAACCATGTTAGAAAGGGTACAATCCACATAACATAGCTGTCAAAATACTCTGACTGATAAACACAATTCATAACAAATGAACTTTGGGCACATCGAGGCCCACAATACAATATTGTACCGCAAGCCCATAGCAATAACCTTTACTAACTTTTCATAAACAAAGTTTAACACCAAACTCATAGTGGATCCATTGAAACAAAACAAGTCACATGCATTCATATTGGCCCGGCCAACTATATATCAACAAACAATCCCAACAACAATGTAATCAAAAGATCAAGAGTCATAAAAATATGCAAGTGAGCCCTAAGATAGCAATATACTATACAAGCATTCATCTCATACAAAAGAATGAGGGTATACATACAAAGATTAACAAAGAAGCCAAGCCTCTAGAACCTTCCCCAAAGGACCAGCTGTAACCCCCTCACCGTAATTATATTCGGGTTATGAAATTTAAGTGAAATAGATATCAATAAGACAAAAACAACATTTATAATCCCTCATCTAAGAAATGGGGTGTCCAAAAAAGTAGTTCAAAAATATAATTAATCTGGTCTCACATTCACATTTGAATACAAATACCTGTGCAATAAAATCACATTCATAAAATATCAGAGTGCCCTAACTAAAATCCTAGCAACCCCGAGTTACATGTATATATAAAATGGATGTATAGTTTTCCAAAATAGGGGATGACATATCCAAAAATAATATGCACTTCCCATATACATACAATAATCCTAAACCAGAACAGATAACCAGCAGTCAAAAAATAAAAATGTCCTTACTAGTCCTAGCCGCTCCTGGTTGCCCGCTTCTCCTTGGAGCCACTTGCCCTATCAGATGATTAGTCAAAGGAAAGAATGAGATTCAAAAGAATCCCAGTAGTAACAAATCACTCATACAATATGTAAACACATAGCATGTAAGATCATGTTCAATAGCAACACAATGATTCTTGGCTCACGCCACAAACGACAACACTCACAACTGTAATCACAATGCGATAGCTTTCGCTGTAATCACTATACCCGCTTTCGCGGTAAACATTATGCCAGCTTTTGCTGTAATCACTATGCTCGCTTCCGCGGTAAACACTATACAGCAGCATCACAAGGCACAAAGCTTCACAAGGCATCACAAAGTAGCAGCAGCAACACAATGCATGATAAACATACATATAATAATTTACACATAGTATAAGAGAACGAGTCACTACCTTGTTCTTTCTTGACGCTCCTTGGCATAGTGGGCTCACGGGTCTGGCAAATGTCAAATCCTATAACCAAATTAGGGACAACCGATCAATCTCTTTTTCAAATACATATTTCCATAATACACTAGGTTGGTTATCATTTGAACTCTCTAGGTGACTATTAGAGGCCTACAGATATGCCAAAAGGGTTGGGAGAAACTGCCCTAAAGACCCCTTTTTTGGAAGCAGAACACTGATTTTTAGCTAACTCACTCGATTGAAAATGACCTCACTCAAGTGATGAGAGACTTGCACTCGAGTGAGAGTGGCTCTCACTCACGAGTGTTTGATAGTGAGTAACAACCATGGCCAGAAAGTGCTCACAACACTCGAGCATGAGGTTTTTGTACTCGAGTGATGACTCCAAATTCACTCGAGTCCTCGGAAGTGCAACACAAGAAGTGCTTGCCCGAGAGCACAGACAACTTTAGAGGAAAAAGCTCACTCGAGCAAACCCCTTAGCACTCAAGTGAGAAGACTACACTTGCGAGTGTTAAAACACACTCTTGAAAATTGGGCAGCGAGTGCATACCCAAGAGCAACCCTTAACATGAGCTCACACCTTCACTCGAGTGAACCCATGCTCACTCAAGTGATCACTAATATCACTCGCGGGCTAAGAAGTGTACTCTTGCTTTTTATCAGAAAACCAAGTGAAATGTAGAAGGAAAGGGAAATTATACTACAACACACTCTAGTGAAACCTCCCTCACTCGAGTGATGCTTATCAGATTGCCAGATCGCAACAACTAACGGAAATTCCCAGATTTACCAAAACTGATCCCAATGGTTCCCAAACTCACCACAAAGCTCATTCCCACTTAAAATTTCTTAAGGAACTCATTGGTAACCTCAAAATACCTAAAAACTCATTTTTAACAACAGTCTCACTCTTGGGTCTCTATAACACACAATACCCAATTTCATTCAATTCACTTCCAAAATTTAAAACCATCTCCAATACTCAAATAACTTCACAATAAACCAATTCCAACATCATTCATCATGTAACTCATGCATTCAAAAATTGGCATAAAACCAGGGCAAATTCCAGAATTCATCAAGCTCAACCAAAAATTACAATAAATATACCAAAAAGCACCAAATCCTTACCTCTTCAAATTGCTATACCAAAATCTTGATTTCTTCAACTTCCTAAATCTCTCAAACTCTTAAACACCTCTGTTCAAATATCTAAAACCACCAAAATAAAGCTCTCAATGATGTGCACAACATTAGAGAAGAGGTCTAGAGCATTAGACGTCAACAAAGGTATCAAAATCTTACCTTTCTTTTCCTCTCTCTTCTTCAAGCTCGTCGGAAATGGAGGTGAGGAGAGAGAAATGATGAGAGATGATGGAAGTGATGAAGAGTACAGAATTTCCCTTGGCCCATACTCCAAAATCACATAAGAGAGAGAAGAGAGAGAAAAGTGAGTGTTTGACAATGGGCATGATCCTTTGGCCCATATTAAGCCACTTGTCACCATCTTGCTCACTTTTCTATGAGCTCACATAGATACAAAGCATACAATTCTAATCTATACACAATAAATCTCAACCATTGATTCTTAATCACCAATGAGTTTCCTCTTTGGTAACTGACCAATTAGTTAGTAAATTTTCAATTTTACTATTTTGCCCCTGATTTTCACTATGATTATTAAATCATCCCCATGAACATTTATATCAAATTCGCATCACATTTCTCCAAAAGTGTTTAATTACACTAATTACAATCAATTTCGAAGTCATTAGCCCCTAATCTCAAATTGGGTCATTACAATTCTCCCCCTGTAAAATAAATTTCACCCTCGAAATTTGTCAAGCTACTTGAGCCATAAACTCCAGATATCGTCTTCGCATATCCTCTTCCACTTCCCAAGTTGATTCTCTCTGGGTCATTCCCCTCTAGATTACTTTCACATAACGAATACTTCAGTGTTTGAGCCATCATTCTTCACGATCTATGATCTGTTCTGGCTCTATCGCATATGTAAAGTTATCTTGCAACTCCACTTCCTCATACTCTACTATGTGTGATGGATCCGGTTGGTACTTTTCAATTGGGAAACGTGAAATACATCATGGAGTCTGCTCAAGTTCGGGGGTAGAGCTACTCGATATGCAATAGGCTCAATCCTTTCAAGGATCTCAAAAGGACCTATATACCTCGGGCTCAGCTTCTTTCTCTTGATAGCTCTCCTAATGCCAGTAACTGGAGATACTCTCAGAAACACATGATCACCAACCTTAAATTCTAGAGGCCTTCTCCTTTTGTCTGCATAACTTTTCTAGCGACTCTACGCTGCAAGAAGCCTCTTACGAATAATTCGAATATGTGTTGAGGTTTGATCAACAAGCTTTGGCCCGTACAGTTTCCTCTCAAACAATTCATTCCAGCACAATGGTGATTGGCATTTTCTTCCACACAACGCTTCATACAGTGCCATCTGAATGCTCACATGATAGCTATTGTTGTAAGCGAATTCAGCAAGTGAAAGAAAACAATCCTAATTCCCTTTGAAGTCAAAGACACAAGCTCGTAACATATCCTCTAGCGTTTGAATAGTCCTCTATGACTGTCCATTTGTCTAAGGATGATAGGCCATACTAAATCTCAATTGAGTTCCCAAGGCTTCATGCAATGCCCTCCAAAATCTAAAAGTAAATCGGAGATCTTGATCGGAAATGATATTCTTCAGTATGCCATGGAGCTTCACAATCTCATGAATGTAAACCTCTGCTAGCTTGTCCGAAGAGTAACTAACGTTGATTGGTATGAAGTACGCTGACTTCATTAACAGGTCTACAATTACCCAGATTGCATCATAGTTTTTGACTCTAGGCAGTCCCACAATAAGGTCCGTGGTCACACTTTCCCATTTCCACTCCAGAATCTCAGGACTTTGCAACAAACAAGGCAATCTCTGGTGCTCAATCTTTACTTTCTGACAAGGGAGACACCTCACCACATATTTTGTCACATCACTCTTCAATCCTGGCCACCAATATATAGATTTCAAATTATGATGCATTTTAGTCATACCAGGATAAAGAGTATACCAGCTCTTGTGTGCCTCATCTAGTATCTTCTACCTCAATTCCGCCTTAAGTGGAACACAAATCCTTTTATGATAGCGAACTAGTCCACTAGGCGACAGATCATAGCCCTGAGCTTCTCCCCATTCAATCCTAGCCAGATTACGCTTTATCCAACCATCTTGCTTTTGAGCTTCCACTATCTCAGCTCTCAAGTCACTTTCCCCTTGGGAAACGGTGTAGTTGGCACAGATGATTTGGTTCGACAGATTTAAATCTCAAAAATCAGCAATCAACTTCCCCTCCTGTATCATCAAAGCTGCCACAAGCACTGTCTTTTTACTAAGAGCATCAGGGACTACATTTGCCTTACCCGGATGATATTTGATTTCTAGGTTGTAGTCCTTAAGCAACTCCATCCAGCAACGTTGTCTCATATTCAATTCTTTCTGATCATATAGATACTTGAGACTCTTGTGGTCGCATTACAATTCAACCGTCACACCATACAAATAATGCCGCCAAATCTTCAATGTAAACACAATGGCCTCAAGCTCCAGATCATGAGTAGGATAGTTCATTTTATGAGGTTTGATATGTCGAGAGGCATAGGCCACCACACGTCCCTATTGCATAAGGACACACCCTAATCTCTGCTTACTGGCATCACTATACACAATGTAAGTTAAGCTAGGATCAGGTATAATCAACACAGGTGCCATAGTCAACCTCTTTTTCAGCTCTGCAAAGCAATTTTCATAATGTTCATCCCACACAAATGGTTGATCCTTTCTCATGAGCTTGGTCATTGGCAAGGCAATACGGGAGAAATTCTGGATAAATCTTCGGTAGTAGCCGGCAAGACCCAGAAAACTGCGTACCTCAGCGACAGTTTTTGGCCTCTTCTAGTCTAGTATTGCTTCCAATTTACTGGAATCCACATAGACCCCTTCTTGAGAGATAACATGCCCTAAGAATTTTACTTCTGACAGCCAAAACTTATATTTACTTAGTTTGGCATAGAGCTCTTCTCATGCAATGTATTTAACACAATTCTCAAATGATGCTCATGCTCTTCTCTACTCATAGAGTATATCAGAATATCATCAATGAATACCACAACAAATTGATCCAGGTATTGTCGGAAGACACGGTTCATGTAATCCATGAAAACTACAAGTGCATTGGTTAACCCAAACGGCATTACTAAGAATTCATAATGACCATACCTAGTCCGGAAAGTAGTCTTCAAAATATATGCTTTCACTCGCAGCTGATGATACCCCGACCTTGAATCAATCTTCAAAAACACACATGCACCAGATAATTGATCTAAAAGGTCATCAATTCTAGGGAGAGGGTACTTGTTCTTGACGGTAATCTTATTCAATTCTCTATAGTCAATACACAGACAATGACTCCCGTCTTTCTTTTTCACAAACAATGCTAAAGCTCCCTAAGGTGACACACTGGGTCTAATAAACCCCTTTTCAAGCAAATCTTCAATCTACTTCTTTAATTCTGCCATTTCTTTTGGGGCTATACGATATGGGGCCTTAGATATAGAACCAGGTTCAAGCACAATTTCAATCAGAAATTGAATTTCCCTTTCAGGAGGCAGCCCACTTAGGTCATTCAGAAATACCTCAGGGAATTCATTCACTACGGGTATACTACTTAAAGTTTCATTGGTTTCTCCTTGCATAGAAAAGAAAACAATATACCCCTGACAACCCTTTTGCAAATATTTCTCAGCCTTAACTGTTGAAAGAAAATTTAGGCCGATATTCCGATCATCAATGCTTTGAGAAACAGGATATACTATCCTCTTGTTCCCACAGTCTAACAATACGTTATTTTCCCTCAACCAATCAAAACACAGAATGACTTCTAATTGATAGAGCGGTAAACAAATCAAATCTACCACAGAATCATGACCCTCAACGGTTACAACACAATTTAAGCAGGCTTCTGTAGTCACAGCCTTAACACCCATCGGCGTTGACACAATCAGATCGAAAGGCAACTTATACACATTCATACCCAAGCGCTTCACACAATTATAGGCAATAAAGAAGTGACTTGCACCTGAGTTAAACAATGCTTGTAACACACTACAATGAAGGAGGACTTTACTTGTATCAACTCTAGGGATTTTCGAGCTTCCTCATGAGTCATAGCAAATACTCGACCCTGAGCCCTCGGTCTCTGCTCCTATCGTAGTTGTCCATACTCAATAGATATATGCCTACTTGCATACAATTGAAACAGATCACCCAACTATTGCAAGTCTTGCCATAATGTGGTTTGTTACAATGAGGACATGTCCATACTGTAGGAGTTCTTTGCGAATCACAACTTCCAAACTGGTAGGGCTTCTTACCACTACCCCTATACAAAGATGATCCTGGGCCCTTCCACTTTTAAGAAGCATTGCCCCTACTAGGCTTACTATGGCCAACAACAGCCTTAGCCGGATACAATTCTCTTAAATTGATCTTTGTGATCTGACATTCCTCAACCACATTGTTGAACTCAGTAAACTGATGGGTGGCTAATCTCTTCCTCATATCACGCCTCAAACCCCATACTAGCATGTCCGAGCTCAACTCCTCGTCATCCATCTTCCGTAGATAAGAAGAATACTGAGACAAGTGGATGAAACGAGATAGATACTTATCAAAAGACTCTATGTCCCCTTGCTTGGTATTCAAAAATTCAGTCTCCTTCTCAAGTTTCACAGACTTGGGAAAATATTCCTCATTAAAATGTTGCTAGAACACCTCTCAGGTCAGTGGTATATTTTTTCTCCGCAATAACAAGGTAATATTTTGCCACCAGCGATCTACTTCTCCCTCCAATTTATGCACTGCCAGTCGAGCTTTCACTTCTGAGGGACACTCAAGGACCTCAAAAATCTTCTCAAGAAGGTTTAGCCAATCTTCAGGCGCCTGAGGATCAAATCTCCCTTTAAATACCAAAGGTAGGTGTTTACAGAATTTGGAGACCCAAAATTGAAGATCTCTTTCCTCATTAACCGATTTCCTATGCGGCCCTTGATTCGTTCCAGTATGAGGAGGTGACTCAAGTGGTCGTACCGACCCTTTTGCCTTCTCTTCTTGTCTAGTCTCTTCTTGGGTAGACTGACCCCAGCCCTCATTATTCTTTGCTTTCTCAACTCTGAGCTCTTCTCTTAGATCAGCAATCATGTCCCGCTGATCCCGAATCAACCCTATCATTTCTTGCAGTAGGTCTGGTGGATTATCATTAGCCGTCTCCACCTCAGGATTTACTTGTTGTACTTTAGGGTAACATTTTGTTGCACTTTTCATTCTACAAATAACTCACACCATTAATTCAACAATTATGGTATACACATAATTCCACTAATCATATATTTATCCATATAACAAGAACACATATGTGTATACAACAGTTATTCACAAATGATCTTCTATCACTAAAGTCAAATTATGGGAGCTATCCTAGCAACTCTACCCTTGCTAGGAACTACTGCTCTGATACCAAAAATGTAACCCCCTGACCGAAATTATATCCGGGTTATGAAATTTAAGTGAAATAGAGATCAATAAAACAAAAACAACATTTATAATCTCTCATCTAAGAGATGAGGTGTCTAGAAAAGCAGTTCAAAAATATACTTAATCTAGTCTCACATTCACATTCGAATACAATTACCTATGTAGTAAAATCACATTTATAAATATCAGAGTGCCCAACTAAAATCCCGGCTACCCCGGGTTACATGTATATATAAAATGGATGTATAGTTTCCCAAAATAGGGGATTACATATCCAAAAATAATATGCACTTCCCATATATATATAGTAATCCTAAACCAGAACAGATAACCAACAGTCTAAAAATAAAAATGTCCCTACTAATCCTAGCCGCTCCTTGTTGCCCGCTTCTCCTTGGAGCCACTTGCCCTATTTGATGATTAGTCAAAGGAAAGAATGAGATTCAAAAGAATCCCAGTAGTAACAAATCACTCATACAGTATGTAAACACATAGCATGTAAGATCATGTTTAGCAGCAACAAAATGATTCTTGGCTCACGCCACAAACAACAGCACTCACAGCTGTAATTACAATACGAAAGCTTTCGCTGTAATCACTATGCCCGCTTTTATGGTAAACACTATGCCAGCTTTTATTGTAATCACTATGCCCGCTTTTATGGTAAACACTATGCCAGCTTTTGTTGTAATCACTATGCCGCTTCCGCAGTAAACACTATACAGCAGCATCGCAAGGCACAAAGCTTCACAAGGCGTCACAAGGCATCACAAAGCAGCAACAACAACACAATGCATGATAAACATACATACAATGATTTACACACAGTATAAGAGAAAGAGTCACTACTTTGTTCTTTCCTGACGCTCCTTGGCATAGTAGGCTTACGGGTCTGGCAAATGTCAAATCCTATAACCAAATTAGGGACAACCGATCAATCTCTTTTTTCAAATACATATTTCCATAATACACTAGGTTGGTTATCATTTGAACTCTCTAGGTGACTATTAGAGGCCTACACATATGCTAAAGGGTTGGGAGACACTACCCTAAATACCCCTTTTTTGGACGTAGAACACTGATTTCTAGCTGACTTACTCGTGTGATGAGAGACTTGCACTCAAGTGAGAATGGCTCTCACTCGCGAGTGTTTGACAGTGAGCAACAACCATGACCAAAAAGTGCTCATAACACTCGAGCATGAGGTTTTTGTACTCGAGTAATGACTCCAAATTCACTCGAGTCCCCGAAAGTGCAACACAGGAAGTGCTTGCCTGAGAGCATAGACACCTCAGTAACCAATAGTCCAATTCATCATACAAACCAATATGTTAGGTGCCAAGTGAGATAGCTATAAGAATATAACATCAATAGAACTTTGTCAAATTCCACAATATAATTAAAACAAGAATTAACCTCTCTAACACCAATATAGTGTTGGTCTAGCGGTGTAAAGTCCTACTAGATCCCTTTAGGTCTCGAGTACGAGTCCCAAAAGAGTCATTTGTGTTGGCAGGGACAGTCACATATCCTGAACAGTATACCGGATGATAACATAAAAAAAGAATTAAACTTTCTAAACATCCATATGCCCTCTTTATCTCATTCAACTGAACTCATGGGATAAGTCGTCTACCAATTAAAGTGGCTACTTAGAGCTCACTGATAATGATCATGTGATATGGAGAGGGCAAAATCCACAAAACACAAAACTAGACTATGGGTTCTCCCTTTAGCTCAACTACTTCGGCATCATAGGCTAAAATGAACAAGTGCGGGAAAGGATCAACCAATCTATACACAATGAACAAGTGGGGGAAAAAGACCAACCAATGTGCACACATGGTTGCCTTTATAACATCCAATTAAGGAAATTAAATTTAGTAAATAGTTATACAAAAGTTGAGAACAACATGAAAGAGTGACCTTATTACTTGGTAAACAAAAGTTGTTAACATCTAATAAAATGTAGTGAATAGCTATACAAAAGTTGTAAATGAGCTGCAATCAAAGCTCAGGGTTAACTTATATAGTTTTTTGTATTTTAATATCAACAAATTTGATCGCTTAATGGTCACCTATAAGTTTAGGATACAAGTGGTTGTGGGATCAAATCCCACCTCACCACTTGCCTAAAATCCTTCCTCCCACCGGTAGCCAGCTCGCCGTTGTCGGTGCCTGAGCTGCAGTAAGGGCAGTGGCACTAGGGGCCAATTGTTGTTGGCTACCAATAGAGCCTCTAGTTAGGTGATTTGGATTTATATTTTTTTGAAAAGGGCATTTTTGTCTTTTCTCTTGAATTTCAAAATCCTGTTTTGAAATATTTGACCTTCACAAGGATTATAGAAATTTAGGTACCCTTTATGGCATTGAGCAATTTCCAAGTTCTTTAAGTGTCATTTTTCCTAAATTCATTGTTCAACCTTATCACCTAAAACTTTGAAACTGGTTATTATCTTGGGTTAATAAAGAGTGTAAATTTAGTAACTACAAATAGAGCCCTAAAACTTTACCACTCAAAGGTCTTTTAGATATCAAAATAATAATCCAAATCATATAACATCCAATTACATGTTGCCCCATGCAACATGTAATTACAAAATGGAAGGTATAATTTCAGTTAAATGAATAAGGGTAAACAAATAGCGAGGATTTGTGAATGGAAATGAAGGACCAAAAGTTAGAGAAGGCCTTAGAGCAAGAGATTGTGACAACATCAAGAGACAGATGTCGTTGAGTGAGAGAGCGTGACATTGTTGAGCAAGAGATCATGCACGTGACACCGTGAGAATGACGTTTGAGCATAAAGGTCAAATAGGAAAGATATAAATATTAAAGGCTAAGGATTCTAAACCAGTTAAACTAATATTGACAAAAAAAAAACCAGTCAACCTAACAACTAGTCTACATATAGCACTTTAGACCACCTAAAAACAAGACCCACACATAATACATCTAAACCTTACGTTTTGTTAGATATAATCTTGACCGCCAATCCCATTTCTTGTCTTGCCAAAACCTATGATGACCAACTTGTCAAAGTAAAACCCACTTCCCCAGTGCTAATAAGGATTTCCAATTGAAATCTTGTGAGGTCCCTTCTTGGCTTTGGGTCTATTTTTGAAAAAAAAGGGAAAAACAAAAGAAATTATTCATATTGAAAAATTTGGTAAGTGGGTTTGATTTAGCCTTATTTTTTTCCAAATTGGAATAATCCATTCCTATAATGGAGATTTTTGTGACATTAGCTATGGGAAAATTCAAAGGAAAATTTTCGGGACGGCAAATTTCGGGATTAGGAAAAATATATTCGGTATCAAGAATGAGATTTCCTAATCCTGTCCCGAATATATATATATATATATTAAAATACCCCAATTTCTATTTCATCACTTGCTAAGCTAGGGTTGGAAATTTTATCCACAACGAAAGTGTAGTAGTATCATAGTCAAATGGGATGGAAATTTTGGAAATGGTACTACTTTGTTTCCATTCGTCTTCTATGTGTGCATAATGCATTAAAGCGCGTGCACACATATATAGACATGCACCAGCACACACATATATAGACACGCACCAGTCATAAGTGAGATCTTGTTAGTTAGGGTGTGGTAGCTGCTGGGCATAATCTACTGCTTTCTTGTATTGTTGAGTTCAAGGACATGATAGTATAATTCCCAAAATAACATAAAGAGGAGATTGTATCATTTGTAAGTTGCAAAAGTTTAGTCATTTTAGAGAGGATTAGTAAGAACTTGAACTAAAAACAATAATAAGAGTACGAATACTGGACAAATATAACTAATTTCATCTTGACTTAATGACTCTTGAGTCTGCCATGTTTCATACGTGTAATCTCGATGAATTTTAAATTTTAATTTGCTTTAAATCTTTATGTTGGGCTAGTTGGTACAATATGATTTTTCTATCTTAGCTATTCTAATTAAAGGAAATATAGGAAATTGGACACAATTCAAGTCAAAGTTGGGCTAAAGTCATTATAGGAAAAGAAAAGACAAAATTTTCAAGAAATCCCAATCCAGGCTGAGACGGGAAATTTTCAAAATCGGGATCGGAACAAATTTCGCTTCCTGAGCCCTTCTTTGAGACAAGACCAAGAATGGGGTTTTCTGATCCCGTCCCATCCCAAAAACACCTCTAATTTCATCTTTTATGAAAAAATGAGTTATTTTCATCTGAACATATTCACATTTGAGGCTCTATTCGATAAGCCACGAAGTTGCCATGTTAAAATAAAGTAGAGAGAAATGTAGGAGAATAGGATGATATTTTTATTCATCGTATGAAGCCTTTTAAATAGGGAAAGTTTCAAGCAAATCTTTTAGAGAATAATTAAACAGAAACCTCCACACTTAAAACTTCATTACCACTAAATGCATAACATATGTGGCAGGGAAACTCATGCCGTGAAACATAAATGGGATAATAACTTAGCCTAAGGTGCATCAATGGGCAACTGATTGAAGTTGCCATCAAGCTAAGACATGTAACAACAAATTGGTTTTCCAACAATCCCTCCACTAAACTATGTTTGCAAACATTAAGTTTAAGAGAATAAGGATTATGTCAAGACCTCCCTTGAACAAAATCTTCCATAGAACCCATTCCAAGCATTTTTTTTAGCTTCATGAGCAGAACTTGTTTGAGTGGCTTGGTCATAATGTCAGCCAATTGAACTTCACTTTTACAAAACACTAAATTAATGATACCATCATTGCAAAGGCCACACATAAAATGATATCTCACATCAATAAGCTTGCTTCATCCATTCAATGTTGGATTTTGAGAAATTTTAATTGTTGAAACATCATCACAATAAATTGTGCTTGAACCTTTTTACTGACTCTGAAGTGCTTCAAGCAATCTTCTCAACCATATAGCTTGACAAGAACATGCTGCAATAGCAACAAATTTAGCTTCTGTAGTCGACAACGTAACAATTAGTTGTTTCTTTGAAGACCTATAATCAGCTCCATCATTGACCATAAAAACAAAGCCTGATGTGCTTTTTCTATCATCCATATCCCCAGCTTAGTCACTATCATAAAAGCCACAAAACTTTCCTTTTGGATTAGCCTTATAAAAAATTCCAAAATCAATCATACATTTCAAATAACAAAAAATCCTCTTTGCAGCTAAGAGATTATTCTTAGTTGGATTTTCCATATACCAACTTATAAGACTAATACCTTGCATGATATCATGCCTTGTGGAAGTGAGATACATTAAACTTCCAACCATTTTCTTGAAGAAAGTAGCATTCACTTTCGCACCTCCATCATTGTTCACCAATTTCAAGCCACACTTAGTTAGAGTATGAACAAGATTGCAATCCCTCATTCTAAACCTATCCAAAATCTCAGGGACATATTGCTTTTGTGAAATGAAAATTCCAGATGATGACTACATAACTTCAATGCCAAGAAAATAACGCATTAAGCCTAAATCAGACATCTCAAATTCCTTCATCACGTTCTTTCTAAAGGCATCAATCATGCCTATATCATTTCTAATATAAATTAAATCATGAACATAGAGAGACACAATAAGAATTTTTTCATCTTTTCCGAATTTTGTAAAGAGAGTATATTCATGAGGGCATTTTTTTAACATATAAAGCCTTTTTCAATTTATATACCTTTTCTTCATTCCATTTCTTCACACATCCAAGTAATTGATCAACATAAACTTTTTCATGCTGATCACCACATAAAAATGCAGATTTGACATCTAATTGATAAACCTACCAAGAATTTTGGGCAGCTATGGCTAACACTAAACGAATAGTGTCAAACCTAACAACTAGAGCAAAAACTTCTTTATAATCAAGCCTAAATTCTTTCTTGTAGTCTTTTACAACAAGGCATGCTTTGTATTTGTCAATTCCACCATCTTTGTTCAGCTTTGTTTTGTAAACCCATTTGACTCTAGTGGATTTTTGCCCCTTTAGGAGATCCACCTATTCCCATGTATTATTTTTCTCTATAGATTTGATCTCTTAATCCATAGTATTTGTCATTTTGTATCTTTATTTGGTTCTTTAAATGTGAGGGGATCACAATCTGCAAACAAAGTAAGGTGAGCTACTAATTCTTCATCAGATAATTCAATTCTACTAACATAATTAATCATCTGAGTTGGTCTCTTGATTTAACCATGTCTTTATGCCTTGGGGTCAAATACAAAATATTTATAACCAAGAATTATAGTACAATGCAACACTCGGGTCGTCTCACTTGAGGAGCCTTTATTGAACTACCTAAGTAAACTAATTATCATGCAAATGCAATTAAAACAAGGGGAGAATGATTTTTGGATTTTTGAAATTAATAATTAAAAGAAAATGCAATTGTTAATTAAAAGCTAATCTAATATTTTTGGTATTTTTCTTATAAAAATGGAGAATGAGTGAATGGAATGGTATGAAGTGGAAAATATGAATAAAGAATGTTCTTGGTAATGAAGAAGTGACAATTCTTGCTTAAAAAGATTATAGGAGTTAAAAATGCATTAAGTCTTAAGAGCAACCTCAAAATAACACTTGAGTCCAATAATTCCAATTAATAGTAGCTCCTACAAACATAGCTAACTACTACCTCTTGAAATATTGTTAAAAACCACTTAATGTGCAATTGAAATTGGAATAATGCAACATGAGTCTTCTTAGATTTGAGTGCTAAACAGCCCCTCAAGGATATAAATCAACCACATTAACTAGACAATAACACGCTATTTTGCATAATCTCATTACAACCACAAAGAAATTCAAACAGATATAATCTTCAAATTGCAAAATTTAATCTCAACTGTAATTATCAAACCAAAAGAGACAATTAACATTAATCTCAATTCCAAAATCACATATATGAAAATTCCTAAAACTAGGCAATCCAAATATATATATAATTCTAGACTAATGGAATGATAGCAAAACTCCCCTTTGTAGTCCATTAAGCTCAAGCACAATTCATCATCACCAAGAAGCAAAGAAATCAGGCCCTCATTGATTTGAATTAATCACTGTTTGTTCAAGACTTGGACCCATAGAAATTGAAGTGAAGACAGAGGTGACTGCCGGTGGTTGGAGAAGGACGATGGTGTCTGGAAGTGGAAAAGAATTCAATAGGTTGGTAATTGATGGAGGTGATGAACAGAGGAGATAGTGAAATGGTGAAGAGGGACGGTGGTGGTTGATGGAGTTTGAAGGTGATGTTGGAATGGTGGAGAAGTGACGGTGGCAGTGATTTCAACCGGTGGAGGTAACTGACGGAAATGAAGGACGTGCTGTGATGATGATGGTGGTGGTAGTGTTTGGTTGTCTTCTTCCTCTTCCCTTTCACTTTTCAGAATCGCCCCAAAGGTCCCAGCTAGTTCCGACTTTCATCCGGTATCTAAGCTCTCTCTCTCTCTCTCTCATAGTGTGGTCTTGTGGTGGTGGACGGTGGTGACTATTCTGCTTTGCTGATCATCGGAGTTACAGACGACGGTGGTGGTGCAGATCTTCAGGTGCGATCTGGTCTCTCCCTCAGCTCCCTCTGTGCACCTCTCTCAACTCCCAGCTCAACTCTCTCGGCTCTTTTGCGTGATGGTAGGCACCGATGGAAAACAGAGGAGGGTCGCCGGCGGTGACAAAAGAAGAGGCAGGAAGGAAGCAAAATGAAGATGACTTGCTCTCCCTGATTGCAACGCTGCTCTCTGTGATATCCCCTAGCTCTATCTGTATCGGGTTGCTGTATATCCATCAGCCATATCCACCGGGTTGGGTCCATAGGAATCGGATCCTCTAATTTCTATTTTTTTTTCTGATATCTATTCTGGGCTTGATCTCCATAGGCCTGTTCTCTCTTCTTCTTCTTTTTCTTTCGGCCCAGCTCCGTTTCTGTCTCTTTTCCTTGTCTTTTGGGCTCTCTCTATTTCAGGCTTTCCCATTTCAACATTAGCCCAATTCCCTCAAAATAATTAATTTGGATCTCCAAAATCTTCAATTTCTTCTTTAATACCTACAATGCAAAATTAAGCATAAGTAGCATTAAAAGTCCAAAAAAACAATTGTACAAAAATAATTAATAATTTTGACCATTTTGCCCATAATTACCATTAATTCAAAACAATTGTTCCTAACCAAAATTAATGCTTAATCATGCAATAATTACCTATAAAATACACTTAAAATCCCAAATTAATCATGAAAAATCATGTAAAAATATGGTTCAATCATCTCTTTCAAGATGGAACAGCATAAGATTTCTCCACTGTTGTAGTGGTTGGTACTCCAGTGTGATTTGGAGAAATTTCAAGGGTAGCATTTTCTAATTATGGCAATTCATCCTTTTCATCTTCAATTTCGTTATCACAAATAACTAGATAAGGCTGCTACCTATTCCAATTCCAAGTGCTTTCTTCATCAAAAATGACATCTTTTTTAATCACATTTTTATTTGTTAGCGGATTAAATAATCTATATGCTTTAACTTGTTCACTTACATCCAAAAAAACGCATTTTTCACCCTTATCATCAAGCTTCTTCCTTTTCTCATCTAGAACAAGGGCATGTGCAATGCAACCAAAAATGTTGAAGTGATCTACAGTAAGCTTTGGTCCACTCTAAGCTTCTTGTGGAGTCATGTTCTAAACAAAAAAAGTAGGACTTTTATTCAAGACATGAATGCTGTAATTTACTACTTCAAACCAAAATTCTTTAGAACCTTTCCTTTTGCTAGCAAGCTTCTCATCATGTTAAGAATGATTTTGTTCTTCCTTTCCGATACGCCATTTTGCTGTGGTGTATAAGCAGCTGTAAGGTCTCTTTGAATGCCAAATTGCTTACAAAAAATAGACCCAAGTTTTTCTACTCAAATCATCAATAAATGAAATAAAATATTTTTTTACCACCATTGGAAGTTGGTGTAATTGGACCGCAAATGTCACAATGAATCAATTCCTGGACTTCTTTTGCTCCTTGAGGAAATTGAGAACATGATTGTCTGCCAACAATACACTCTTCACAAATTTGGGAAGGAGCATAAATTTGAGGAAGACCTGTAACCATATTTTTCTGATGAAGAGTTTTCAATCCATCAAAGTTCAAATGGTTGTAGCGATAATGCCAAAGCCACTAAACATCCTTCTAATAGTCATCAAGCAAGATTGAACACTTTTAATATCTAATGGGAATAACATGTTTGAACTCATTGGAACAACAACAATAGCACTTCATGAAGGATCATATATCTCACAAGTCCCTTTTTGAATAGGAATAATGTATCCCTTTTTTTGCAATTGACCAACACTCAACAAATTGCTTATTGTGTTGGGTGCCCATAGAAAAATTATTTGTTGCTAAATTTGCACCTTAACCCTTCTAAAAATATATTAAAATAATAGAGAGTGATAAGATTGGTGGGACCCACTGTACAAAAAGTAACGAAAGTTAACTTGGGTTAATGGTGTTGTTATATCTGCTCCTAAATAAATTGATTATGTCTACTTTTGCATTAGAAAATGGTGCCCATAGGGAAATAATTGGTTGCTAAGTTTGCACCTTAACCCTTTATAATATATAAGAAATAAGGATGGTGAATCTTCTTCTTCTTGTTTTCTTGTTGCTAGAAAAGAATAAGGAATCTTAATGTATTCATCTCTATATTATTTTTAGATTGATATGAAAGTTAAGAAAAATAGTAACATAAAAAATTGATACTCTAATTAAAAATATAAAAATATAAAAAGGAAAATGACAATAAAATACCTTTTGAATTTATAAAACCCCAATATGTCCCATGAACAAAGGAAAGGATAAAGAGATGATCAGGTAGGAATATGGGTTTTAAATATTCAAGGTAAAGGACCAAACTACCCACCCTTATTCCTATTTTGTCTTAGCTCCCTTCACCTCTTCTCTCTCATTCTTCTTCATCAATGAGATAGTAGCTCTCTCCCCGCTGATCGCCTCCAAGTCTTTCCATCCCGAGTCCCGATTCGACCTCAGACCCTGTCCCGAAAGTGAGTCCTAAATCCTAACCATCCACCTCTCCGCCATCATCAATGGAAAAAATTTGCTTTGTCGCCTCCATAGTCGGCTTCTTTCAGATCAACAACTATGGCATCCCCTCGGAAGTCCTCAACTGCATGATCTCCTCTGTCAAGGCGTTCAACGAGCAACTGACAGAGATCAAGGCACGATTGTACCATAAGGTTCCGACCAACGGCGTGAACTTCTTATTTAACGTGGATTTGTACAGTTCATAAGCCGTGAGATAGAGGGACATAATATAGCTAAAGCTAAACCCTCTAGCAGATGCAAGCCTGTTTTCAGAGGTTTATAAGGTAGAGCTTTGGAGAGTAACCAGTAGATCGAATGGCTAAGAGAGATGTTGACGGCATTGCTAAGTGAAGGGCTGGGATTGAAAAAGGAGAGGTAGAAGGAGATGATGTTCAATAAGGGAAGAATGTTGGTGGGACATTATTACCTAAATTGCCCTAAGCCTAATCTAACGATACAGCTTAACAAATTAGAGAGAGAAAATGTGAAAGACTTGGGGAATCAGAGGCCATTGACAGGGTGGGAGCTCCTATCTTATTAATTGATGAAGGAGAATGAGAGAGAAGAGCTAAAGGGTGAAAAGAAAAAAAAAGAAATGAGGGTGGTGAGTTTGGTCTTTTGTCCTAAACATTGAAAACCCATATTCCTACCTTTTCACCTCTTTGTCCTTTCCCTTATTTTTTGAACATTTTGAGGTTTTATAAATTCAAAAGGTATTTTCTTGTCATTTTCCAATATAAAATATTAAAAAAGATAAGAAAATACCACAAACTTTAAAATTCTAAATTAGTGATTTCTTATTAAAATGAGTTGTCAATAGCTATATTCTTGTATATAATAATTATACTCTTGTAGACAACAAGAGTGATTTGGAATTTTAAAGTTCAACTGATATTTTCTTATCATTTTCCATATAAAATATCATTCATGTAATATCCTGAATTTTGGGATTAGAAACTTGAGAATAAGTCTGAATCAGGCAGATAACTAGGCCCGAGTTTAGTAAGAATCCCAAGAATATTCGGGAAGTAAAATAATTTTCGGGGACTATATCTAGGTGAACAATTATTTTCTCAGTTATATGAGGGCTCTGAGGTTTTAGTTAGTTGGAGAAATAGATCGACATATATACTTAAGTACATGGGGTGCCACCTTAAGGGGCAGAAGGGCACTTGGTTCTATCTTATGGGACACAAGTGCTCATGGTGTCATTTGGCAGGCTTCGATATACAAATGCAGTCCTGAGTAAATTTTGAGTAGCATTTCAGGGAAAAGTCGAGTAAGATCCCGAGTAAACACCGATAAATTAGCTTTATTAAAGTAGCTTTAATAAAGTAAGTAATGATGATTACTAATGACTAATGATGATACTAATTTTTGGTTGGCACCATAGGAAAGTGACGTGTCCCTAATCATGACACTTTTTCTACTTTTGTGTTGGCTCACTCAGCATGCGCCATGTGTCCGTTATTGATGAGGGTCACTTTTTGACTTTTGAGTTAACACTCTGAAAAGGCCTACCCAGCCTTTGAGTCTAGGGAATCTACCGGTCACCAGTCTGAACACGTATTTGGCTTTCTCAAACACCGAACCTGGGAGTTAAGGGAATTCATCAAACTTCCTTTCCCCAGGCACAAAAGGACACTTAAGAGGAGAGAGAAAAAGAGAAAGGATGATTCTTAAAGGACACTTGTCACTCAAAGATTTTATCCTTGGACACATGGCACCGTAAGACTTAAAAACATGTGATTAAATATCCTAACACTCTCTCACTCTATAATTTCATCTAAAGGCAATAACATGGCAGAAAAATAGAGGAAAAATCAAGAGAAATAGAAAGAAGAGAGAAGGAAGAGGTACAATAAAAATTCCAGAGTTCCAGAGCCAATTCCGACCCCGTAACGGCATTTTCGACATGTAAGCCCTTCACAAACATTGTTCTACTCACTAAGAGCTTTCTTTTTATTGTCTCAGTTTTATAATCAGAGGTGTTTGTGCTATCTAGTTGGCTGGAGTATTGCTGGAATTCCGAACCGATTGTAGAATTGCAAAGGGATACGCCCAAGCTTCATTTTGAACCGATTGTAGAATTGCTGGAATTCCCACAAGGATTGATCACTAAGTACCAAAATGAGTAATTTTAATTCTATTTAGTCGATTGATTAGTTGGTGATTGGGACTACAAAATAAAAGATGATTAAATATAAGTGCAAATGATATGAAAGCAACTATGAGAAAAAGCCCTAGCAATCATATTTCACTTAAGACATTTCGGATTGAATAACTTATCTATTCTAGCCTAATTTATTCCATATGATTGACAGTTGAGTTTCCCTAGTTTAATTATTAGCCTCTTCCAAGGTCAAGCAATTCTATAATTAATTGCCAATCCAATATATTCCTATATGAATTTAAGCAATTAATTATGCATTAAGATTTATGGAACTCAGAAAGACTACATAACTCATATGAATATATTCCTATTTCATATGCAAGTCATGGCTTTAATTATAGGATCTATACACATGTATCTCCTTTCGGTCTCAACATGCATATTGAAATCATTTAAAAGATGGCCAGTCAATCAAAACATTAAGAATAATAATTAAATCTCAATCATGAAGGAGAAATTTAAAATAGATTTAATAAATTAAGATTAAATCCGTCATTAGTAAGCTACGTCTTCACCCTAGGAAAATAGAAATTTAACACATGATGAAATTAAAAACAAAACCAAAATAAATTAAGATTTCATAAAACTTGAATATTAAATTCTAAAACATAAATATACAACAACTAGATGCATGAAAATGGAGAAAATCTAGCAGTCCCTTTGGGAGGTAAAACCTTCATATAGGTGGCAACCTATACCATCCATAAAGGAGGTCTACCTAAGCCTTCCATATAAGAGGCATGCAATAGTTAAATACAATGCATTAAACTACTCTAAGATGGTGTATATGGAGAAGAGAGGAAAGTCTTTAATGGATATGAAAATGGTTGTGTGTTAAATGTAAATGAGAGGATGGCTATATATAGGGAAGAATGGAGTAGGATAGATAAAATGTTAGATGAAAAAGAAGATGAAGTGGTAGATAGAATGTGGTAGATGAAGTAGTAGGTGAAAAGGAAGATGAAGCGGTAGATAAAATGTAGTAGATGGAATGGTTGGTGGAATGGTAGATGATTCCTGCTCTCAACTTCCAAGCAAAATTTGAAGCCCTTGGAGATAAAAATGGGTTTTGCACTACTACAAAATATAGATTCTGCTACCCTAAAGGACGTCCCTTTTTAAAATATGGACGTTTAAAACATAGGCGGTGGCATTTTTGTAATTCTGTGTGGGAACTAGGTACCTTTAGACGTCCCAAATTGAATTTGGGACGTCTAAAGTTAAAATAAAAAATTAATTTTTTTTACTTTAAACGTCCCAGATTGAATTTAGGAGGTCTAAAGTCCCACTTTAGACGTCCCAAATTTTGGTACGTCTAAAGTGGGACTTTAGACCTCCCAAATTCAATCTGGGACGTCTAAAGTAAAAATAAATAAATTTTTATTTTAACTTTAGATGTCCCAAATTCTATTTAGGACGTCTAAAGTCCCCACTTTACACGTCCCAAATGGAATTTGGGACGTCTAAAGTAATTTAAAAATTTTCTTACGAGCTGTATTAAATATAAGGGGCGCTCGTGCCTTATATTAAATAAAGGGACGCTTTCCTTTCTCTCTCTCTCTCTCTCTCGCTCTCACAGCATTTTTCAATTTCTCTTAGAGGAGTTGCAGAAAGAGACCCATATTCTATATATTCAAATGGCTTTTTCCTTCGGTGTTTTTGCCATCATCCCCCCCTCTCATCATGCCCTTCGATGCCCCTATTTGCAACGGTAACTCTCTCTTTATTACTTCTCAAATTTTACATGCTTGTCTATTTGTTATTATTATTATATAAGTTCCTCTCTTTTTTCATAATTAGATCTAGTACAGTGCATCTGGGTAAAAAATGGATTTTTGAATTCTAAAGTTTGACTAAAAGAAGTTTGAACAAAGCTAGCAAAGTGGTGGAAGTGTGGTGATGCCAAAAAAGGAAATTCCGGAGCCAAAAAGAGAATGGATAAATCTAGCATTTATGTTCAACAAAACTATTGCAGAGAATTCTCGTTTGGAACTTGTGTTTGCTTTCATAATTGATGACCTCAGCATCTGCAAAAAATTTGAAATTCAAAGACTTTAAACGTCCCTTTTTAAAAAAAATGAGTGGAGACTTTAGACGTCCCAATTTTAGATTTGGGACATCTAAAGTCCTCTTTTAGACGTCCCATTTTTTTGGGATGTCTTTTCTTAAAACATACTACGCCCCCCACATAGACATCTCCCAGTTTTTGGATGTTAAAAGTGCCAAAATAGGGACATTAAAACCCCTTTGTGTAGTAGTATTGGTCTCAACATAAAAGTTGTAGAGCTTTTTCTTAGCTTTTTATCCATATAAAGAACATTCCAATCTGACATCTAGAACTCCAGATATTGCCTGGAAACTGAAAGAGGATCTAATTTAATATTTTTCAAGAAATTCTATTTTATGCCAAAATCATTATTTATTTATTTATTTATTAATTACACCCAAATTCATTAAATTGAGCTCAAATATCATCCACAAAATCATCATATAAGGGAAAATAAATATGCAAATATTTTACTTATCAGCCCATGAGATGTCAAGGAAGAGAAATGAAAGGATTTCCAAGCAACTACAATGGTTGGAAGAAAAGGGAACAAGAGAAGGATTCAAAGATAAAAGGTAGTATAACTTACCTAATCTGCATGTACTTGATATGTATGCTTGTACAATAATCTATGCCATTGCTTTGCCTAATTGTGTTGAGCATGATTGAACGATTAAAGTTCTATTTACATTTATGCTATGATCATGAGCATGTTGTTATATTGGGCATGCAAATATGTCAATATGTTGGCATGTAATTATGTAAGGCAAGTATGTCATGCATTAAGTATATATCTTGCATGCATAGTTGTATTGTTTGCTACTGAGATTCCCCTGAATCTCACCCTCCCTCAACCAACCATATAGGCAGCTAAGCACAAAAGGGGAGTGCAGGACGCTGTGCCAGAAGAAGAAGTTTCAATGAAGAAGAGAAGAATTATTTACGAATTGTACAGTTGTGTAATTGACGTTTGAGTGATTAATTGTATATCATTGCATGATAGATGAATTGAATTTCATAAGCACGGTAATTAAATTAGAGATGGGTAAACACATGGTACGAGCCTATTAGTTAAATAAGCAGAATGTTTAATGTAACCCCTTCACCGTAATTACATCCGGATTACGAAATTTAAGTGAAATAGAGACTAATAAGCCAAAATAACAATTTAAAATCCGTCATCCAAGAGATGGAATATTTCAAGAAATCAGTTCAAAATGTAATTAATCCTGGTCTCACATTCACGTGCGGATATAACTACTTGAGAATCAAGTCACATAATAAATATCAGAGTGTGGAAACTAGAATCCCGGCAAACCTCGGGTTACTTACATGCATATAATGGTTTCAAAGTTCCCAAAATGGGGATTACATGTCCAAATATTCATTTACATCTCATATACACTTGGTAATCCCAAAAACCAAAACAAAGGTAACCAACAACCACTAAAGTCACGGAGTGATCCTAACTACTCCTAGTTGTCCGCTTCCCTTTCGAGCCACTCGCCCTGTCTGAAAGGTTAGTCATTTGGAAAGAGTGAGATTCTAAAGAATCCCAGTAGTAACAAATTATTAATACCACACGTAATCTCATAGCATGTAAACAAATCATCTCATATCAGCTACACAAATCACACTCCACCCTCATCCCCTTTTACCGTCGGGAAGGCACACCGTCCTAACCCAAACCGTTGTTAGCGACTCAGGGACTATTGGCGTGGCAGTGCATACCAATAGCCTTACGGCTCACATATGGCCTTTCGGCTTTCACAATTGGCCCTTCGGCCTTTATAAATAGCCTTTTGGCTCACAATTAGCCTTTCAGCCCGTATAATCACATATATCACACCCTAACCTCATCCCCTTTTACTGTCGGGAAGGCACACAACCCTTACCCGAACCGTTGTTAGCGACTCAGGGACTATTGGTATAGCGGTGCTTCCACAATTTCACATATCTTGCAGCATACGAAATAATCACAACACAATGATATAGCAAACATACAATGTATCACATAAGGTATAAAGCAAGAGTCACTACCTGTATCTTTCCTGACTGGCTCCGATATTGTGGTCTCACGAGGGCGACAGATATCAAATCCTATACCAAATTAGGGACAACCGATCAATCTCTTTTCTTAGTTCTTAATTTCATAATACACTTAGTTGGTTATCATTTAGGACTCTTTAGGTGACCACTAGAGACCTAAACATTTGCCTAAAGGGTTGGAAGAAACTACCCCAAAGACCCCTCTTTCGAAGGCACAACACTGATTTCTGACAGCCTCACTCGAGTGAAGACGACCTCACTCGAGTGATGAGAGACTTGTGCTCGAGTGAGGACAACTCTCACTCGTGAGTGCTTGACAGAGAACGACCTTCACGGCTAGGAAGTGCTCACATCACTCGAGCACCAAGCTCTGCACTCGGGTGATGACCCAAAATATGCTCAAGTCCCCGAAAGTGCTACACCACGAGTGACAACCTGAGAGCACTAACCATACCAAAGGCACCAGCTCACTGGAGCATGACCCCCAATATTCGGGTGTAACGACTATGCTTGCGAGTGTCAGAGCACACTCTTAGCATCAACCAGCGAGTGAGGACCTGAGAGCAACCTCAACTTTGGATTCACACCATCACTCGAGCAAACCCAAGCTCACTCGAGCATGATCTTCCCTCACTCGAGAACAAAGAATTGCACTCGAGCCTCATTCAAAGAATCCAATCATCACTCAACACAGAAGAGGGAAAATGCACACAACACTCGAGCATGAACTTCCTCTGCTCGAGTGTTGTGCATCAGAGACCAAAAATGCAGAAAATATCATAAAACACCAGATGGTCAAATTCTCACCCAATGGTTCCCAAACTCTACCAAAAGCTCACACACACTCAGCACTAACTAGGGAACACATTGGCCATTTCAAAAACACTCCCAAAACCAATTTGACCACAATCATGCTCTTAGGTCTCTATAACACAACAAATGTCCAATTCATTTCTAACATTCCAAACTAACTTCAATACTCCAATATCTTCACAATAAATCATTTCCAACATCAAACACATTGAAATTCATACTTTCAAAAATGGACATAACTAGGGCAATTTTCCAGATTTTACCAAACTTATCCAAAAATCACAAATAATACTTCAAAATGTACTAAATACCTACCTCCTTACTTTGCCCAATCCAGAATCTTGATTCTCCCACTTTCAAATTTCGACCAACACACAACCTCCACTATTTCAAGATTCTGAAATTACCAAGTTGAAGCTCTCAATGAGATGAACAACATTAGAGAAGAGATTTAGGGCATTAGAGATCAGACAAAGCATCAAAATCTCACCTTAGAGAAGAGAGAGATGAGATGAAGCAATGATGTTGAACAAGATTTCTCTTCCTTCCCATACACACATCCACCGAATAGGAGAGAGAGAAGAGAGAAAAAGTGATATTTTGTCTCATGTGCCACATCCAATGGCTCACCAAATGCCACTTGTCACCATCCTACTCATTCCTTCATGAGCTCACCTAATCGTAAAACATAGAATCCCGACCCATAGTCAAGGAATCACAACCCTTGATCTTAAATACCACACACATGTATACCAAAATCACATCATATCAACTCTAAAGGTGTTTAATTACATAATTACAAGTAATCTCAAAGTCATTAGCCGCTAATCCCGAATTGGGATATTAAATTTAATACGAAAAGAAATACTCTGATAAAAATAAAAGAAATTAAGAAACGATGAGTTACAAAGAAGTTACGAACCACCTTATGATAGTTTTGAAAAGTTTTAAATTATTTAGAAAAACTCACTCAACTGCAAGTTTGAGTCCTGTACTAAGGTTGGGGATTGAAAGAGTTTTACCAAGGAATACCACTTAGTGGTTTGAGTTTACTGCGTAAAACTTATCAGATTAATTATGAAAATAGGGTGTTACAATTGACATGTATAATTGCTTTTGTTTGAAAAAAATAGTTCAAATTTAAAATCATATTTATCCTTATATTTTTTTTACCAAAATATTTATCCCTAGATTAACTATATATGCTACAGACAAGATACGTTAGATGAAGATTTAGTCATATTATTTATTAAGAGTGGGAATTACTTTCTTATTGACCTTTAATTATTGATTTTGTGTATTACAAAGCTTAAAAATGATAGGAGAATTAATAAATAAAAATAATTTAGTCTTTAAGCCTTAATAAATAATGGGTTAAGGGGCATTTTTACCCTAAAAGTTTTTATCAAGGGACAATTTTGCCTTGAAAGTTTTTATGGGGACAATTTTGTTAGATATGATTAGTTTTGATGATGTCAAATATTGATCTCAAGTATTAAGAGCAAAAAATTTATATAATATACTTATCTTCTACATTGAGTAACTACTATATTTAATATTGTATATATTGTAGATTAGTCATAAACTCGATGGTGGGTTGATGTTATTTTGCTTATAATGCCTCATAAATGGAGAACGATCATCAAGAAGAAAATAAAGAGGCAAGGGATCAAGAAAGAAGAAATTGTAAGATCTAATGGGAATATCAAGATTCAAGATTAGTCAACCAAAGAAAGAAGAAGATTGAAGATATTCAATAAGATATCTAGTTGGGCTATGAAGAATGATCATCAAGAGAGAAAACAAGAAGAAAAATATTAAAGCAATAAGAACTTGCAAAAACTAATGGGAATATCAAGATCCAAGCTATTAGAAGTGATACTGGAGGTTTATATGATCAAATGAAAGTTGAAATGGGTCAATATGATGCTAAAATGACATATACGAAAGTTATGCTACCTCCAGAGGTGATTACTCGAGTAATCCCTTGAGTAATATGCCACTGCCTCATTTTGGAGGTGATTACTCGAGGGCTCCCTCAAGTAATGACCCATGATTACTCGAGAGCTCCCTCAAGTAATGAGATTTATGTTGTGCTCTGTTTTCATATGGTAGGATAGAGGTTCAGTATTTTGGTGATATCTCTCCAACCACATGTCGGATTGAATTGAAACTGGTGGTATATGAAATTAGACTCCTAACATGAACTATAGACAACAAGATCATATTAAAAGGAGTTCAGATGAGAGAGATATGATATGTTGAAGTTGACATATGAATCAGCATCTTTTACCAGAACAAGGTTTAGTATTTTGGACATAACTCTCAAAATACAGATAGAATTGAGATGAAACTAATTCCATATGAAAATAGACTTAAAGATCTTTCTATGGATAGGTAGTTTGTCATATTTGAAGCTATATACTAAGATTTATGCCTCCTAGAATTTGATGCTCGTGATTTCAGACATTGTATAATGCAGAAGATACTCTTTGGATCATAACTTTCTGTATACAATGAGTTTGGAGGTGATTCTTGTTGCATTGGAATGTAAACGATGAGAGCTTTTCGATGGTATATAATTTGATATGTTTTGAATCAACATGAAGAGATCACTCGAGGGATCACTCGAGTGATCTCCAAGGATTACTCAAGTGATCACTCGAGTAATGAAGTTAGAAATGCTCTCGGCCAGATTTTAAAGGTGATTACTCAAGAGATCACTCGAGTAATGACCCAGGCTTACTTGAGTGACCACTTGAGTAATGCTTCCCAGGAGAAAAAAACAACATACTGAAGCTTTCGAAAATCATGGGATTAATTATGAAACTCACTCTTCTTGCTTCTAATCACTCTTACACTTTATTGTATTAGTGTTTAATATGTTTTTCCAAGAATACAATGAAGAGATGATGCGAAGAGACAAAAGTTGAATTTACGGAAGCGGAGTGTACACCAAGCGTAATGGCTAGTTTTTCAAATATGAAGAACGGTCAAACGAAGCAACGAGATTCTAACGAACAAGTTGAAATGCTCAAACGGTCATCAATCCTCAATAACTATAAATAGAAGATCATCCAAAATAGAAGAGAGAACCAGTGCATACATCATCTAAATGCCAACATCCTAACATCAATGCTCATCGCACATACTATATGTTTCTCTAGTTTCTATATCATTTACCTTTGAGAGAGAGATTATTTGTATTGTATTTCAGTATTCATTTTATTCACTTCTGAGAGAGAAGATTGATTGTAATTTTTCATCATCAAGGTTGTAACCTTACGGTGTGTAAGGGGAGTAACCCAGTGAGAGATTTGTAGAAGCTTCACAAGTGCTCGACTAAACTTGTGGGATTGTAGCGGTTCTCAAGTACCTAGTTAAACCCGAGGAAGATAGTGGATTGAAAATCTTAGGAGGAGCCTAGGGACTGGACGTAGGTCATCGTGGATTGGGCCGAACCAGGATAAATCACAGTTTGCATATTCTCTTCCCTAAGCTCTTATATTTCTAGCATATATCTTTTAAATATCTAATTGTGATTTATTATTCATTACTTTCATATTTACTGCTTCCACTAAGATGCGAAAAGATTTTCAAAATTCTTAACTCTATATATTACACCTAATTTATCCCCTCTTCGGTGTCAACCGATTCTAACAAATTTTGCCCCATAAGTATAAAAAATGGAGCAATCTTGCCCTTACTGTTATCCTAATTAATTTTGATCGTTAGTTGATCAACTATGCTAAACTGGCAGTCCACAAGTTGTCTGCATCATTTTTGCTAAGGTGTAAATTTGCACCAGAAATTCATGTGCCATCTACTTCATCTTTTTTCAAAGTTAGATCTAAAACTTCTAGGATAAATTTACACATTAACAAAAGTGACATGGATGATATATAGATTGCAAGTTCAACATATTTGATCAACTAACCGTCAAAATTAATTGATATAACAATAAGGGCAAAATTGCTCCATTTTTTACACTTCCAGGCAAAAATACCCCTTAGTGAAAACTTTCAGAGCAAAAATGCCCCTAAAACAATTAATAATTATGCCTCAACTCACCAAGTCTTATAATTTCCTCACACAACCTTGCCTTATTGGACAAATAATTTTTTTTCTTTTGCCAACTATTGGACATAAATATATTAATTACCCCCAAATAGTTTAGGGAAAATGCCATTTAAATACCATATAAACTTGCAAAACTCACAAAAGTCTATTAACACTTGAAAATGACATAAATGTGATAGGTATCAAATTGGGATTTTAAAGTGTTGACAATTTTACCATTTTTCCATTCAACCTTTTTTTTAAAAAAAAAAGAATGGTGCCCCTACAGGAGCACCAGTACCAGCTGCTGGCTGACCTCCAGCCAACTTGCAAGCCGACGGCATGCCGACCTCCAGCCGGCAGTGGTAGGAGTTCTGGCGAGCAGGGGCTTTTTTGGGGAGGGGGGAGGGGTGCAATTTCCTTTTATATATATGCATTACTATATATATAATATAAATAAAGGCGTAATAGCTTTGACAAAATCAGTAATGGAAATAACAAAATCCATAATGTTATTGATTAAACGGGTAAAACATTCATATATATATATATATACATATATGTATGTATCATATAAATAAAGATATAATGACTTTAACAAAATCAGTAATAGAAATGACAAAATGCGTAATGATATTGCATAAACGAGTAATATACATATCTATAATATCAATGTAGCCATAATGCCTAGAGCCGGTAAAACAAGCCAGCCCGCGCCAGCCCGCAGGCTGTACTGTGCGGGTCAATACAGCCCTCTCTTCCACTGGTTGGGAAATCACCAACCCTAACCCACAGTATGGGTTCACGGGCCAGCCCGCAGCCCGCACTTTTTTTTTTAAAGATTTTGCCATACATAAGTCATTAAACATGGACTCATTATTACAAAAAGAAAGAAAGTCTTCAAACATAGTGGGCCAAAAAAACCCAACAGAATGAGAGTGAGTAAGTGACATTGTTAATAAAAAAAAATTCCAAGCCCAGCTGGCCAACTGTCCAAGCCCAATAACAAGTGAAAGTCCAAATATCATATATATAAAAAAAGAAAAAAAAGCAGGCCAACCAATATTAGCCCAAGGGTTAGGCCCGTATTTTTGTGGGCCAGAAAAAGCTCAACCCTAATCCTGTCAAAACCCACGGGCTATGGGTTAAGCTCGTGAATTGGACCAGTTTTACTGGCTCTAATAATGCCTTTAACAAAATCAGTAACGGAAATTGTAATACCATAAAATGTGATTAAGGATTAATGACTTCAAGAGTAAAGGTAATTAAAGTTAAACTAACACTTTTGGAGGATTGATGGGAATTATGATTTGAATGTGCTATAGGCAAAGCACAAACCCTGTATTTAAGTTCAATTGTGGATTAATATCTAAATTGAATGAAAATAGAGGGGAGGCGTGTGAATGGTATAAAGGAATGAGAAAAATGTGTTTAGTGGTGATTTGATAAGTGTTGTGATAATCAGGGGCAAAATAGAGAAAAAAGAAAGTTACCGAAGAGGAAACTCATTGGTAACTTGAAGATTAATGGTTGTGATTCATTTGTCAAGAGATCTAGAAGGAGTAATCATATGCATGTGTGTTTGTGTGTGCTTATAGGAGTTGTGCAAGATGTTGCCAAGTGTCACCATATGAACCTTGGGATTAAAGTCAAAGCTTCAACTCAATTTCCTTCTTTCCTCTCTTTATGGGTCGGTTAATTATAGGCTAAGGAGGGAAGAGAAAACTGAACATACCATCATCATCAACATCTCATAATCTCTCACTTCAACCTCCATGTTCGCCTAGCCAAAGAAGAAGGAGAAATGAAGAGCTTGATTTTAAGTGAGAAATTGTCCATAAATGCTCAACTCACCTTCATTAATATTGTTCATGGTGACAAGAGCTTTATTTGTATGGTTTTAGATTTTTGAATAGTGGTGTTTGAGAACTTAAGAAAAACTGAAAGTTGGGGAAATAAAGAATTAGCTTGGGAAGAAGTTGAGGTAAGTATTTGAAACATTTTGGTGTATTCATTGTGACCATTGGTAAAGTTTTGAGAATTTGGAATTTTGACCTGATTTTCATGTGATTTTTGAATGAATGAATTGGATGGTGTTTTGGGTAGCAATTGGTGTCATTTTGTGCCTTTGTGTCATTGGAATAAGTTTGGAATTTGAAATGGAAAGCAATTGCAATGTGGAGTCTTGTATGTGGTATTGTGTTGCAATGTGCTCAAGAACTGAATATGTGTAAATGTGATGTGAATTTGGTGGTTCTAGTGTTTCCAATGGGTTCCTTGTGAAAATTTATGTGATAATGGTATTTGATGTGAAATTGGAACCATTGGAAGCCATTGTGCAAAAACTGGAAATCTGTTCATTGGAACTCTGTATTGGGCAGTCTGCTCGTGTGAAAATTTTGTCTAGGAAAATGATGTCAAAAAATTATGAAACTTTCCAGTCTTAATGTTCACATCCTAAACTTCAAAATGGACATTTAATGTATACCATTTCGTTTTGTGAGCTGGGAGTTATAGTGTTCCAAAGTTTAGGATTGAAACTGGACTCTGTTTTAGGGCAGTGGTGGATTTTGTGTAATTTAGGAATTGTGTGGTAATTTCTAATAATGGTCCATATTTTTCCTATAAAGAGGACTTAAATTTCTTTCATTTGGTTTTGGAATCACCTTATTTTAATTTTTTTAGAATTAGTTATGATTTTTGAAAATTCAACCAAGAAACAGGATTTTCTTGGCAGCGGCCAACGGATTCTGGGCCACGGCCCAAATGTTTCTGACCCGTTTTTTGCCCCGGCCAGTGGATTTTTGGGCCGCGGCCAACACCCAAAATCAGTATTTTGCACGTCTAAAAGGTGGTTTTTAGTATAGTCTTTCCCAACACTTTAGACATGTATTTAGGCCTATAGTAGCCACTTAAAGAGCTTAAATGACAACCAATCTTAAGTGCTTCAGAATTAAGAACTTGGATTTGGGATTAATTCATCGTCCTTGGTTTTGGTTTTAGGATTCGATAATTGTCCTGCTCGTGAGTAATCGGTACTAGAGCACGCCTGGAAAGAATAAGGTAGTGACTATTTCTCTTATACTGTATGTAATGTGTGGTATGTATGTTTTATTACTGTTTTGTGATGATTTTGGATACTGCAGAGTTTGCTACTGTGTGAATATGTCTATGAGTTGCACTACCATGCCAATAGTCTTCCGGTACCTAACAACGGTTCGAGTAAGGGCTGTGTACCTTCTCGGTGGAGAAAGAGGATGAGGGTGGGGTGTGACAGTTGTGACATTGGTCATGCATCATGTGTATACAGCCATAAGTGCTGTTGATTGTGACGCTGGTCACACATCTTGTGGATTTATGAGCCGAAAGGCTATGTGTATACACCATCACACCAATAGTCCTTCGAAACCTAACAACGGTTCGGGTGAGGTTGTGTGCCTTCCCGACGGAAAAAGAGGATGAGGGTGAGCTGTGATTTGTGTTCGTGCTGATGCTGCTGCTATAGTGATTTACTTGCATGCTATGTGATTATATATTGTATGAGTGATTTGTTACTACTGGGATTCTCTTGAATCTCATTCTTTCCATTGACTAATCTTTCAGACAGGGCAAGTGGTTCAAAGGAAAAACAGGCGACCAAGGGTGGATAGTGCTCGATTTTAGTCTGTGGGTTGGTTGTTATTTTTGGATTGGGATTACTGTACATTTGTAAATGTATTTTGGTTTTGGATATGTAATCCCCTAAAGGGAAATCTGTAAGGGGCAAATATACCCCGTAAACCCTTTAGTTATCATATGAAAACCAGGGGGTTGTTGGGAATTTTTGGTTATGCACTCTGATATATATATATATATATTAATGCAACTTAACTGCACAAGTTAATTATATTCGAAATGTAAATGTGAGACCAGGTTAATAGATGTTGAAAGAAATTTTGAAAACCCTATCCTAAGGATGGGATTTTGAATAAGTTTTAAGTTGATCGTGGTCTCTAATTCACCTTAATTACGTATTATCGAATTATAATTGCGGTTTATAAGGCAGGGGGTTACAGAAATAACAAAATCCGTAATGGTATTGACTAAATGAGTAATATATATATGTATAATATAAATGAAGTCATAATGCCTTTAACAAAATCAGTAATAGAAATAACAAAATCCATAATGGTATTGACTAAACGAGTAATACACACACATTAATATACATATACATATATATAATATAAATAAAGGTAAAACGGATTTAACAAAATCAATAATGGCTTTAACAAATGGGAAAATTCCATTTAAAGCCATTTGAAATGGAGAAATTCTAAATTAGGTTGGTAAATTCAACAAATCTCTAATTAGGTTATTGACCCAATTTAGGATTTTAAAATATGGGTAAAATGACTTTACTGTCATCTTCTCTTTTCTGTTTTAGTTATTTTCCCATTCATTTTCTCTCTACCTTGATGCTTCTTTCTTGTTATGGCACTGGACTGGATTGCACCTATCTCCCAGAGAAACCCATCTGAAAATATTAACCCCAAGTCATATATTGAATAAGGAACCATATAAAACACAAAGAATATACTAGGGCACTGCCAAAAGTCGATTGAATAAATCTTCAACTGAAATTGTAACAAACTTAATAAACTCTTCAGTTTATTGAATAATGGGTCTGTTGTAGAACCGTGCCTGCATTTGATCGACAAATGTTTTCTTCTATCAGAAAAATTTGGATTTCAAATCAAAGCCAAGATTTTATTGTCCATTTTTTATATACACTGTTATTTTCTATTTTTTGCACATAATTTCAAGAGTTTAAAAAAATATACATTATTATTTTCTATTTTTTCCAACATCATTTCAAGAGTTTCCTAGAAATCACGTTATTTTCTCGAGAAAAATGTCACAAGAGCATTGCTATGTGGGCACTGAGAGCCTGAGACCACCTTTGTTTTTAATTTCAGAAGAAATCCAAGCCTCCTGAAATGGTGGGCGAAATAATTGGTGGGAAGAAGGAGAGGTAGTGATGAAAGAGAATAAAAGCAAGGGTAATAAGGTAAAATTATCATATTCTGAAAACTTATTTTATATTATATAACTTAATTTAATATTTGTTAAATTTAATGACCCAATTTAGAATTTGATTAATTCAACCGTCTTTTAAATGAATTTTCCCTTAACAAATTCAGTCATGGAAATAACAAATTGAGTAATGGGAATGACTAAATAAGTAATATATATAGACATTAATATATCTATGTATAATATAAATAAAGGCATAATTACTTTAACTAAATTAGTAATAATTTTGACAAATTCAATAATAGAAATAACAAAACGAGTGTATATATAGACATAAATATATCTATGTATAATATAAATAAAGACATAACTGCTTTAACAAAATTAGTAACGGCTTTGACAAATTCAATAATGAAAATAAAAAAACAAGTAATGGGAATGACTAAACAAGTAATATATATATATATATATATAGACATTATTATATATATGTATAATATAAATAAAAGCATAATGACTTTAACAAAATCAGTAATGGAAATGACAAAATGCGTAATAGTATTGACTAAACAAGTGATATGTATATATATATATTAATACCACTGTGTATTACGCATTTTGTTAATTTCATTACTCGTTTAGTCAATACCATTACCCATTTTTGTTATTTTCATTACTGATTTTATTAAAGCTATTATGCCTTCATTTTTATTATACATACACATATATTTTAATGTCTATATATATTACTCGTTTAGTTATTTCCATTACTCGTTTAGTCAATACCATTACGTGTTTTGTCATTTCCATTACTGATTTTATTAAAACTATTATTGATTTTGTTAAAACAATTTTACCTTCATTTTTATTATACACATATATTAATGCATATATATATATATCAAAAGAGCTTGATGACCTAATTGTCACCAAGCTCCTAAAGTATGGGGGTGGAGTGGGTGCTGGAGCTCTGGCTGCCAGGGGGTCTAGGCTAGATATCCGGTGGCCAACCGATAGTGGTGCTTCGACAAGAGGCACATTTCCTTTTTTAAAACAAAAAAAAAAATTGAAGAGTAAAATGGTAAAAATAGCAAAACTTTAAAATCTCAATTTAATACCTATCACGTTTATGTCATTTCAAATGTTAACAAATTTTTATGAACTTTATAAGTTTACGTGATATTTAAATGAGATTTTCCTAATATTTTATAACCAACATCCAAGAAAAACATGATTAGCAATTTCTCAAGCCCCACAACTCTTGTAGGCTAGGATCTGCTACATGGAATGACATAGTTTCTTATTAATAAACTAATCTGTACCGTCCAACATACGAACAGCTCAGATCTGCCATCTACATTGGCACGACGTCGTTTCGAAGGTTGGGGCAGATAGGACGCACCCTTTCTTGGTGCAGACATTCAATCCCCCCAATTTCAGTCCGGCCTTCTCACTTCTTCTGCCGGCAGGCCGGCACCTTCTACCTGAGAGCTCCATTGTCGCCGTCTCGTTCTTCACCCGGCCGTCTAAAATTCCGGCCACAACCCCTCCGAGCTACACCGTGTTTTCTCCTCCGCTGCTACACTTGAGTTGACGTTCACCATCGTTCTTTGTCTGCATTTTCCACCCTTAACATTTGCAATCCCCGCCATTCACCACCCTCACTGATTGCCTGAAACTCTGCTCTCTTGGTTTTTTCTTCCCTGCCTCTGCTTCAATTTTCCATAAGTTCGTTTCCTCTCTTGATTCTTCTGCATCCGAGAGTCACGCCTTCAGCCAAGCTTCGCGTGCTTCCTATTTCCATTCTGGTTGCTCGCGTGCTTCCTTTGTTTTGTTTTCCTGACCACGGTAATTCTATGGGCTCACTCTCTTATTCCATTGTGCTGAAGGATTAGAATTTTAGCATTCAGAATAGGCATGGGGTTTTCTGGACTGGCGTAGAGATAGAGATCTTAAGATTAATTTGATCTGAGTTGGGAGTCAAATTTTGGATTATTCCCACTATTAGACTTTTAGCAAGGTACAATTGGTGAGATATATATCTTAATTGTCGGTATTGGAGTCGCTGGGAATTAGTGCTCTGAACTTTGAGGATGGATTTTAGGGATTACATGCTCCGCTGAGTTGGAACTTATTTGAGGATTGGTACTTATTTAGAGGTGAATAATCGTTGTGGTTATTATTGGTTTGCAATGAGGTAATCATAATGGTTGTTTATATTTGCTCTTGAGGAAAGGTTTGAGAGAGGATCTGCTTCCCTTTCCTTCTCATCCACGACAGAGGAACGCCAACACAGTCACAGTGAGAGCTTGAGAGAGACTGGATAAGAAGGGTTGAACGAAGAAGAAGAGGCTACCGGGAGGAGATCAACAGCATGCTAACCGGTTTTTGAAGCAAGACTCTGTACTATGTTTCGTTGGTTGGGTACTGATTTAAGAGGAAGATGCGACTGAAATTGGAGCTATAAATGAAGAGGGAATATCGATCAAGTTAAATGATGATAGATAAGGATAGAATAAAGCTTAGTTTAATGTATTCCATTGTGGTATGTGCTAGTAAGCTCCTGCTGTTTTGATTTGTTCTGGTCTGTCGTTGCTGAGACTGAGGGCTTGCTGATTTAGGCGGAGAGGTGTTGGGGACAGATAGAGAAGGACAGAAAGAATACAGTAGACAGATAAATATATATCCTTGTGTGTGTTGAGAGAGTTGTTGAAACTGGAACAATTCGCTGAATATTTTACAAATCTGGAAAAAATTCCAGATTTGCTGATGAGGGTCGTGTCAGGTATTAGAGAGGGAAGGAGATGATTAAAGTTCATAATGGATATATATGTGTGTACATTTGTGTCCGTCTGGTGTGCTGTTAGTAGGTAGCTATGGAATCTGGAATTTCTTTTTTTAAGACAATAGCTGAAGAAGGATGGGGTGTTTGATGTACCTAATTTCTTGAACTGATATTTGAGATTATTGAATCAAAATTAAGATTCTAAAGTGCCAAGGAGGATGACGCTGAGATTAAAAAGTATGTGAACGTTGCTGTTAGGGCCTTCTCTTGGGGGTAGTTAAAATGCTGTTTGGGATAATTATTTAGAAGCTGGAATTTTCAAAAAAAACGGGGGGCTGATCAAATTGCAAGGGATGGTTTACAGTGATAAGGACTAAGGAAGTTGATTGATGCAACTAATATCTAGTAATTGGATGCTTGGATATATATTTAAGGGTTAAGGTGTAAAAATACATATGAGCTTTTATTAAAAATACATCCAACACCAAATATTTTTTTTAAGAGCAAAAGTGCCCATGAACTTTCAAAATGGGTGCAAAAGTCACATAACCCGTTATCTCAAAGACACTAACCATGAATTTTCAGTTTGTTGACTAAAATGCTAACTAGGAGCATGATGTGGATAATAAAAAACTTGGAAGGATGAGATGAAACTTCATCATTCCTCTCTTGTGTTCCTTCTCTGGATTTTTCTTCTGGATACTACTCTGACTCTGTACAAGAATTTGAATAGAAAGGATTTATCTGTTTTTCTATATATGGCATTTTTGGGTTAGTTTCAAGCTTCGGTTATTGATTTGATTTTTTGCTGCAATTTTCCTAAAATCATCCTCACTGCTCGAAATCGATGGTGATGGCCGATTGGGCAGTGATATGATTTTTGATAAAATCCTCCTTATCTTCACATCAACTTCACCTCCAGCTCTTTCCTCAACCCAACGAGATTGCTTTTTTATTCTTTCACCTATTTATTGGTTCATCGGTGCTGTGAGTGACCGGCGTTGGTGACGACGCCGGGGAGAAGAACAATTGGGAAGGGGGGTGGAAGAACTTGCGGACAGGGGCAAAAGGGGTCATTTCACTTTTATTTTTTAATATTTTTTGAAGGATTAAAGATGGTGGAGGAGGAGGAGGAGGAGGAGAACTCAGCTTGTCCTTTGTTCAAGCTCACCCTCCCAAATATATTGGCGGATTAAAGAACTTGCGGCTTACAAATATATTGGCGGATTAAAGAACTTGCGGATAGGGGCAAAAGGGTCGATGGTGGAAGAACTTGCCACCCGTTTGCTTCAACGGCGGCGGAGGCCGTCAACGGAAGCAGGAGATATCTTATTTGATCACTCATCCTCTCTACTAGGGACTAGGCCACTCCTTCTGCTATGTTAGGCCCGACCCGACCCCTCTGTCTTCATCCAAAGTCCACTGTGAGGAGACCACCACCTTCCGAACAATCTTCGGCGCATCTGTAAGTGCCAACACATCGACCCCTCTCTCCACAGCCTTCGTTGATTTGTACTCTTATGGTTCTATCGATAGAGCTGCAGCTTTCGAGAGTTCAACTTCTTTTGCTTCCCTTCATCTACAGCCAATCCCTAGAAATCTCATGAATTCCAGTCCCTTCTCAGGAAATCTGGAAGAAACCACTGATTATATTTCGGCCTTGGAAATGCAAGTTCGAGCCATGACTACACTCACAGAGCAGCTCGGAGGTGACCTTATGCTCGATCTATTTCTTTGTCGTGGAGTTGGTGGAGTTTTGTGGGTGTTTAATGAAGAAATGAAACCTGCCGCATTTGTTCAGTCAAATGAGGCATATCATGCTTGGTCTCCACCTAATAGTAAAATATTTAAATTAATAGACTTCGGTTTAAAATAACAGGTTATGTGATTTTAGCACCCATTTTGAATGCTCATAGGCATTTTTGCTCCTAAAAAAAGCATTTGGTGTTGGATACACTTTTGATAAAAGCTCATGTGTATTTTTGCACCTTAACCCTATATTTAAATGTATATTGATTTATGTTGTTAGAGAATATTGTATAATGAATTTGAATTTTGAAGTTGGCAAATGGGAGTGAAAACCGAAGGAACTTACTGTTAGAATACTTTCAAGTGTTATATAAGTTCCTCTAATTGCTAAGCATAGTTAAATATGCTAACTTTGTAGCAGAGATGGAATTTCCAACGTTGGGAAATTTCCAGATTTAAAAGAAAAGTTATCTGAAATTATTTTAAGAATTAGTGTCTTTATGTATTATGTGGTATAGTTTGTAATTTTTGAGCGTGTGGATTTTTAGTTACAAATTTTTGAAGTTGACCCTGAAAACTGAGAATAGTTTTAATCGTGATTTTGCAAGTAGATATTTGACAGAGCATCGCTTGAATTAGGTTCTGAAATTTTTCAGGGTTACAGTACACATCCATATCTTCAAAATGAGTCATATTTCACAATGGTTGGATCTGTGGACTAAAAGATATGATTTTTTAAAGTTGAGTAAACAACCTGAATTAATGCTGCAAAATTCTTTTGCCCAGATTTGGAAAGTAGGAGTTTTTGGACAGAATGAAACCGTGATTAACCTGGGTCATATTTTTCTTTCAAAGACCCTTCTATGAGCTAAAAATAAAGCTTGGAACCATTTGGAGTTATATTGATTAATTATGAATTTTCTAAGCTTAAAGAAAAGTTATCATTATATAGTACCCAAGCTTTAAGAAAAATTTTAAGTTTTAGTTTAACTAAGGACACTATTTGCGTTATAAGTGGTTCTTAACTCTGGTATACTTCTGGCTTTTTTAAAATAGTATTGGATTAATACAATCTTTAATCCATTAAATTTACTCTCATCTTGATTTTTGTCCCTCAAATTTTAAACCAGAGATTTTGGTCTCTGAAATTTCATTTTGTTTATAACATTGGATTCCATAATTAAATTAAAACTTGGACCATTTTGCCCCTTGAGAGATCAAAACCCATGATTTGAAATTTGAGAAACTAAAACTAAACTGAAAGCAAATTTGAGGCACAAAGATTATACTAACACAATACTCCCTCTGGTCCTAATTATAAGATAAAATAAAGTTGACTTTTTTTGGAGAAATCAAGGAAGCCAGTTAAATTACTTTAGAGTATTTTTATTTTTATTTTTTTCTCCAAATTAATTAATTTGACTAATAAAATAATAAATAATCTAAAGATATTAAAAATATAAATACTTTAAAGTAATTTAATTGGCTTGCTTAATTTCTTAAAAAAATTAATTTTATCTTATAATTAAGACCGGAGGGAGTATTATTTGATATTTGTCATATTTGATATGGAAGATTTAAGTATTGAAAAAGAAAATGTTAATTTGAGACAAACACGTTCATAGCATTGTTGGGAACTTGGGATGGTAGGAAGAGGAGCTTCCTTCGATGTCGCTGTGTATTGCTGTTAATGCACTGCGAAGAGCTTCATCCACAAAGATATTGAATTCGGCAAATCAAAGCCTTCGGCTCCTCTCTGGTTCGGCCTCATGGGCCTCAACTTCAGCATCTAGCCCTAGCTTATCCATATGGCGGCGGAAGAAGGAGATGGGCAAAGAAGGGCTGATTGTGGCCAAAGAGCTTAAGAGGTTACAGTCCCATCCAGTCCGGCTTGACCGCTTCATCCACTCCCATGTCTCTCGCTTGCTCAAGTCTGATCTTGTATCTGTCCTCGCCGAGTTCCAGAGGCAGGACCAGGTCTTTCTCTGCATGAAGGTTTTTAATTTCTCTGGCTTCTCTCTCCTTCGATTTTATACTCGAGTGTGCGAAGAATTGTTTGATGTTTTCATGGGTGGAATTTTGTTCAGCTGAACTTACAGTTCTATATGCCTGATTCTGATTTAATTTTTTATAGCTCTTTCTGTGAAACATAGAACTTGGAAAACTAATCTCTAAAGAAATCTATTGCGTCTGAATATCTAATAGTTAGGATTGCTAATTACTTGGAAACATATGTGAACACCATCTTAATTCATGTTCTGGTACTTTTTGTGCGAATCACTTTCTCAATGTCGCAACTTTAAGTCTTCAATTCCAACTTTTTGGTGTTATTTTTGTTAGCAGTCAAAAAATAAGAAGGGTAACTGAAATAGATTTGGAGTTACTTTATCATTCAGTTGTGTTGCTAAAGATCCAAACCTGTCTGTCTTAACGTAGCTTCCATGTTTATATCATGAAGCAGGTCAATCAAATTTTTCTTAATTTGAAGACTATATTCATTTGTGTATATAACATGTATTTGATGTAAAAGGGATCGTGACGGTGAACTTACACCATGAACTGGGTTTAAGTGATAAATGAATAGCTGTGGGATAATTTATCTCAACCCCAATTGTTCTGATCTTGTCAAATAGTGATATCTTTAGTCCCTAGGTCCCTGTATGATTTTCTTGCTTGGAGTGGTTTTTCTATTGTAGTCCAATTCCTTGTGCGTTAGAACTGGCAAAAACATGCACACACTCTAGGAAAATTAGAGAACAAATATTGATCAATGGATTATGATTCTGAGAATTATTTAATTCATTATCATTTAAATTGTATTTATCTCTAGGTTTGTTTCTGATGTTGCTCTTGTTCAGCCGTAGACCCTTTCTAAATCGTGGGCTGATATCTGTTTGGCTCATAGGACTTTCTCACCTTTAATAGCATATTTCATTCTCTATTACCGTACAAGAGAATTCTAAAATATTAAGAACTAGAATTTACCTGTTGACATTTTTGGTCAATTTGGCACAGGAGGAACCTCATATAGCTATCTGTATCCCAGTACCTGTATTTGTTTTAATTGAATCCCTTTGGCTATTAAAAGAAAAAAAGAAAAGAAAAATATATCCTCTTGCCTTTGCTTTATGTTTAACTGATGATATTTCTTGTCTCCTTTAACTAGTCCTATTTTAAACCTTTAGCGCCTAAACTGCAATCTCAAATTCCTGCAGTTGTTTTGCTGCTGTCCAGCATTAGAGAGAACAAAAATTTAATGTAGTTTTGTGTTGCAAGAGAACAGAGTAGTTGTTTCAGTAAGAGTTGAGTCTCAGTTTTTGGGCCGTCTTGGAGGAAAAAATTATGTGTAATTCCCTAAATTTGTTGAGCTAGAAATGCCAGAATTTGTTTTTACTGTCAATAATTAATTTGGTGATTGTTTGAATTTATTTAAACCTTTTGTTCAGATATTCTTTAGAGTGTTCTATGTTATGCAACGTGGTTGTATACCTCTGAATGACAAATATCTTATGTCACAGTTGTACGATGTAGTGCGCAAAGAAATATGGTACCGGCCAGATATGTTCTTTTACAGAGACATGCTCATGATGCTTGCGAGAAACAAGAGGGTGGAGGAAATAAAGAGGGTTTGGGCAGATTTGAAAAGAGAGGAGGTTCTTTTTGATCAGCATACATTTGGAGACATCATTAGAACTTGTTTGGATAGCGGCTTGCCCTCAGAGGCCATGGACATATATGAAGAAATGAGGCAATCTCCTGACCCTCCTCTTTCATTACCCTTTCGTGTGATATTGAAGGGACTTATTCCCTACCCAGAACTAAGAGAGAAGGTAAAAGATGACTTCTTAGAGCTTTTTCCGGGCATGATCGTGTACGATCCTCCTGAGGACTTGTTTGAAGATCAAGAGCACCGCCAGAGTGAAGATGATGATTAGAGCTCTGTTGACTAGCTTCTGGAATTTGATGTTTGGGGCAGCCTTGCTCTTGCACAGAATTTCTCTGATGCTCTTGTTGAGACTTAGGAGCTGTACGTAACGTCCTTGGGCTGACTAGACTGCAGCGTAAAAAGGAACGGTTGCAAAGTAGGATCCGGATGGCGAATCTTTTGTGCTTCAGATGACAAAGTATAACTGCCTTTCTCAAATAAAATGGACTGGAATTGCTGCTGATAACCTGGAATCTGGGTTTGACTGCCATCTTTGTTCCTGCTTTCTGGATAATGATGTTACAGGGTTTGAATTCAACCGGCATGCCATTTATAGACAATCTCGCAATGGTTTATCAGAGCCTAAAAATATGCTTATAGAATCGAGGCTGCATGATTGTTTTTGTTCAAAGGATCATTCTCACCGGTTCTTTCTAATTTACATGGTTGAGTTCATGAGAACATTTCTGTATTTCACCTAATGGAATGAAATATAGAAGGCAATGATTTGCCATGATGCGTATTTTATACCTTTTGGAGGTAAAAGCAGACCCATTTGTCTTTCATTCTGCTAGTCACTCAACTGGTTCATTTGGAGATGATGAGAGATATTTTGTTTCAGACTTAATGTGTTTCATCCAATTTTGTTTAATATTTTTTTTTAAAAAAATTAAATATAAATTTCATGATTTTTATGATTTACAAATAATGTTACTTAAATTTAATGTTATATACTATTGATTTAAGACTAAAATATGCATAACTCCCCATAATTTCTAGGCAATTCTAGATAATATCTCCAGGGCCTTACTTTTTTTGGTTATCTTGATAATAGAAACTACCTCAAATTAATGAATACTCTTGGCATCTTAATGATGAGGATGTACAAATGGGGAAAGGAACTTCTTCACTTCCCTTACCATCCATTTCTTTCACACACACACACACACTTTTTATATGATATTAAATTTTAACCATTTAGAGTTGATCTAATAATGAAAATAAAGAAATGGAGGGAGGTGGAGAGGTTCTTGTCCCATACAAATTGGTGATAAGTAGTGGAATTGATGTGACATTTTAAATCAACAAGTCTTGAGCTTGTGAGAAGCAAACCAATCAATCCGCTTACTCATCTTAACTGACGATCTCATGCTAATCACGGCAGCAAGTTTGCATTCCTCTCAAGGCCACTTCGATCCAGTTGACACCTTCACCGAAGTAATTTCACTTATATATATATATATATATATAATATATATATATATATATAATTGAACTCAATTTTAGTCAATATGAAATTTCTCATATCATGTCAAGTCCTCTAACACTTGGCATCCTAGTTATCTCCCCAACAAGTGTGAGATCATTATTGACAACACAACAAGCCCCCTTATATTTTTTTTTGTTGCAAAAAATTTTAGGAAAGGGGCTAGGCTCATCCACAATTCAAGGGCAGGGCTCTAAGTTGGGATGTCTCCTCCAACGTCTCGATTGAACCACAATTAAGTGGACTTCTCTGAGATCGAACCCTCTCCCATTGGTGAGAGTGTCCGTCCCCTTCGCCATCTGAATCCAAGGATGAGGGGTAAAGCCCCCTTATATTAAAGACACCACAAACACCAAATCCTTGTTGAAACTGAATTTGGGCCAGCCCAACTTTTAAGTTTCAAACCATGGGCTTCAAACACCATATTCATCGGAATGCCGAACAAAACAAGAATTGATACTTAACATAACATATTAATTTATATATGGGCTTCAAAAGTGTGAGTCCATGATTGACTTCACTTCAAATAAATGGGCCATGAGTAATGTGAGGAGAGTGGAACTTATATATCAAATATATATACCACTTCTCTAAAATTCTTAGTATTTGTCTGGATTGAATATATAATAAATTATATATAACAAAACCAATATGATCAAAACACCCCTCTTAATGTTAAAAACTATTTTTGAGCTAAAATCTTAATTTTGCCATAAGCTGTTCAAAGGAGTTTCTAATAATCAATTGTTATAAATCAATTTTCTCCAAAATGTATACCTATACCCCAGGTTAATCCAAGGACACACTTAATTGGAAGTCAATGAAGAACAAAACTTCAAATATACATGATGCATATACATACATATATGTTACCCTTTGATCTATAATGTAAGATCCAATTAGAGAGTCGTTGTTGATATTCCTTCAACAACAATCAAGTAGAAGAGGAAATAAGAGAATTAAGGAGAATTGATTAACGTGTTTTAGGGGGGGAAACATATTTCCTCCGGTCTTTAACATAGAGCATATTTATCTTGGAAGATAATCTTAATCCTAAATATAAGATCTATATTTTGTATTTGTCAATCTTTTCTTAATTTACCCCTAATGATTCTCCTTCAATAATACTCAAGGAAGAAGGAGAAGGAAGGAATTAAGGAAAATGACTAGGGTGTTTTATTAACTAACTTCCTTAATCTAATCAAATTAAGTAAATATGTTTTATATTAAGGACCGAAGGGAGTATCATATTAACTAACATAATAACATCCTTAATTTACTCAAATTAATCAATTAGATCTTATATTGAGGATTACAGGAAGGAGTATTAATAGAAGTCACTCAATTTCATTGACATAATTTAACAATAACATACTGTATCTTGCTTTCTCACTACACTCTTCCTTACTTAGCAACATCTTATTCTGTGGGGCAAAACAGGGAATAACACGAGACTGAAAATATAAACTGATGATATGCAGATAACACATAAACACTTTGTTGCTATATAGTTGTAGGAAACACAAATAAAATCACTGAGATGATCCAGCTTTGAGCTTCTTGGCTATGGCAGCAAAGTACTGTCCTTGATGAAAAGCTTGAGCCAATTCTAAGTCACTAGCCTCTCTATTGAAGCCAACATCCCCAGCCAAAGTGCCAGAACCACCAGGCGAACCACCTTTCACTTTCTCCATCTCAAACATGCCTTCACCAAATGTGTATCCAATTGGCACAAATATCATCCCATGGTGAATCAGTTGTGTAATTGATGTCAGTCTGTGTGTGTTTATGAACCATAATACTGTGTTAGTGGTCAGAACTTGACAAGTAAACTCAATATTTATAAGTCAATAAACCATGCACTCTTGCTAGGTGGGGCCCACCATTCCGTTAATAACAGAGACAATATCTAGTTATCAAAATTTAAAAAGTTTGAGGGAAAATTCATCTTTTTGTCTTTATAATTTTAACTTGATTGTAGCCTAGTCCATAAACTTTAATTTGGTACAACTCAACCCCATAGTTTTGACTCCGTCCCTAAACTTTGATTTGGTGCAACTTAATCCTTATAATTTAAGCATGGGTTAATATTATTATTGGTCCTTACAATTTAATTGAATTTTGGTTTTGGCCCCTATAGTTTCAAATGATTAGTATTGGTCCTTATAGTTTTATAAGGACTTGGTTTGAGTTTGAAATATATATAGAGACCAAAAATAAAACTAGTTAAAGTATATGGATAAGTCGTTAAGCTCAAACCAAATTTTTATGAAACTATAGGAACTAAAATGAAAATTTGGTCGAACTATAAAGACTAACAATGATATTAACCCTCTAAACATTTAAAATATTAATTCTTATATTTTAGAAAATAAAATTACATTTTTGCTGAAAAGCAGGGTTTTAAACTTTTGAAGCATACTGATATTTTTTATTTTTGGTTGAGTGAGTCCTAGTCAAACTTACATGGTAGTCTCTTGGCCGCCTCCTTGTGATGCGGTGCTGCAAAAGAATCCGGCGGGCTTTCCGGCAAGTGCCTGGGCTCGCCATAGTCCTCCGGTTGCATCCATGAATGACTTGAACTGAGCAGCCATTAGTCCAAATTTTGTAGGGAAACCAAACAAGAAGCCATCTGCTTCAGTTAGCTGACGAGGCGTAATTACTGGTACATCACTCTTTGGGGGTGCTCCTACCTTCACAAGGACCTCTTCAGGTAGAGTCTCAGGTACCTATATATTTTTGTTATTACAAAATGGGAAAATATTATAACATATAACACATTACAAAGACCTGATCTGTAAAAAGGTAAGAATCTTGCATCAATCTAGCCAGAGATAAATGTTTTTTTTTTTCCTTTTGATCATTATATTACTGACATTTTGATATCTTACGGTGAAGAAATGATGCAATTTTGAAGTTCTTACAATATTTTAAAGAAAAATACTTTAAAATAGTTCAGTTTCGAATGTAATGCTAAAAAGAAAAAATTTCATAAAAAAAATGATAAAAATAAACAAGCATATTTAGAAAATTGAGGCATTAAAAAAGGTATTAGAAGGAGGCACGTTAGAGACTCCGAGATAAATAGATATAGCGGTAAGTTTCATCTACTCCCTCCGGTCCTAATTATAAGATAAAGTTGACGTTTTCGAAGAAATTAAGGAAGCCAATTAAATTACTTTAGAGTATTTATATTTTTATTTTTTTTCCAAACTAATTAATTTGACTAATAAACTAATATAAAATCTAAATATACTAAAAATATAAACACTCTAAAGTAATTTAATTGGCTTCCTTAATTTCTCTAAAAAAGTCAACTTTATCTTATAATTAGGACTGGAGGGAGTAATAAACAACACCAATAATGACGTCTATATCTCTCATTTCACTGAACGATTGATTACATGATTAGAGAATATTCGTGTTAGTATTGAAAAAAATTCTGAATCATCAAATTCAAAAGTAATTAGCTAGCTGCTACCAACCTGCCAGAGTTTGGCTTCAACTCCTTCCACTGAATCTGCTCCTTTTTTAATCTCATGTGCCAGCTTCTCAACATGTCCGTACGTAGAATAGTAACTATATAAAGACATATCAATCTTAATTATTAATGTAAATTTAAATAGAAAGTCAAGCTATAGACTCTGAATAGTCTATATACCTCGAGAGAATTATATTAATGAGAAAGAATATGGTGTGATTATCTCATTGGTTTGATATTATACCACTAATTAGCTACTAACACAGCAATATAATTGAATTCAGAAGAAAATGTTTCTCCCGGCAATAATAATGGGAAGATTCAGTGTCTGATATATATATATATATATATGCGCGCGCGCGCGCGCTTGCTTTTGTTTGGATTAGCGATTGAAATGCTTAAAATTAATTTTTCAATCATAATTTACGGTATATGAAATAAGTATGTGAGAGGAGTTGTGTTTCGATTTCCGTAAAAAGTAGCTTATAAACAATCTGATCGTTAAAATAAACATATCCTATACCTCTAAGATGTGAATGTGATTGTAGGAAAGACTGCCATGCCTACCATTAGTGTATTAATATATATTACTCTGGGGGACTATGCCATGATTAATTAAGAAACTATAGGCATTAATTTTAGTATCTGACACGACATAATAACATTAAGAGGAAGAATACATACACTACAAAAAAAAAAAAAATTATCAACAAAATTTCAATTTTCTGATGCTATTACTGATGGATTAGCGACGGAAACAAAATTATCGATGGAATCAGTTTTGCCGTTAAAAAAGTAGTGACAAAATGGAAAATTAATTTACTAACAAAATTTCTATTGACGGAAATAACTGTAGGTAAATTATTTTTAAAATAAATTTCACATGGCGGCTTGTGTTTATCACTGACATGTCAGAGCGCATTCTTGATGCCTTTACCAATTGAGTTGTTTTGACTTTATGACATTTATTCACACACACACACACACACATATATATATATATATGTGTATAAATATAATATAAAAAAATTAGCAATTAAAAAATAGGTATACTATTAAAATATCTATATATATATTTATATATTTCGTTTTTTATATATTTAACATATTATATTAAATATTATTTTTCTGATATTCGAGTTTTTTTTTTTCTTTATATATTATTTGTATTTTTATTATTTTACTGTTTTATATAAATTATTAAAATATAATAATAAAAAATTATAAATTTTACCGACGAAACTTATTTACCGACGGAATTTTCATCAGAAATCCGTCGGGAATCATTTGGTGTTTTTTTTTGTAGGGATAATGATGTTGACTTCAGATTATCTACACAGTATGAATATATCCATATGGTGGGGATTACAGAACGAAATCAAATTGTAATCTAGAAAGAAAATAAGCTATCAATACTCAGGAATTAATTAATATTATGATAAATATAATGGAAGCTCGGGTTTCATTGTCATACATACATATATACATATATATATATATATATATATATGTATGTATGTATGTATTTCTTGCTTGGCAATGAATCAAAACTACAGCTTTTAAAAGTCTCAACACTCACAATCTTTCTTTACAGATAAAAATAAATAAGATTTCCTATGATCACGGAAGGAAATAAAGAGCTGTTTTGAACATATAAAGAACATATAAAGAATCACTTACACAATGTAAACCTTGGTCGCCATTGATGCTATTGCGCTTGAGCTCTGTCTCTATTAGATATATATATATATATATATATGTGAATGGAAACTTGACGAGGGACGACACAAGAAGAATGGCTCATATTTATAATGCCAGATTTGCCGGCCAACAAGGAAGAAACCGCCAATGAAATTCTATTTGATTTTGTGCGTGGTTGCTGATGCATGGTTGATAGATCAGTGTTCCTTCTAAATACATTTAATCCAATAAGATATGCAAATGATATTTATCAACGTAAATTATTTATAGGGTTATTATTCCCCATATGCACCTAACACTATAATAAAGTTGTTTTGGATGCAAAAGTACACATAAAAGTTTTAAAACGGTGCAAAAATACTATGACCGTTAATTCAAAGAACGTTACCTATTTAGCAAACATGCCACTAAAAAAAATAGTGCAAAAATTTACATGAAGGTTCCAAATTGTTGAAGAAAATGTCACATTCATTAAGTCATAACCAATGCAAACCATTTAGCAAACTACAGTCCCCACATGCGTTGCACAATGTTTTTGCTCCTAGCAACCCTACAGGTGCAACCAGTGCACCATGCAAAAGACCATGAAGTGGCGAACGGGAACGCAAGGAGAGAAAATACTGTGCAACATATTTGGGGACGATTTGTTAAATAATCAACTTTGGTTGACTTAACAGCCCGTTTTTTTCACGATTTTGAAATCTTCATGAGTATTTTTGCACTTAAAAATGTTTATGGATGCACATGGCTAGGAATATTTATTTTATGGGTATATTTGCACCTTAACCTATTATTTATATAGACATTTACAATGTGGTATTAAAACTATAAAAGTCATTAATTAGAAGATCTGACTAATTAGTTAAAAAAATTTATATTCCCTCCAGTCTATAATACAAGTTGGCTTCTAAAAAAAGTTTATGGTCCTAAATATAAGTCACTTTAGAAGAGTTTGTGTAGCATTAAGTTCTTTAATCTGTATACACACACACACATCCTTCTCAGTTTCCAATGAGAAGTGGAGGGTATATATAGTTTTTTTAAGAATTTATGGTATTTATTAGGGGTAAAGGGATCAGAACAATTTTTAGATGTAACTATGTTTTTATGGTTCCAGACTTCTAGTGAATTAGTTATATATGAGTTATATTATGATCTCGGGGGAGTAGTCAATTAAAGACACACTACAAAAAAAAAATGGCATTCTGTAGTGGTGATATTGTAGCGGTTATACCAAACCTCTATAAATATTAACATTTATAGCAGTTTTTACCTAAACCGCTACAAATCTGTAGCGACAAGGTTTTTTTGTAGCGGTTTTGTACAAAAAACCGCTACAAATTTGGCGCGAAATTCCCGCCAAAACTTGTAGCGGTGATTTTGTAGCGGTTAATGCACAGAAACCGCTACAATATTCCCGCCAGTTGGCGCGCCAACAGTGTAGCGGTTATTTGTAGCGGTTACAGCAACAGAACCGCTACAAAATACCAAAGGTCAGAAGTTTGTAGCAGTTATGCCCCTATAACCGCTACAGAATTTCAAGAGTCTCGACGTTTGTAGTGGTTCTGGGCAATAACCGCTACAGAATTTCAAACGTTGTTATCTTTTGAAGCGGTTATTGTAGAACCGCTACAAATTTAATTATTTGTAGCAGTTACAGTAGCGGTTATTTTAATAACCGCTACTAATATCTGGCCTATTTAAGCCCCCGCGTCCTTCATCTCTCCTTTTGCTCATTTTGTTTCCTGAGGTTTTTCTGAGTGATTTCTTCGAGATTTGAGCGTTCAGACGTCTCTATAGGAGTTTTTGCTCAGTATTTCTCAGTATTTGCACTTGAGGTACGTATATAACACGTATTTTATTTATATTTGTATTTTTATTATATTTTTGCATAATAATGTGACTTTTTTTTTTTAATTTTTACAGTTGATATGGCTTCAGGACAGGATAAGGGGAAGGCCCCTGAGGTCCCCAGACCGATTTTATGGGGTGGCAGCAGCCGGGCAGGGGGTAGAGGGAGGGGGCAGCGCGCAGGCAGGGCTACCGCGGCATCTCAGCCCATCCCCCCACAGGCACCGCAAACGATCCCACAGGCGACGACTGCACCAAAGGTGCATGAGGTAGAGAGGCCAAATATTAGCGTTGAGGACTTCCTCAACGAGGAGGAGTTCGAGATCCCGATTGGGTTCAGGGAGATGGAGCAGTTCCTCGATGAGGAGGACGCTTGGGAGCATAACAACCCACAAGGGTCGTCTTCGCGGTCCACTGGGTTTGAGGTGCAGGTCAAAGGTAAATTAATTTTTTAATTTAGTAAATTATTTATTTAAATTAGAAATGTTAACTTTGAATTACAATTTATCTAACGTGCGGTCAACTGTGCAGACTAGCAGGGGAATGTTTTGACGAGGAGGCTAGACGTGGCCGGTGTGAACAGCTTGGACCGGAGCCTCCGAGTTATAGTGCCGTGGAATGAGGGCACTGACTAGCCGATTCACAATGGGGGTCACCTGCTCAACCGCTTCCTGAACGACCTGGGCGCGAATTGGATGCGGTTCCCCCTTCACTTCCCGGCGTGGAGGCACGTTCCGAGGGGGCCGAAGGACCAGGCTTGGGAGGAGGTGGTTCAGGTAATTAAAATTATTTAATTAATATTTTTTGTAATTAATTTTTTTTAAATTATGGTTTTTATAAGTATTGATATTTAAATAATTTTTTTTCAGCTGCGGTTAGCCGTCCGGGACAACCGGAAGAGGTACGCCCTCGTGAAGATGGGTGACGCCTGGAGGAACAGGAGGAACCGTCTCTTCCATAGGGTGGATAAGGACGGGACGATGCCTTTGGAGCAGCTGATCGAGAGCGTCCCGGACGGCGTGCCACCGAACGACTGGGCGCGTTTCGTCCAGTTCAGGAGGAGCCCTGAGGCGCAGGTAATGTATTTATTAGATTTTTTATATATAATTTTGTAATTTTTAAATATTAAATTATAATTTCAGTTTAATTTGTATTTAATTTTAAATTATAATACATTTAATATTTTTTTTCCAGGAGCTTTCTCAGAGGAACACTGAGATCCGGGCGCAGCAGACGATCCACCACACAGCAGGATCAAAGACCTTTATTGTGACCTACAGCGAGCTGGTAACTTTTCAAAATATCACTTACTTTTAGCTGATTATTTTATAATACTAGTTATTGCTTTGTAATTGTTTTAGGAGACGAAGGCACAGCAGGAGAACTGTTAGACGGACTATGGGGAGCTGTACGCCATCACACATAGACACCGTGACGGGACTGCGACCTCTCAGCAGGCAGAGGTGGCCATTGTAAGTAATTTTATTATTATATTTTTTATAAAACCAAGTTAATAATGAAAAATGCTAATTAGTAATTGTTTCATAAAATGGCAGGAGCGAATGTAGCAGTCGCAGGCTGAGTTGCGACAGACCCAGCCTGAGGAGTCACAGGGGTCAGTGGACCCGACGGCTCCTTTGAAGGTGGGTCTGCCTCAGGCTGAGCACCCCAGACGAGTGCGGGGGATGGGGATAGGCGCCAGACCCAGCATGGTCTACGGCAGGAGTGCCGCCTCTGAGGCTGGCAGCTCTAGAGGGGTCAGACGTCGGAGGGACGAGTCTATTGACCAGCTGCAGTCAGATTTGGAGCAGCAGATGGCGCAGTAGCAACAACAGATGCAGCAGATGCAGATGCAGGTGCAGCAGTAGCAGCACCTGCAGCTGCACGCTGATATGATGTACGCTCAGCAGACGCAGTGGCGTGAGATCGCGAACAACATGCTCGAGGGAGCATGGAGTCGCCTGTTCCCGAACGAGCAACATCCAGCGGTTCCCCCTGTCCCTCGCTACGTCGTCCCAAGTACTACTCCTCCTGCTCCTGCTCCTGCTCCTGCTGATGAAGAGCTGGTTTGCGCGCAGAATACTAAATGACCACAACCCACACTCACCAGATTTCAGAGCTCTCGCAATCGGCCCTCTTGATCATGCAAAACGGTTTACAGCATACAATGTCAATGGTTTTAAGTTTTGCACGGTTTCACGGGATCAAGGATTGCAAACACAGAATTCGGGTGTTTATGGCACATTTGGGACAAGGAGTTATGCGAGCAGTAGTGACGCCAACATGCAGTTCGGAGGCGTCCCTTACTATGGCAAGCTTCTTGATATGGTTGAGCTTAATTATCAAGGCCGTTTCACCGTGACGCTGTTCAAGTGTTTGTGGGCAAATACCACTACTTCTCGGGGACTGACAACTGACGACCTAGGGATCACATCAGTCAATTTCTCACGACCGATTCATACTGGTATTTCTCAAGATGATGAGCCGTATATTCTAGCTTCAGAGGCACATCAGGTTTATTATGTCGAGGACGAGAGACATAGGGATTGGCATATGGTCGTTCATTTAAAGCCAAGAGACCTTTACGACATGGGTGAAGGCGATAACATCGTCTACGAGAGTGAGTCATTTCAACCAGCTGATTTTGAAAACTACTTCCCTGAAGGCGATGACAATTTACCTCTACTGCGGTGAGTTTTTTTTAAGTCCACGTCATTTGAATTAAATTTTTTAAATTTAATAATACATCAATAACAATAATTTTTCTACAAAATTTCTGTAGGGATGGCGACGATGAGTGATTAAATTCAAATTATGCTTTTGTCTTTACAAAAAATGCAAAAAAGTTTTTAAAATAAAATGTAAAAAAAAAAATTTTAAAAAAATTAAAATAATATTTGTAGCGGTTATTGAACCGCTACAAATAAAAAATTAACCGCTACTAAATGAATAACCGCTACAAAATGGATACATTAACCGCTACAAATAGCACTATGAATATTAAACCGCTACAAAAATATAAATAACCGCTACTAATTAATAACCGCTACAAATAGTACGTGGATCCCTATAAATACCCTTACCACAACTCATTTCAAACACTCCCCAATTTCTTTTTACCTTACCTTTCTTTCATTTTCTTTCATTTACAACTTCTTTCGTATGAGTAGAGGAGCTGAATAATACGATCAAATATGGTAACAAGATTTTTAATTTTTTTTAGAATACTTCTTTCCTTTCTATAAAATTTATTCTAACCATTTTTTTTTCTAGATATATCATAACTGTATCTCATTTTCATCTATTTTTCATACACAATTACATTATATTAGATAACATAATAATTCCTTATTACCTACCTATCCTTAATAATATTATTAATATAAATTTTATACTAATCCTATTCAATTACATTTTTCCTTTTTATTTATTAATAAGTTAAACTATTGAATAATAAACTAATTGAAATAGATAAAGTAATAACAAAATAAACTATTTAATTTAAAATTGAAAAAACAGAAAAAAAAATAATTGTATATTTTTTAAAAAAAAATAAATATTTGTAGCGATTATTAAACCGCTACTAAATAACGCGCCTTTTTACAACTCAATTTAAATTGTTTGGCGCCAATTTTGAATTTCATGAAATTAGTAGCGGTTTTAAAAACCGCTACTAATTTCATGAAATTCAAAATTAGTAGCGGTTCGTTAACCGCTACAAAATAAAAAAATGTCATTTTTTTTCGCCAACAAATTTTCAATTTTTTATTTTTGTAGCGGTTTGTTAATCGCTACAAAATAAAAAATTCTTTTTTTTAGCTCTCAATATAATTTCTTATATTTGTAACGGTTATATAACCGCTACAAATATCTCTGGGTGTTGTAGCGGTTAAGTTGAACTGCTACAAAGGATGCAGTGGTTATTTTTGATTGAGTAGCAGTTTCATATAACCGCTACAAAACTGCTTGCAACGTACGATTTAGTAGCGGTTTTAGTAACCGCTACTAACCTTGTTTGTAGCGGTTAGAACCGCTACTAATACCCATTTTTAACCGCTACTAAATCACGTTTTTTTTGTAGTGATTCCCGCCACTTGGCAACACCAAGACCCACCAACAGTGTAGTGGTTATTTGTAGCGGTTATAGCAACAAAACCGCTACAAAATCCCAAACGTCGCATATTTGTAGCGGTTATAAGGATATAACCGCTACAGAATTTCAAAGGGTTTTGTACTTTGTAGCGGTTATTATAAAACCGCTACAAATTTAAGTCGCCCTTGGTGATTTGTAACGGTTTACGTAGCAGTTATTGGGATAACCGCTACAAATTGCTGGCCTATTTAAGGGCGCCGCCTCCCTCCTTTTTTCCATTTGCTCATTTTATTTCCTGAAGTTTCTCTTAGTGTTTTCTTTTAGATTTGAGCGTTCAGACGTCTGTGAAGAAGTTTTTGCTGCAGTATTTCTCAGTATTTGCACTTAAGGTATGGAGATAAGACGTATTTTAATTGTATTTGTATTTTTATTATATTTTTGCATAATAATGTGACTAAATTTTTTTTTTTAATTTTTACAGTTGATATGGCTTCAAGAGAGGATAGGGGAAGGCCTCTGAGGTCTCCAGACTGATTTTGTGGGGTGGCAGCAGCCGAGCAGGGGGCAAAGGGAGGGGGTAGCGTGGAGGCAGGGCAACTATGGCATTTCAGCCCATCCCCCCACAGGAGTCGGCCAGGCACCGCAGACGATCCCACAGGAGACGACCGCACCAGAGGTGCCTGAGTTTAGGGGGCAGATATCAGCGTCGAGGACTACGACGAGGAGGACTTTAAGATCCCGATTGGGATCAGGGAGATGGAGCAGTTCCTCGATAAGGAGGAGGCTCGGGAACAGAACAACCTACGAGGATCGTCTTCGCGGTCCATTGGGTTTGAGGTGCAGGTCCAAGGTAAATAAATTTTTTTATTTAATAAATTATTTATTTAAATTCGAAATGTTAAATTTGAATTACAATTTATCTAACTTGCGGTAAACTGTGCAGATGAGCAGGGGAACGTGTCGATGAGGAGACTGGACGTGGCCAGTCTGAACAGCATGGACCGGACCCTGCGAGTTATAGTGCTGTGGAATAAGGGCATTGACCAGCCCATCGATAATAGGGGTCACCTGTTCAACCACTTCCTGAACGAGCTGGGCGCGAATTGGATGCGGTTCCCCCTTCACTTCAAGACGTGGAGGCACGTTCCGAAGGGGGTCAGAGGAGGTGGTTTAGGTAATTAATAGTATTTAGTTAATATTTTTTGTAATTAATTCTATTTAATTAATATTCACTTCAGGACGTGGAGGCACATTCCGAAGGGGGCCAGAGGAGGTGGTTCAGGTAATTAATAGTATTTAATTAATATTTTTTGTAATTAATTCTATTTAATTAATATTTTTTAATAGGATTTTTGTAATTATTGATATTTAAATAATTTTTTTGCAGCTACGGTTTGCCGTCGAGGCCAACCGGAAGAGATATACCCTCGTAAAGATGGGTGACGGTTAGAGGAACAGGAGGAACTGTCTCTTCCACAAGGTGGATAAGGATGGGACAATGCCTCTGGACTAGCTGATTGAGAGCGTCCTGGACGGCGTGCCGCCAAACGACTGGTCGAGTTTCGTCCAGTTCAGGAGGAGCCCTGAGGGGCAGGTAATATATTTATTATATTCTTTATATATAATTTTGTAATTGTTAATTATTAAATTATAATTTCAATTTAATTATTTTTAATTTGAACTTTATTAATTTTAAATTTTTTTTATTGTTTTAATACATTTAATATTGTTTTTTTTCCAGGAGCTTTCTCAGAGGAACACCAGGATACGTGGGCAGCAGACGATCCACCATACAGCAGGATCGAAGACCTTTGCTATCACCTACAGCGAGCTGGTAACTTTTCAAAATATCACTGACTTTTAGCTGGTTATTTCATAATACTAATTGAATTTTGTAATTGTTTTAGGAGAAGAAGGCACAGTAGGAGAATCGTCAGACGGACTATGGGGAGTTGTACGCCACCACACACAGACACCGTGACGGGACTGCGACCTCTCAGCAAGCAGAGGTGGCCATTGTAAGTAATTTTATTATTATAATTTTTATAAACCAACTTAATAATGAAAAATGCTAATTAGTAATTGTTTCATAAAATGGCAGGAGTGGATGTAGCAGTCGCAGGCTGAGCTGCGAGAGACCCAGGCTGAGGAGTCACAGGGGTCAGTAGACCCGATGGCTCCTTTGAAGGCGGGTCTGGGTCAGGCTGAGCACCCCGAACGCGTACGGGGGATGGGGATAGGTGCCAGACCTAGCATTGTCTACAGTAGGAGTGCCGCCTCTGAGGCTGGTAGCTCTAGAGGGGTCAGACGTCTGAGGGACGAGTCTATTGAGTAGCTACGGTCAGATTTGGAGCAGCAGATGGCACAGCAACAGCAGCAGATGCAGCTGTAGGCTGATTTGATCTACGCTCAGCAAACGCAGTGCGCATGATATCGCGAACAACATGCTCAAGCGGTTATGGAGTCGCCTGTTCCCGGACGAGTAGCATCCACAGGTTCCCTCTGTCCCTCGGTATGTCGTCTAGACTCCTCCTCCTCCTCCTCCTCCTAATGATGATGGTACGATTCACTCTGCCTAGCGGCCTGATCCAGTAGTACCTGAGGGAGCCCCACCTGAGGGAGCACCAGATGATCAGCCCCCAGCTACTTAGTTTAGGACATCTTTTTTTTTTATTTGTTGTTGAAATATTTGTAAATAAATATATATAATTTTGTATTTCAGAACTTAAATTCTTATTGTGTTTACCATAATTATATTTATATTCACTACTACAAAAAGATTGAAAGGTGGCGCACATTTTGTGGCACTTCTTTAAAGAAGTGCCACAGCTGCCCCTTTTTTTTATTTAATTTCTTTTTTAATTTTTGGGACCAGCTGTGGCGCCTGGTCCACCAGGCGCCACAGCTGGTGGGGACAATTGTGGCGCCTGCCGACCAGGCGCCACAGCTGGTCATACCCAAGGGTGGCGCCTGCCAATTGGGTCCTAAAAAAAATTAAATAGAAAAAAAAGGGGCAGCTGTGGCACTTCTTTAAAGAAGTGCCACAATTGGCTGAATATGAATTTTCAACTCTCCCGCCAATCAGATTTCCCTCCTTTAACTTTACTTTTTATCTTTTCCCTCCCTTTTTCCTTTTTATTCCCTCTTCCTTAGCTCACGTTGACGCCTCTCCCCCGTAAAAGATATCACTTTCTCTTGCACAACAAAAACACACACTCGTCTTCTTCATTAAATTCTCTTGTCCCTTTTTTCATTTTGTTTCGTCTGTCCCCACTTTTGTTCCTAGTTGTTCCCTTTTCTTCATACTCTCTTTCTCTCTTCCTCTTTTGAACCCCACTCCAGTTGATCCCTACTCCACTCCACAGCTCACATTTGCTCATCCTCGTCACTCAAGCTAGCGTCACCAATGTAAGAAGAAGATTGTTTCATTCTAGCTTGCTTTGTTTAAATTTTTTTAGTAATCTTTTAATTTACTTAATCAGTTGTTGATGTACTGTGTTCACATATCAAGTTCTTGTATTGTGATATTTTTTATGTTAGCTTTGGAGAGTATTAATGTAAGAACATTATTGTTGAGGAAATGACAATAAATATATTGTTGTGTAAGAAAATTATTGTTGGGGAACTTGAATTTTAAATGTGAAAATTATATATATATATATATATAATAGGTTGAAATATAAAATAGAAAGATTGAAAATTTGAGAGATGATAAACATGAAAGCAACTCATTATAAAATAAAGCTTCGCAATTAGGAAGCAAAAAAAAGGGCCACAGGAAAGAAAAGAAAAAGAAAAAGAAAACGCAAAAAAAAAAAAACGGCCTCCAAATACATATAAGCGCCACAGCTATTTTTAGTAGCGTCAAGATATGTGGCACTTCTCTAGCGCCACAGTTAATACAATTATAAGTGCCACAGCTTTAGTTTTTTGTAGTAGTGATTATTAGACCGCGTTGTTGAATTTGTAAATTAATTGCAACAATATTATTTATATTTCTAAAAACTGCTACAAATATATATGGTTGTAGCGGTTCTACAATAAAAACCGCTACAAATATACATAATATTTGTAGCGGTTTAACAATACAAACCGCTACAAATACTCAACATTTGAATTTTGGAATTTGCCGCCTTTGTGCACATTTGTAGCGGTTATTTTATGTATAACCGCTACAAATTAAAAATAATTTTTCCATTTGATGTCCAATAGCTTGAATATTAGTAGCGGTTGTATATATATAACCGCTACAAATACTCAACTTTTAAATTTTGAATTTCCCACCACTGTGTGCAAAATTCCAACAGTTTGAAAATTAATAGCGGTTTTATACATAGAACCGTTACTAATTTTTTAGAATTGTAGCGGTTAGTGTAGCGGTTTTTGAATCGCTACAAAATTTTAAACGTTGGAATTTCATAATATAAGGTTCTTGGCATTTGTCATTCTCTATTCACTCATCTTTTCTATACTTTCTTCTCTCTCACTAGTAGCTATGGATAAATCATGGATCAGGTTGCCGCGCAATTCTCCAGAATATTTGTATGGATTAAACAATTTCTTGGATTTCACGTTCACTCACGCCGCTGTAACGGCAAGATCGTCTGTCCATGTCGGAGATGCAAGTTCAAGAAGTAGCATGCACGAAATGTTGTGAAGGAACATTTGCTTCTGAAGCCTTTCCCTGAGTACTATACGTTCTGGGCAGTTCATGGTGAGAAGGCCAGCATTAGATATGATGATGCTCTTCCTCGAAGTTCTCAAGTAGGCGTTCAAGTAGATGAAGATGATCCTGTGAATGATGTTGTGCGTGATGCATTTGGATTTCAAGGAGACAACTTCAATGAAGAAGTACACGGTTCTGGCCGGTTTTTATGAGGAATGAAGCAGCTCGGGATTTTTTCAGCTTGATGGATGAAGCAGATCGTCCTTTATATCAAAGTTGTCGAAAATATTCTAAATTATCTTTCTTGATTAAATTGTATCATATCAAGTGCTTGTGTGGAATCACAGACAAGGGAATGTCGATGTTGCTCGAATTATTACAAGATGCATTCCCCAACGCTGAGATTCCCACAACGTTCTACGAGGCAAAGAAGATTATCAACAAGTTAGAGTTGAACTATCAAAAGATTGATGCTTGCCCAAACGATTGTATGCTGTATTGGGGAGACGATTCCAGTAGGGAGACTTGTAAGAGATGTCACACATTGAAGTACAAGACAATTCGGAAGGGGAAAAAGCAGAAGAAGAAACCTGCAAAGATTCTCAGGTACTTCCCTTTGAAACCTCGCCTACAAAGATTATTTATGTCGTCTAAAACTACGGAGCACATGAGGTGGCAAGCCGTTCATAACAATGAAGACGGTAAATTAAGACATCCCCGGGATACAGATGCTTGGAAAACGTTTGACAACGACTTTCTAGATTTCGCGACTAACCCCAGAAATGTTTGGCTTGCGTTGGCAACCGACAGTTTCAATCCTTTCGGCAATCTTAGCACAAGTTACAGTATTTGGCCGGTAGTCTTAATTCCCTACAACTTACCCCCTGGATGTGTATGAAACAAAGCTCTTTCATTATGTATATGATCATTCCAAGCAAAAAGGCACTGGGCAATGACATCAATGTGTATCTCCAACTGCTTATTGCGGAATTGCTTGACCTGTGGAATGTCGACTTGGAGACTTACGATGCTTATGGCAAGACTTTGTTCAACTTGCGTGCAGCCTTGATGTGGACGATTAGTGACTTTCCTGGCCTTGGCACAATATTTGGTTGGAATGTGCATACTGGGTCAGCGTGTCCAGCTTGCAATTTTGACTCTGACGCAATGCGCCTTCCCTACAGCCGAAAGTGGTGCTTTATGGGGCATCAGAGGTTTCTCGATGGAAGGCATAAGTTCATATTGCAACGGAATCGCTTCAATAGGAAACCAGAAAAAAGAGGACTACCTCAGACTTTATCCGGTACAGATATCTTACAGCAGCTTGAACATGCTTCGAGTTTGGAAAAAGTGACGATTCAGCACAAACTCGCCAAAAGACGCGCAGGACTTCGGCGCCTCAGCAGTGGAAGAAGATAAGTATTTTATTCACTCTTCCATATTGGGGATCTAATTTACTTCACCACAGTCTTGATGTAATGCACATTGAAAAGAATGTTTGCGACAATGTGCTGCATATGCTGCTTAATGAACTCGGCAAGACAAAAGATCACCTTCAAGCGAGGAAAGATTTATGCGACATGGGAGTTCGTGAAGACGCTTGGCCAGATGAGTATGACAAATTTCAGCCGGCAAAGTTTACCCTCACAAAACTGAACAAGGAAGTCTTCCTCGCGACGTTGAAGAAATTAAAAGTTCCTGATGGGTATTCAAGCAACATTTCTCGATGTGTTGACTTGCAGGCTCGAAAGGTTGCTGGTCTGAAGAGTCATGACTCACATGTTCTTATGCAGCAGTTACTCTCTCTGGCTATAAAGAATGCACTTCCTCCCGATGTTTCCATCATTTTGGTGAAACTTTGTTCTTTCTTTCGGAAGTTGTGTTATAAGGTTTTAATCGTTGAGGAGCTCGATCAGCTACAGTGCAAAATCATTCTTACGCTTTGTCATTTGGAGATGATCTTTCCTCCGTCCTTTTTTACTGTGATGGTTCACCTTACAGTCCACCTCGTTCATGAAACAAATGTCGCTGGACCAATACAATATCGTTGGATGTATCCGATTGAGAGGTACTCATTTTAAATATGTGCTTTATTATCTGTATTTAATGTTTGCTAGTCGTCCTTTTCAACATTTTATATCAATTTTCTCTTCTGTACTTCGTAGGTTCCTTGGGAAATTAAAATATTACATAAGGAATAAGGCGTGGCCAAAAGGTTCTATAGCTGAAGGCTATATAGGGGATGAGGTGCTATATTTTTGCTCAAGGTACTTTGATGATCTTGAGACGGCTTTCAACCGCCCACCTCGTGTTGACGATTGTCCTAAACCTGCGCCGACATCAGGAGAATTTATCCCTCATGTTGGTAAACCAGTTGAAGCAACTGAGAACTTCAAACTAACGGCAACTGAGAAGTTGCAAGCACATAGGCATGTCTTGATTAATTGCACTCAAGTTGAACCTTTCATACGGTAAGAATTGTACACCCACATGTTATTCGATCTATATCTTTCGTAACATTTCTCACTTTCATTTCACTATCGCCTTTCCATTATTAATTGCAGGGAATTCAGAAGTCATGTTAAGCGTCAACTTAGGATCCGTACACAGACATCCTCAGAAGTTGATAGGAGGGTCTACAGAGAATTCCTGAGCTGGTTTGCGTGCAGAATACTAAATGACCACAACCCACACTCACCAGATTTCAGAGCTCTCGCAATCGGCCCTCTTGATCATGAAAAAAGGTTTACAGCATACAATGTCAATGGTTTTAAGTTTTGCACGGTTTCACGGGATCAAGGATTGCAAACTCAGAATTCGGGTGTTTATGGCACATTTAGGACAAGGAGTTATCCGAGGAGCAGTGATGCCAACATGCAGTTCGGAGGCGTCCCTTACTATGGCAAGCTTCTTGATGTGGTCGAACTTAATTATCAAGGTTGTTTCACCGTGACTCTGTTCAAGTGTTTGTGGGCAAATACCACTACTTCTCGGGGACTGACAACTGATGACTTAGGGATCACATCAGTCAATTTCTCACGGCTGATTCATACTGGTATTTCTCAAGATGATGAACCGTATATTCTAGCTTTAAAGGCACATCAGGTTTATTATGTCGAGGACGAGAGGCACAGGGATTGGCACATGGTCGTTCATTTAAAGCCATGAGACCTTTACGACATGGGTGAAGGCGATAACTTCGCCTACGAGAGTGAGCTATTTCAGCGAGTCGATTTTGAAAACTACTTCCCTTAAGGCGATGACAATTTACCTCTACTGCGGTGAGTTTTTTTAAGTCCACATCATTTAAATTAATTTTTTTAAATTTAATAATACATCCCTAACAATAATTTTTCTACATAATTTCTGTAGGGATGGCGACAATGAGTGATCAAATTCAAATTATGCTTTTGTTTTTAAAAAAAAAACTAGAAAATAAAATTTAAAAATAAAATAAAATAATATTTGTAGCGGTTATTAAACCGCTACTAACTAAAAACCGCTACAAAATGAATACATTAACTGTTACAAATAGTACGTGGATCCCTATAAATACCCTTACCACAACTCATTTCAAACACTCCCCAATTTCTTTTTACCTTACCTTTCTTTCATTTTCTCTCATTTATAACTTCTTTTGTATGAGTAGAGGAGCTGAATAATACGATCAAATATGGTAACAAATTTTTTAATTGTTTTTACAATACTTCTTTCCTTTATATAAAATTTATTCTCACCATTTTTTTTCTAGATATTTCAGAGCTGTATCTCATTTTCATCTATTTTTCATACACAATTACATTATATTAGACAACATAATAATTCCTTATTACCTACATATCCTTAATAATATTATTAATATGATTTTTATACTAATCCAATTAAATTAAATTTTTCCTTTTAATTTATTAATAAGTTAAATTATTGAATAATAAGCTAATTAAATTAGATAAACTAATAAAAAAATAAACTATTTAATTTAATATTAAAAAAACAGAAACAAATGATCGTATATTTTTTTAAAATTTTTTAAATATTTGTAGCGGTTATTAAATCGCTACTAACAAACTCGCCTTTTTAAACTCAAATTAAATTTTTTTGAGCTAAATTTGAATTTCATGAAATTAGTAGCGGTTTTATAACCGCTACAAATTTCATAAAAATTCAAATTAGTAGCGGTTTACTAGCCACTACAAAATTGAAAAAAAAATGTCATTTTTCTTTTCCCGCCTTCAAATTTTCAAATTTTTATATTTGTAGCGGTTATATAACCGCTACAAATATCTTTGAAAAAAATTTCGTTCATGGGGATGTTGTAGCGGTTGGGTGGAACCGCTACAAAGGATATAGCAGTTTTTTTCTTGGGTAGCGGTTTTATATAACTGCTACAAAATCGCTTGCAACATACGATTTAGTAACGATTTTCCTAACCGCTACTAATGTTATTTATAGCGGTTAAAACCGCTACTAATACCCATTTTTAACCGCTACTAAATCACTTTTTTTTGTAGTGACATAAGGTGACACAAAATTTAATAGGGAAAAAGACAGAAAAATACCATTTGAACTTTAAAATCCCTCTGACAAGAATGGTAATGGGATTGACAAGAATGATAATAGGATTGACAATGTAAATCTTTGTCAAATGACTAATTTAGGATTTTGAAGTTCAAGTGGTATTTTTCTGTCTTTTTCCCAATTTAATACTACCTTTCATCCTTAATATAAAATATCATTTAAAAAATGAGATCTTATATTAAGGATTGAAGAAATTATTTCATATAAAATATGTTATATTATAAAATATGTGAAAGGTCATTGTAATAAAGATTGAGAGAGTATAATTATACATGTATATAGATACTCCCTCCCTCAGGATGATATGGTTTATACTTGATATAGTACAGTTTTAATAATTAATAATAACCGGCTTAAATCTGTGGATACTGTTTATGATCAATAAGTCAAACAGCAGTTATAAAAAATTAAATCTAATGAACCAAAAGTTGAATCAATATAAATAAAATGACATTTATAAGAGTCCAATTATATACAAACAACGCAAATGATTATTATTGATTAGAGATCATTGAATTTAAAAAAATAAATAAATCTAATGAATCAAAAGTTGATCCAATCACAACCAAACGCATATCATGTGGTATTTGAACAACTCTTTCTGACCGCAGCCCATAATTTAAATGTGAAAGACATACATATCAAATCTTCGTCTGTATATATGCATGATTATACCAGCATACTTGAAAAGAAATAAGCACACTAAAGATTTTCATGGTTCATATTAGTAAATATATGATAACAATATATAATCTTGCGTGTTAGAAAGACTTTAACTAAAATCCAGAAAATTTAAACATTCAACACACATTTTTTAATCCGGTGGCCTCTCATTTACACACATATCAACAAGAATATAAGTATAAGGGTTAAGAGGCAACTTTGCCTTGTAAGTTTTGACCGAAGAGCAATTTTATCATGAAAGTGTAAAAAATGGAGTAAATTTGCCATGTCCGTTATCCCAACTAATTTTGAGGGTTAGTTGACTAAAATGATGAGCTGATAGTCTACGTGTTATCTACGTTATTTTTGTTAATGTGCAAATTTTTCATAACATTTTTAAATTTAACTTTGAAAAAAAAATGAAATAGATGACACATGGACTTTTGGAACAAAATTTACACCTTAACAAAAATGATGTGGATGACACTTGGGCTGCCAGTTCAATATATTTGATCAACTAACAGTAAAAATTAATTGAAATAATGAGCAAAATAAATTTGCTCTATGTTTTACATTCTGTAATAAAATTGCTCCTCGGTGAAAAGTTATGGGGAAACATTGCCCCTTAATAACCCTAAGTATAAATATAAACATAAATATAAAAACCAATATAAATGTAACTCGATTTTACATTATTAAATTAGGGGATAGTAAACAACAATTCATCACATATAATTTACGAGTATATGAAATAATATATCTATAGTTATCTCTATCTTCTTTGCTGACAGACAATCACACAAGAGTTACTCCAAACAAATGAGAATCTAGAAAAATAATTTACATAAGAGTCTATCAATATATTATTGGAAAACTACTCTAGATCTACTCTAGCTAAGACTATTTCAAGTCTCTAAAAATTAATTACTTTTTTTGTGTTAAACCCTCTTAGGTGTCTAGTTCAATTCATTGATTAGGATCGTCAATTTTATGTTAAACCCTCCAAATTCTCTAAAATTCTCAAATTTTCTAGTTTTAATTTTTGATCTAAAACTTTTCTTATAGCAAAAGTAGGACACTCAATATTCGATATTCAGGATCTAGAAGCCAATAATGGTGGTCTCAGCAGAGAGTGACATGAGAGTGACACAGGAAAAAAAAAGGAAAAAAACAAAGAAAAGGGGTATCGTGTGAAATGAAAGAAGGTGGTTGAATATATATATATATATATATATATATAGATAGAGACACACACTCACACACACATGTATAATTGATGGAGAGAGAATATTGATGGGAGAAATTGATTAGAGAAGGATGTAGAAGGAAAACAAGAAAGAGAAAACGAAGAGCCGGCGGTATGCACAAATGGGATCTGGCTGCGATCCGCTGTCTAGTGGTCCGTTGCCAGTCCTTTTCTCCCAAACTATACCATTTTGGTGTAGTTTGGGGTTAAAGGGGCTGTATTTTTTTAAAAAAAATAGAATATGGTATTTTAAAATATTTTTTTGGAAGTATTTAATATCTTAAAATATTTTTTAAGTAACATATAGTATCCTAAAATAATTTTTAATACTTTAACCCCTTAAAATATGTTTTCAGTTGTATTCTGTGTTAGCAAAGTGATTGTGATTTAACTTTTAATGTATTTTAAAGAGTTAAAAGCAAAAAAAAAAAAAAATTTAAAGGGTTAAAAACATCAAAAAAATATTTTAAAGTGATTTTTGGAACTGAAAAAATACATTAAGGGTTAAATTGCAATCAATATGCTAACACAATGAGTACAACTGAAAAAAAATTTTAGAGAATTAAAGTCCTAAAAATTATTTTAGGATACTACATGTTACTTAAAAAATATTTTAAGATACTAGATACTTCCAAAAAAATATTTCAAAATACTATATTCTATTTTTTTTAAAAAAAAGCCCAACCCCTTTACCCCGAAACTACACCAAAACGGTGTAGTTTGGGAGAAAAGTACTGGCAGCGGACCGCAGCCAGATCCTCACAAATGAGGGAGTAGTGAGAGAGAGAGAGAGAGAAACACACACACATACATTTTTTTCACCGGATTATTAAAGGATGTTATTCCTCATCTTCTTAATATAAGAGTTAGATAACTAATTTATGTATATTAAGTAAGGTAGCTATTTGTAACAAATATTTATTGGATTTGTCTATAATACCCTTGCTAATCATATGTACTGTAACTACTCTTATTGGAAATCCCTTCCTTCTTAGTGCAATCAATTATAGAGATATTTTGGGAACAAAATATATATTTGGGAACAAAGCAGATTGAGGTTTTAAATTTAGGGTCAAAGTAAGCCTCTTCTCTATATCTTATATTTATGATGGGTTAGTATTTTTTTATTGCATTTTATTAGTTTTTTTATAGAAATAAAATTTAAATTCATTTATTTTAAAAGTCATCCAAATATTAAAATAATTGAATTAGAATATATTTCTACCTGCATTACCTTTTCAGTCAGTTTTATTTCTCTTATCCAATTCAAAATAGTAAAAGACTAAGATCCGTTTAATTCATTGAAAAATTCTTGAAAGAATGAGAAATGGGAAAAAATGAGAATGAGAGAGAGAGAGAAAAAGTTTTAAAAGTATCAGTAAAAGTTTATATAAAATCCTTATAAAGATCTTATTTGATATGGAAGAGTTAAGTATAAAAAACGAAAATCAGGCAAAAAAAAAAAAGAAAAGAAAAAGAAAATGCTTTTGGAGGGCGACTCCTAATTAAATTGGACAAATGAATCATTATGGGGAGGAATTAGTCAATCAATTATTGAATCTTTTAGGGCATGTTTGGCTCAAGATGAGAGGCCCTTTTTTTTTTAATATAAAACTAGAATTCATTAATCCACAACATATTAATACAAAACCGCCTTCAAGAGAGGGCCCTTATATGTCAATACAAAAATTTAAAGAGGGAGAGGAAATAGTTTTTGAGATTTTCTCTCATAGCCCTCCCTTCTAAAATTGGGAAATTTGTGATTTGGAGGGGAGATGTAATATTTTGATATGTGATGATTATTATATCCCATGTTATTTTTGATATCCCCAGAGTAACCTTCTCTCTTTCTTGAACTTCAACTCGAAATCAAGCTAACATTACCACTGCCGACAACACCTGTTCATCCACCTCCACCTTCTCCGACCTTGCCGACATTTTGTTGGGGTTTGAGATTCAAAATTTGAATAAAATAAAAGTTGTGGCGTTGGAGTGGAGCATCTTGAACTCATGACTGGCTGGGGAGGATGAAATGCCAATTACATGTTTAATTATTATGTGTATTTTATAATTATAACATATATATATATATATATATATATTAATTAAGTTTAATAATAATAATTAGATATAATTATATATATTAGTACCATTAATTTTGCATTATAATTATGTTTATTTAATTTTAAAAGTTATAAAATTATAATTTAATTTATTAAATGTCTTGTATAATTATATTATTTTTTAATTAAACATTATACAAGGTTTAAAAACAATTAAATAAAATAAGGTTAAAATTGTCCATATAAAAATATTTTTTCTTCTATCTGCTCTTGCTCTTGAACAAAACAATATAACATTAAAATTTCTTTGCTCCCCTTCCCTCTAAACAATCTAAACAAGGTAGCATTAAAATTACTTCATTTCACTCCCTTTTATTGAACCAAACAAACCTTCAGGAACATGCAGAGATACGGTGGAAGACATTTTGTTTAAAATTTAATGTGTTTCATCCAATTTTGTTTAATATTTTTTAAAAAAATAAGTATAAATTTCAAGAATATTTATGATTTACGAATAATGCTGCTTAAAACTGATTTTATATCATATTGATTTATGGTTAAAATATGTGTAATCATGGTTGTTAAAATCGGACTAGATCGGCCGATTCAACACGAGAATCATTGAATCGGTCATCTAACTGATCCGGTCTAAACTGGTTCAATATTTATTCTGATTTTAAAAATTCATATATAATTCTACATATTTCTAAAAATTATAAATTAGGATTCTATGGAAATCTTGAGATGTCAACTTTCTAATAAAAAAAGAATTACTCAAAAATATTATGATTTGATCCTAAAAAATTATCAAATTCCAAAACTATTTCAAAAAATATTATCGTTCAAGTTCACCTTGTCATCGGTTTAGCACTAGTTCAACCCCAGTTTAACTCTAATCTAACCCACTAACCCTTAATCTATAACCTATACCGGTTCAATGGCCGGTTTAGGTTTAATAACCTTGTGTGTAACTTCTCTAAATTTTGAATCAATTGCATATAATTACTTTTATTTAAAGCTATGTTTGGAATAGTTTTCTTTTGGAAAATAAGTGTTTATTTTGTAAATCGAGATAACACTCCTCTTACATACTTACCTCGTATATCGTAAATCATGATTTATAAGCAATTATAAATAAAAAAAAATAGGGAGAATTACTCCTAGATCCCAAAGAAGGAAAATATTATCAGAAAGGTCCTTGATTATATCCTCAAAGCGTATATTCATAATTATTGAGTGTGTTTTACAACCTCGAGGGATCTTTTTGATAATATCTTCTTTTCTTGAGATCTAGGAATGATTTTCCGAAAAAAATAAGTTACCGAAACGAGTATTAAAAAATATCTTCTGAGCCTTCTGTTTTTTACTGATAACTGTCATGTCAGATTAATGAATTCACGTGACAATTTACATGAATACTTTGTTTGGGCTAGTGGCATTTTATATGGATTGTCTAAGGGGAAGGGAGTGTTCAGATTAACTTTTGGAGAATAGCTTTTGGAAAAAAAGTGAAGAATAGTTTCTGAAAAATAGATTATAAGCAAAATAGATTATGAGAAAAAAGTGATTTTGATAAAATGATAATATTTGGATGTTATATTCAGAATAACTTTTTTTCATGATCAAATTACTAAAAAGGACATTAATTTTTGTAATAATTATATATAAAGAATAAGATTATATTTTATGTATTATTTAACATTAAATTTCATAATAAATACCAACAATAAAATAATTTATCCAAAAAATTTCAAATTATAACATTAGTCAATCATGTAACATAAAAAAAATATATCAAACATGTATATATATATTAATAAATTGTATAATTAAAAATTATTTATAAATAATAAGTATCTAAAATAATATCTTTATTATCAAATACATGTATATATTCATCAGAAGTTTCATTTGTTTTTCATCAGATGAATGTGTTTTGCGCCGTTGATCATCCTCCCACGTGTCTCCATGCGTTGATCCTATACTTGGGATTAGAAAGAGAGGGGAATGGTTAGTCTAGTGGTCAGAGGAGAGAGAAAAGGACAGCTGTAATTGAAAAAAAGTGACTTGTCCCCAAACCATGGTTTTTTCATACAAAACCATGGTTTGGCTAAAAAACGGGATTATTTAGATATTTGTAGTGTTCAGAAACTTTTGATCAAAACCAAGGTTTCATCTAAAAAGCGTTCTTTTTTAATGCATCCAAACACACACTAAATAAAATTCAACAAGCATAAAAAGCTAAAGCAATCTCCCGATGTATTTTCATCATGAAAAGATTCATTTTCCAAAATTGAATCCCCTGAAACAGAGAGAATGAGGTAAACCCTCATGAAGATTTAATCACTCAATAGGCAATCAATACCACCTTATTACAAGTTCATTGCAATTAATTCTCACATAATAAGAAATGACGCTTAAACCATTAAATGTCTTAAATTGATAAAAGTTTTCAACTTTTCCCTTATTAAAATTTTTTCTCTCAATTTACAAATCACTCTCACTTCTCTTTCCTCTTTCTCTCTTTCTAACAAAAAGTAAATAAGAATAAAATTGAAAAATGGTTATTAATAACTCTATAAGCGGACTTATTTAAAAAAAAAAAAACTTTTTCTTGAGAAACTTATAATAAAGGCTAGAGCAATACCAGAAATACAATTCTATGATAAGTTTATTGCTTTCAAAAACCACATATCTCAAAATCCAAGCCTCTATGACCTAGCAGAATGAAGTAGTACAGAGATTGAGAAACCATTAACTAGGGTGCGAAGTAGTGAAACCTAAGAAAGAATGGAGGAGAAAATGAACCTGTTATGAACCTGCTCATAAACCCTATCTAACTAGGTGCCACGTGGACCCGTTAATCGGATGCATAAAAACTCAAGGAAGCTGATTTAAATTTATAAACTTCTGAATGTGAAGATGGTTATGCTTAATTGGCTCAAAATTCCAGGGAGCTATGCAAATTATAACCTTGTTTTAAATGAATAACTCGATAAATTGATTGCATATTAACTAACTTTAATGTTTTCGTTCGATTGATTTTTCTTTGGACATGATCAACCAACATGATCTATTATGAACACTGTAATCAAATCATGTCCAAATGCTATGGAGACAAATAACAATGCTTGGTACTACTTCCCCCAAAAACAAAAAAAAACAAAAAAGAAAAAGAAAAAGAAAAGAAAAACAAAACAAAGAAAGAAACTTTAGGTTTTGTTTGGTTCAACAGAGGGGAGGGGAGGTGAGGCTAATTAACAAGAGGGACAGGAAAGGGAAATTAAGGTAGCAACTTAACATAAAATTTCTTCCGGTTCTTAATATAAGAGCTAGTTGACTTTTTTTTTTCGAAGAAATTAATTAAACTAAATAAATTACATTAACATATTTATATTTATCATTTTTCTCTAAATTAATTTGTATAATTTATAAACTAATATTTAATTTAATGATACACAAGATATGTTATGATTAAGTAGAAAAACTCAATTAACTCTTATATTAAGGACTGTAGGTAGATAGACTGGAGGTAGTATCTAGGGGTGAGCATGGTGTCCAGTTGCCCGATGCGCCCACCCGAGCCCGGCAAAAAATTGCCCAACTCAACCCTCAAAAAGTGGCCCGAAAAATTTTTGGGCGGGCTAATAACCGAGCAGGGCCTGGCATCAGGTAAGGGATGCTGCCCTGCCCATTTGACCCTGCCCGGAAAATTATTTTCATTTATTTAAAATATATAATTTCATATCAATTAAACATTATTTCATATATATATATATTTATTTATTTATTTATTTATTTAAAATATACATTGTCTATTATATAATACTCTTTTGGTCCTCTCTTTTTTGCCTTAGTCACTAAACACTATTTACAAATAGATTTCTTCCTTTCTTCTTTACTTTGTGATGTATTAATTATAGTTGCTTTTTATTTTTTTTTTCTAGATGCCCATCATTTGATCAACTTTTGAGACATTGAATTGATAGAAACTACTTCGACCTCACGGCTTTAATTACAATCATTTTGTTTCCTTATTTATAATGGAATACGAATGTTGTTTAATTCTTAAAGTATAAATATTTATTAAGACATGATAGTTTTTAAATTTAAAGACTTAAGTTGTAGAGTTATTTTAAAATATCCCAAGATGTGGAATCATCAAATGTATTTGAAGTTTATATTACTTAAGGTGAAGTTAAAACATATGGAATTGGTAACTACAGGATTATTCATAAAATTTACATTGAATTATTTTTTTCACGTGGCGACAAAGCAAAGCGTTATCATTTGGGCAGGGAAGCCCACCCTGCCCAGTCCACCTTTACCCAGCCTAAAATGATTAGGGCTTTTATCAGGCAGGGTCAGGTATCAGGCTGCAAAACACAGCCTATTCATCCTTCGGGCTGAGCATCGAACAGGGGTCACGCCTTATCCAACCCTGCCCATGCCCACCACTAGTATCTAAGTAGAGAACTTCACAATTATTGCGAGCAATTTTGCTCAATGTTCTATTGATAGTTTAGTGTATTCTTTTACCTCAAAACCGTGGTTTCAGAAGCACTTTTTTGTAAATCGAGACAAAACTCCTCTCACATACTTACCTCGTAAACTATAAAAGCTATTCTCTAAAAGCTAATCAGAACACACACTTAATACCCAATCACCGATTCATACATATCACACAAAAAACTGAGATTTGATTTCAGTCAATGACATGATAGAAACTCAACGTCAGAAAAATTTCATCTCAAGCTATACAGATAAAGGGAAGCGTGGATATTTATTTTATTTAGTAAATGTAAGGAACTTCTAGGCAGCAACTCAGGTAAAATATAGAAAAGAACAATCACCAAAGAGAGAACATTAATTTGGCTAACTATTAATTACCTTTAACCAATTCTTATGATACAAAAAGAATGCCTATGTTGAATTAGGGAGCAAAACTCATGGGGAAAATAGTTTTACTATGAAGAAGGGTTATTTTAGATGAGATATAGTGTAGTCATTACCAAAGTTCCCTAAACCTTCACCAAGTGTGACTCAGCCACCGACGAATTAAGGTCTTCTCGAGACTGTGATCTCCTACTCTGCAGACGCATCTGGCCTCTGTGAGGAGTCCATAAGGCACCCATGTTACTGCCGTCTGCCTCCATCGAGGAAATAAGGTCTTCTCGAGATTGTGATCTCCTACTCTGCAGACGCATCTGGCTTCTGTGAGGAGTCCAGAAGGCACCCATATTACTGCCTTCGAATTGCATCTGTCCTAAATTATTCGACGAATAACTACGTGCCACATTGCTAGCCGAAGGGTACAAGGAAGCTTCCATAAGTTGGATACCACTGCTGCCATCACCCAGGTTGGGTCCCAAGCCAAATGGTCTTTCTTGTGTCCCAGCAACTGTTGGGCTAAGTGGCATCTTAACTCTTCCATCCCCTGCAATACAAGATAAATTGGACTCACAGCTCAACGACCATAGAAGAAACATGTCCAGAAAATTGAAACATTGGAGTTACTTGCACAAAGACCTGAACATTTTCAACCATCCAAAAAGATAAACTTGATAATATATAAAATGAAATCAAGGATATGGGAAATAATCTACAATCTTGACAACTGAAAGCAAGATCACATTGTTAGCACAGAATGCCAATTATATTTGCATATATCTACCACTTAGCAGGCTATTATAGTGTGCAAGCCGTTATACTAAATCCAGTAGTAAAGACGACCTTTTGGCATCTTACAGCAGTAATAAACCAATACTTCGTAAAAGCTATTTTATCCAAAGCTGAGGAATGCGCGCGCACACACTCTTGTGGTATCAAATTTCAGATTTAAACAGCAATGACAAATTTAATAAACAACGCTTACTTCAAAATAAAATCCAAAAGTGCAAACTCTATTCAATTAGTAAAGCAAATGAGTTTGAAATTTAAATTTTCAGGGCACAATTGTCCAGTGTATTCCACAAGGCTGGGGGTAAAAGACTTCAATTGTTATGTCGCAAAATATATATTAAATAAATATTGGATAGGATGAGTTTTAGGGCTGACTCATCAATCTTATAGCAGGTTTTCCACATTAGCACAGGAGGGCTTAGGAATATTCCAGAATAAATTCTATTTTCTATGTAATGCTGCTACAGTGTTTTGGGCCTGTGTGTAGAAATCAATTCTTCACAGAAATTTAGTGTTTATTTTTGTTCTTGCACACCAACTGGCAATAGAGCCAGTTTACAATATTGTTAAAGAAACTGAAAGCAGAAATAAGCTCAACAATGTGGAAAGTGAGATCATACGAACAAAGGAGGTCGCCAAACTAAAGAACAATGTCTCTTCCTTGAAGATCTCTGTGGATTAGTAGGCTAAAATTGTGCATGAAACTTGTCAATCTGGGAAAGCTTATAAACCAGCACAAGGTGGGCCTATGATTATTGATTACTGAGGGAACAGCAACAATTTTTTTTTTTTGGGGGGGGGGGGTCTAGAATTGGTGCCATGATCCTCTCACCAATGCAAGTCGTGAGAGAAGGCTTGGCCCAGTTCCCTCAGTTCGGTACCATGGGTGCTCATGGGTGTGTTCTTTAAACAAAAATGAAAAGGCTGGATTTCACAAAGTTTGATGGTGCAGATTTCAAGGGGTAGGCAAACAGATGTCACCGATTTCACAAAGTTTGATGGAGCAACCACTAGTGATCACCATGGAACTCAACCACTCTAGTCCTAATAGCCCCCACCACTGCTTCATCCACGGGAAGCTCTCCTCAATTTCATCAAGTGAGAGAGAAAAACATAGATGAGAGGAGGAAGAATGGACTATGCTGTTGGTGTTGCACAGCAGGTCACAAATGCAAGATTAATTCAAAGTTGTACATGATTGCGATATCTAAAGCTAAGAAGGATAATGTGTTTCAAGATTGTCTGGAAGTTGAAGGAGTGACTTCTGAAACAGCAGCAGCTCCTTGAGGAAAAGGAGCATCTGTTAGGAAAATATACATGAAAGATAAGTTTGAAGCTGGCTCATCAATTTTGTAGTGTGTTTTCCACATTAGCAAGATGAGGGCTTAGGAATATTCTAGAATAGGGTTTTATCATCTATATATTGCTGCTACATTGTTTTAGATTTGTGCGTACAAATCAATTTTTAAAAGAAATTTATTGTGTATTTGATTCGTACCATCAATCAATTAATGAAGATTTTTGTCCAAAGGCATATCATCCATGGGTTCTGATCAACATTAATATGAGCACTTTTCTAACCAAAGCCACATGATCCACCCAACACTCACTGTAAAATCAAAACATGACGCTTTTCATAGAAACAAAAGCTTGGTATATTAATCCGTGAAGACAATCAACTCACTTATATCCTACCCTTATTGTTTCAATAGTTAAGGATAGAAAGTAGCAAACCTCATGAAGAAATTTAACAAGAAGAACCTTTTGCCCACAACTGGAATAAGGTAATTGCGTGACACCAAGAGAACAGGAAAGGCTGAATTAGCATGGAACATGGATTCCTGACCTAGGTAATTCTTTGAGCAAAGATTACAGCCATGCAAATTTTTTAAAATGACAAATTAGAACAAAAAAAGAGTACTTGTATGTCTAGACCAAGTAGACATCCTTTCATCTCATTATCATTAGGATGTGCTTGGTTCCACTGAGGCGAAGGGAGGGATTTTAACAAAGGGGAGGGAACGGCAGGAGAGTAAATGATCCTGTGTTGATTTGACTGGAGGAAATGATAGGGCAGGTTTTAATAACCCATTGTTTGGTTCAAGGAGGGAGGGGAACTAAAAATAAGTTGATGATTTTAACCCTATCCAATTGAAGTTTTTTCCCTATTTTTGTTTTGATTTATTATTAGAAAAAAATAGTTATATTGTAATGTCCTATACCAAGAATGTCTATACTTTTACCTTACATTAATTTTTTTTTTTTTGAACCATATATCAAAATCCAATTTATCAATGAGTGACTAATGAAAAAAATATTAAAATTCTATACATGAATGAATTATATTGGATTTTATCGGGGAAAACAATTTATTTTATAGTGGGAGAGCGGTAGAGAAGCCATAACCTTTTTTAATGTCAAGGGTAGCTTTGAATTTTCAAAATAAGAGGGAGAGGAGGGCCTCCCTTCCAATTTTTGAACCAAACAAGGGGCTCCCTTCCCCTCCCCTACATTATTTACCAACCAAACAAGGGAAGGGGAGTCCAAAACCCCCAACCAAACAAAGCCTAAGTCAAGAATCTGAATCATAAAACGTGAAACTGAATAGTTTTCCCTAGCTTCTTCCTCCCCCATAATTGATGGCCATAACACTGCTAAGTATTTTAGGAAAATATCAATGAAGCTGCAAATTTAAAATGTACTTGTCATTGGGAGAGCACAGGAAAAAAACGAGATAAATAGGTGCGCATAATTTACTTTAGGCCATGGGAAGTCCATGAGCTTAGAATAAAGCATCATCAAAAGTCATTAGTTGTGAAAATAACTTACCAGAATTGATAGGACTCCACCGTTTAAATCGAAAAGGAGATGGCATATTAAGAACAGATGCACTGGACACACTGTTATGCCGGAAAAGGGGGAGATATGACGACCTCCGGAAGAACCTTGGCATCCAACTACCAACATAAGATAATGCACAAAATAGGAGAATCAAAGAAAGTAACATAATGGGTATAAGAATAATTGGATTTATCTTCATCTGGATCATGTCAAAACCACGAAGCCCAAATCTAGTGGAAAAGGCCTTCCCAGCTTCCAACAAAGCAACCCCTAGTGTCCAAGTGATGGATCCAGAGCCAACAATTATGTGGCTATCCATGATATGCAAACCCTCTCTGAGCAGGGATGTAATATATGGCGCCCTAAAGCAATATTGCTCAATGAAAGGCTGCGGAGCAACACTTTTCTTTGCAACCTCCCATCTCTTTTCACAGAAATCCCTACCTTTTTCCAATACATCATCAAGTGTGGCTTCAGAAGTCAGGTTGAAAAATCGGTACACCACAAAAAATCCAGAAATCACATAAAAGTGACCATATGGGTGAGGGAGATTATCACCAAGTGCACAAGGATGCACCTCACAATCAACTCCTCGGCTGAGTTTGGACCATTCAGACAAATTGACAACAATTTTTGCGAGAGCACTACAGTCTTGCCAATTTGGAGCACCGATAAGAGTCACAGGGGTTCCTGACTCTCCTTTTTTAGCCAATTTTTTTCCCTTGTTCAAAGGGCTTTCACTTTCTTTATTATAGGAAGAACAATGAGAGCAGATGTACTGCTCCTTGTAACCAGCCTGCAAGCAAGGATGCTTAAGTTCTAACTTCCTATTAGCTATATCTGCATCGGTGGACCCAAACTCTTTCTTATAAAGATGAGATACAGATTTGGAAAATGCCTCATTCAGACCATATCCTGCTAGAGAATATGCAGTGAGATGATGGTTTACTGATCCAATCCTAACAAATAAGCTAGTTTCACTATTCAGTTGTTGATCACTCTCAAATGTAACCTGCAATGATGAGCCACCCAAGTCAAGTGCACCATATGTTGCTTGTCTTGGTCTAACACCCAAGATGCCACTATGATAATTGAGGGCTATCCATCCATAGTAAGCTTCTTCAGTGCCACTAATAATCTTAACCCAATCCTGTTTGCACAAGAAAGGAGAACCCTTCAGTATAGATAATGCATTATCCAGCAGCCATTTTGAGTCAGCACTTGGAAGTCTCCGAACCCCAGCAGTAGCATAAAGAAACAGAGAAGTACTCTTGTGAGCATGCTCTGGTATTTGCTTCTTTGCCCACTTAATGAGAGGTTTTAATGCTGCCTCCAAGCCAGACTTGTTATGTACCAACTTATCAAGCCCGGGTTCAGTTTCCATTCGATGGTAAGCACGCCCACTGTTAGATTTTTTCCGCGGGCCATCTCCGAATGATTTGATAGTGATTGGAAGATTGCTACGTTCCTTGTGTTCAATGGAAGCCTGATATACATAAACTCGGGTCCCAGTACTCCCACTATCAAGTACAACATAGTATTTGCCTGATCCTTGATTCCAATAAGAATATATAAGCATAGATATCATATAAATTAGAAAAATAAAGAATATGATGCAGAATGAAAGTGTGATCACTCGGACCCATTTCTTGCGAGCAGATGGGCTTCCCCCTAGAACTGGCTTCACCTTAGAGAAACTGGCACCTGCATTTTCTCTCTGCAGAAGAAATTGGGGCTGCCTCAAATCACGCACATCCATAGGCAGACCTATATTACACTCAGTGGGGGCATCTTCCTCCACTGAAATCGTTGAAATATGCATAGTTGATATTATACCCTTTTAATTTTTGCTCTAGATACTTTGACGAAGATGCGTAAGTAAGCCAATTGATTCGGCCAACTGCTCCAAGCCACTGAAGAATGACAATTTAAACCCGAGGTTGCAAATTGTCAGACACAACTTGAGCCAAGTCATTTACCAGATCTGCATCACAAATACCTTGACAATTTTCTAAATTAATGATAGTACAAAAGAGATTAACAAACAGAATGCCAATACACAACAAATCCAACAATACACAACAAAATAATTCAAAGCATATAAATAGCAAGTAATCAAAATGAAGAGGGCAGAAGTATAATAGCCGATCACACACCATTGAAGCAAAAAGTAGTAATCAAACTTTTGTTTTTTTTAAAAAAAAAAATGTAAACTCAATCTTTATTCAAAAGTGTCCATATTCAAACGATTCGCCTACCGATTCGAAGCCAAATTTAAATGAAAAAAGTTAGAACAAAGCAAGATATGGTGCGGCGGCGTCCAACACATGTTTAGCAGCCACACAGGGAACAGATGACGCGGAGAACAAATTCAAATCTAGATGCAAAGCCAGATTGGACAAATCAATCTCACCGGATTTAGGGAGTAGACAAAGCCCTAGGGTTGGGACCTTCTTCAATACTTGTCCAAAAACAATCACGCAGGGCTGACAACGGTGGACGGCGTCCGACGGCAAGCTCGACCAAGTGTCGAATGGTGGTTCGTCGACGGAGTAAAATGCATCCGCGAATAGTGTAAGCCGGCCCCCTTTGAATTTTGGTTTTATGTACAGTGACTCAGCAGCGTTGCATTCCCTTTTGCAAAGAAGAGGTAAAAATTCATTCGCTAGCACGCTACTTTCCCTGCTACACGAGAGCAGATACTCTGTTTTGTCATATACTAACAATTAATTTTAGGGAAAATCACTAAGGCATGTTTGGTTGAAGGGAATGGGATGGAAGTGGAGGAAAAATAAGTGTAAGTGATCCTAAGGATCCAAAAAAACAACAAAAGTCTCCATGGAAATTCCACACATAAAAAAGTTCCTAGGGATTTTTGTGTGATTAGTTGTCAATGTGAAAAGACTATATTGCCTCCAAGGAATAAAACAAGGAAAAGGCACAGGAGAATGTATCTAGCGCGTTTTTTTCATTATTGAGAAAGCAAAAACGAAGGAATGGGATGATGGTGTCTGCAACAACTTTAAAAGGATTAAGCGTGGTGTTCATATCATTGGTAAAGGTTAAACCTTCAGCCTTCATCTACTGTTACAGATGTTGAATAGTGACTTTGATTTTTTTTTTTCCACTGTGTATGTTAGGAGCATTGAGATTGAGGGGTTGGTGAAAAGTTGGAGCTTGGGCTTAAGAGTGGACTATGTGCTAGGAGCTAGATAAGTGATGCTAAGATTTTGCTAAAGATATGATTTTAACCATCGAAGTTGGGGTTTCACCGTGGTTGGATTGTAGGAATTTTATTGTGCTATATTTTTGGGGTTGTTTACAGAAGGAGTGCTATGTTTTTAAGTGGGAATGGTTGAATGTGATGGAGGTTTATTTGCTGAGAAAACGCTGATATGATAGTACAAATGTGTTATTAATACATGCAGTTTTAGTTATTAATACAGAACATGTGCTCTATTTTTAGGCAATGTAATAGATGTATTGCTCTATTATTAGGCAAGGTTACAGAGGGAGTGCTCTGTTTTAAGTAGGAATGGTTGAATGTGATGGTATTTTATTTGGTGAGAAAAAGATGATATGATCATAAAAAAAGTGTTGTTAATATGTGCATTTATAGTTGTAAATAATGTTGTTGTAGTTGTGACTACAAAACCTGTACTTTGTTTTTGGGCAATTTAATAGAGGGATTGCTCTGGTTTTGGGCAAGATAACAGATGGATTGATAAGTTTTAAGTGGTAATGATTAAATGCACTGGTGGTTTCTTTGATTACAAAATGTTGAAATGATAAAAAAAGTGTTGTTAATACGTGTATTCATAGTTGTTAATATTGCTAAGGCAATTGTTAATACAAATTTTGTGTTGTAGATTCTCATGAAAGATGGCAACTAGTTCGGGGAAGAATCTATTCTGTTTCTTTCATGTGGGGAGGAAGTTTTTAAATGGTGGAGAAGATGAAACACGATATGTTGGTGGTTTAGTATGATCAAGATGCATAAAGGAAGACACAATTACAATTCAGTTGTAAATATCACTCACGAAGTTGTAAAAACAAGCACAACATGTTAAAATCCTTATAAGCTTTGGTGACAAACCCTACGGGATTAAATCATATTGTGTAAATATGACTGATGAACTTATTAATTCAAATGCACTATAATTACGAAAAAGGGAGTTGTTAAAAAGACTGATGTACTTGTTAAAGTTCTCATAAGCACTTGTGACAGTTAGGACTTGAGAAATTTGAAATGCACGCCATGTATGAAGATGGAGTTGTGAATATGACTGACGAAGTTGTTAAAATGATAGATGCACTTGTTAAAGTTCTCATACACACTTGTCACCATTAGGACTAGGGAAATTTGAAATGCACATTATGTATGAAGATGGAGTTGTAAATATAACTGATGAACTTGTAAAACAAGGCAGCAGAAGTTGTGATAAACCAAATAAGCACTTATGCCAGACCCTGGTTTCAAAATTATAAACTCATAAGGAAAGCTCATGTTGTTGATAATCTAACTGATTAACTTGTAAAACACGATAGAATATGTTGTTAACAACCAAATAAACTGTTGTGTCAAAGGCTTGTGAAACTACTACATCTCTTGTATAGTTTGTCATAACTTGTCACAAACACTAGCCACATATCATTGCCTTTCCTACAACAAGCCTTTCCCTCAAAATAAGAAAAAGTTGGCAACATAAATACATATTTACATAATAGGAAGGTTGTCGTATGAAATAACATAACAACTCCTATGTCTCTTTTTTCCTCTTGTTGTGTTGGTTACCAGCTACAATAGATAGCACCTTCTGCGCATGTTTGTTCTTCTCATATGTCACCAGCCACCATAAGTAATCAACCTTTATATTTTTCTGGATTTGATCATGTGAGAACTAAGGCATGGTATACCCCTCTTTGTCATGTACAGAGGCATCCCACTCGTGTAACCATGATAGAACATGGATACCACAAGAATCCCTACAAAAAAAAATCAAATGCACAATTGGCAACTTTAACAAAACCAAATCATTCAACAAGCTAAATATCTAAGTCATGACAAACAAAAACCAACTAATACTAACGTATCACATTGGACATGCACTTTTTCCCAGTTGACTTGCTTAGGTATTTCTTTTCCTTCGCCAAATACTTCGGGTTTAACTCTTCAAATTATGTTAAGGATGCAATCTCTCTGCATGAAGAAAGAATAGATGTCATGTTACAACACAGCAATGACAACTTCACAGCGGCCATTTACAACTTAACATGTGGAATTGACAACACAATGCATATAGCTAATTAGTAGTGCTTACACACTGGGTTGCTAACAATTCCTTCGCCTGAAACTCTTCTAGTTGCTTTTAACTCAAACTCACCCACGAGATAAATATAACACATACATTACACCAAACATGGAGGGATTACTTTCAAACAGTACCATTCAAGAAACACAATGCAACAATTAAAATTCATTTCAAATAGGTTCTTTAATGCCACTGTAATGAACAATATTACTCTAAATAGTCATAATCCCAGCGACTAATAGCTGTAGCCTAAAATACTAATGGAATATTAATAATGCGGGCAACACAACATAACAAGTATCTTATACTATCAGCATCAAATCCACAAGTACAATGAGGCTTAACATATATTCACATTATAAGAACAGAATACAAATGGCAACTTCACTCTCTAATTGTAACATCAAAATCAAACAAATTTCAACACACTATGATTTACTACCAATTAATCCAAGAATTCATGTTCTGAGTTGTCACTCACATTCTTTGTTTAGTTTCAATGACTTAGTGGAGGAGCAACGACGGCGGGTGGGTGTTGGGGGAGTGACACACGGTAGGCCTTCGGAGGAACGACGGAGCTTGCACCTTAGGAGGAGCAACAGAGTCTGGGTGTTGGCCGGAGCGATGGACGCTAGGGCTTGGGAGGAGAGACGAAGCCTGCAGAGTGGGAGGAGCAACGTAGGCTGGCACTGTAGAAGAGGACAGAGGCTGGGTCAGCAGAGGACCGAAGCATGAATGCTAGGGCAGCGAAGGAGTGACGCACGAAACGTGGGAGGCTAGCGGAGGAGGGATGCATGAATGCTCAATCGAATGCAAGCAGAAGAAGCAGAGCAGAATGAAGCACTATGACTTTTTTGAAGACAGAGTGTTTTAAATCCTAAGGGCAACTTTGTCATTTCAACTTGCCAATTAATTACATAAAAGTCCCTACGGACTTTTTTGTGTGTGGAATTTCCATTGGGACTTATTGTTGTTTTTTTGGGTCCTTCGGATCTCTGAGTGATTTTCCCTAAATTTTAGGATAAACAAGAAAATTAATTATTTTAAATAATAAAATGGGAAAAAGACAGAAAAAGAACTTTGAATTTGCAAAATCCCAAATTCGGTTTGTCACCAAGAGTTGATAAGAGAATGAGAAAACTTGATAAGTAATTCACAACTCATTTTTTAGAAAATACTTGATTTGAAATTTTGCAAATTCAAAGTTCTTTTTCTGTCTTTTTCCTTGATAAAATTTCATTTTATTAATTTATATTATAAAAGGAGTATTATTTTTAAAAAATAATTTTTAATTTTATAGAATGATTTGGAATGTAATGTATTTAAATCTAACCCAAAATTTAATAATTCTGATCAATTATGTAATTGAGTCGTTGAGCTCTGGTGCTTAGTTAGGTGAGTAATGTAGTTGTGGTTTGCTGATTAAAAAAGGTGTCTAAAATTTAAATATAAAATAAGGTACAATTAATCATTATTAAATTATTTTAACCTAAATAGGGTCTAAAATTCATAGTATTAAGCTTTAAGTGAGTTTGTGACTTGTGATATTGTTTTATAAGAAGTTTAAAGATCTAGATGGTGAAAACTGCAAACTCTAAATTGCAAAAAAAAAATTGCAATTGTTAACTTTAGTGACTCTTTTTTCTCTCTCCTAGGGTGATCTGTTCTCTCTCCTAGGGTTCCTCTTGTGCCATCAAGATGTCCATCCCTCATTCTTTAGAAGGTTTCTTCTCCCCTTCTGGTGTAGTATTTCGATTGTATCCCTATTGTGTGGTCGTCAATTGTACTGGTTGTGAAAAGGTTCTCCAATGGCAATAAGCAGGGAGGCTGAGTAGATGGATGCATTGAGGTTTGTACTCGTCAGGCTTGTATGATGACCTCCGATGACGATCTCTGATGGGGGCCTCTTGGGATCTCAGGGGCAATATATGGGTCGAGATGGCATTACTCTAGATCCACAATTAAATAGAAGGCATAGAAGGATCAATTGATGGATGGAAGTTGGGGCTTTTCAATTGCTCTGAGGAAATCAAAGGTAGTAGAGCTAAAGAGTTCAGAGGTGACAATGTCGCAAGCCATACATCCTATGGTTAGTGGTTTTTTCAAGTTTCAAAGCTTTTCTATTAAGAATGGTAAGATACCTCCTCTTGTCGTTGGTTTCTCTGTGTTGAGTATTGATGATTGTCTAGAAGAATTGACACCAGGTGTGGCTTGGTTAATCTACTATTATTGGGAGGCCCTTTGTACTTCTACTCTAGTTAGAGCATATTATAAGCCAATAAATTTTAATCAAGTTGTCACTATCTTGCTAGAACTGATGTGGAAGGTTTTTAGGTGGGGAAAAGTAGGGATGGATGATCAAAACCCTAAAAGTAGGGCTTCTAAGTCCTTTTCTAAGATTGATTATGCTTGGTTTGAGGTATTTGTACATGGAAGGGAAGTGAGTTATTTTGTTGTTCAAACTTATGAAGTATCGTTAATAGCTAGTCAACATGAGAACCATCAACTTGGGTCTGTTCATTGTGTTTATATATGTTGTTCATCATTAGCTAAGCATGTGTTTGTCAATACTATTTATCTTTGGGCTAGACATGTGCTTGTTTAGTATATATGTCAATACTGTTCATATTCTGGTTGGAGTTGTGGTTCTCTTCTTTATTGTCATGCTGGTTGTGCTTTCTCTACTATTATGATGAGTGTTGTTCTTAAGAATATTCTTGTCTCAAGGATTTTGGTAGGAACCACTTTTGCATATGTGTTCCCATGAAAGTAGATTTTGTAGCTAGGTGAATAGTCAAAGCTTCATTAGAAGGATCTTGCCCTTTAAATTGGGTTTCTTGGCCTAACATCCCATTTGTAGGCTTTTTTAGCGTATGGTGTTGAGAAAATTTCAAATCCGATCTTATGTTCACTACACCAAAGAACTTTTAAATACTTGGTTTTCTAGTTTGCTTGCTAATTTATGGAGTTTATTTTCTCATTTTCTTTGTTTTAGTTGTTTTTTTTTTTAAAATTATGACAACATCGGTTGTTTTGTTTCTACCTAACATTGTAACTTTATTTGATTTCAATACCATCATTTCCTTTGTTGGCCCAAAAAAATTGCAAATATTTTTAAACTTTAACAATGTTAGCTACTTTTACAAACTTTCTAATACAACATTACTAATGTATAATTATTTAAAAAACAAAATTTTAGGTCAATTATTTATAAATCATTTTTGCATAAACTTTACATCCTCTTCTTCTTTTGATTTTCCTTTTGGAAAAAAAGAAAAAAAAATGCAGAGATTTCTCATTAAAAGAACAATTTTCTAACAAAAAAAGTGTTATAGTAATTTTTTATAAAACCCAAAATAAAATATAAATATAAATAAAGGTTTACAAGATAGAAAAAGAAACAGGACAATTATTTAAGTTAATAAGCCTAATTAAAAAAGAGAAAAGCTTGAACTAAAAGAATAGTGACTTGCAAGTTGCCCTTAAACATGGAAAAAATATATCCTGCCATATGGATTCCCAGGGGTGATTTGCATGTCAGTATCGCTGCGGGCCTCCACCAGAGTTTCCTCTAGCTTCGCCCCACTTAGGCATAGTTCACCATCTTTCTAGTCCCAATAGGTATTCCCTCACTCGAACCACCCTTCACGAAAGATCAAGGTCAGTCGGCAGTGCAACCCACAAGGGGGTCTCGCCAATCATCTTCCTTGTGCCTTACAGGTTTACTCACCCGTTGACTTGCACATATGTCAGACTCCTTGGTGTAAGCGTAAGAGATGTTGAGGAATTGTTTTCTTGATACATAATATTTATAAAACGTTATTCCTTTTTTCATATAAATTGTTGTAGTAGTGATCCATGAAGACAAAATAAAAACTTGAAGCTAAAGATTTCTAACTTTTCCACCTTAAAAAATGTATACTAATAAAAGTTTAAATCGGTGAAAAATTACTCCAATAGTTCAAATTAAAATAACAATACTCTCTTTAGTTCTTAATATAAAACATATTTACCTAGCTTAATTAGATTAAGGAAGTAAGTTAAGTTAGTTAATATAATATGTTTTTTTTAAAAATACCTAGTCATCTTCCTTAATTCCTGCATTCTCTCTCCTCCTTGATTATTGTTGAATGCTGAGAGAACATCAATAGGGTAAATTAGGAAAATATTCACAAATATGAAAATTATGCCTTATATTTATGACCAAAATCAACTCCATAAATATGTCTTATATTAAGGACTAGAGGGAGTAGTTTTAAAACAATTTTAATTTTATCATCATTTTCATACTATATAGATAATAAAATATTAATAAACAACAAAAGGAAAAATTTCATTAAGGGACCACAAGGCTAAATTTATTTCAAACAAATACTAAAACATTCTAAAATTTTAATGCAAGACCAAAGACCAAAATGAAAATAAGTTTTATAGGCAAAAAGACAATAATAACCTTTGCTTTATTTTTCTTTAAAAAAAGGTTTGATCGTCTTTGGAGCTTCGACGGCCAACCGTCGCCAGGTCGGAGTGCCACCACCGGCCTGCTGTCGAAGCTCTGACACTAATCGGCTAGAGCTCTGACCACTGGAATTTAATGTGTTATTCATAGAAGGATTCCACTTGTTTATGAAGAGTTGAACACTTGTAGAATCAGTTGATACCAAAGAGGGGGTGAATTGGGTGTAAGATAATAACTTAAAAAATCTTTATGCATATCAGTGGGAGGCAATAAGTAATAATTAGTACAAAGATAATAATCCAAAAGTGTATAATCAAATATACAAGTTGTTCATGCTGGAAATGTAAGAGATAAGGGAAGATAATATGCAAACTATGCTTTATACTAGTTCGGTCAAATCCTTGATGACGTATGTCCAGTCCGTAGGCTTCTCCTGAGATTTTCAATCCACTATCTTACTCAAGTTTAAACTGGGTACTTGAGAACTACTACAATCCCAGAAGTTTAGTCAGGCACTTATGAAGCCTTTACAATTCTCGCACTATGATAAGAACTCCCCCTTACACAGTGTAAGGATACAATATATTTCCCACTCAAGATCCCCCAATGATCTTAAGTAGCTCTCACAAAGATAGAATGATTACAATGAAAGCATACTTCTCTCTATATGAAGTAGATAATGATTAATACTGAAGTACAAGGTGGGAGTATGATTACAGAGCTTTGGCTAAGATTCAAAGTTTCGACATTTTGACATTGTGTCCACACGCTCTTATCTCTGTTCATCTTGAATGCCTCTCCTTTTATAGTTGATATAGCTTGATGACCGTTGGAGATGTTGAAGTATTCATTATGCTGTTGAGACTTTCTTCTTCTAGTTGAACAATAGCTTTTGGAACGTTTCTAACATAAAAATTGTTTTTGCCCGTTGAAGCTTAATCTCTGTTTAATCACCTATAATCCTTATATAAACTTAATTAGTGATGATATTGAATGGTAAGGAACAAGATAATCAAGATTTAAATAAGTATAGAAGAGTTTTGATAAAGTTAGAGATGGTGATAAAATATGTGAAGAACAATCACTTGAGTGATCAGAAAGTGATAATGAATCACTTAAGTGATATGCAGTCACTCCAGTAATAAAGTGAAATCTTTAATGATCACTTTCCAATGACTACGTAGTAATGAGACAAAAATAATATCACTCCAGTGATCCTCATAGCACTCGAGTGATCTTTAAAATGTATGTAGAAACAACTCATCACTATCGAGTGATTCTATAGTGAGACTTATTACTCAAGTGAGCTTTTCAACACCTGAGTGATTTGTTACAAAATTACTTCATCACTATCAAGTAAATGAGATATTACTCGAGTAATCCATTATCACTCCAGTGATCCTTCAAATTTCTGAAGAGATCACTTCTAGATTGATAGTCTAGTATAAAGGTCAATTTGTAATAGGCACAACTCTTCCACTTTACCTCCTAATTTAGCAAATGACCTATCTCCAAAATTCTCGTTAAGTCTTCCTTCCAAAGCAACAAGAACTAGTTCAAACTCCATTGTCTTCCAAAAGATATGATCAAATAAATAGCTACTGGTGTAGAGTAAGGCGTGAAATTCAAGCGTCAAATTCGAAAATTCATATCTCTTTCATCATAAATTCTTTGAACACTAAATTGATGTGGTTAAATTGCATTTAGAGTTTAGTTTCATATGAAAAAAGTTTCACCTCAATCGAATATGTGGTTTGAGGGATATGGACAAATTATCGAACCTCTATCATGTTGAATGAAAAAAGAGTTGAACAGAGTATGCTGAAATACCATCACTCAAGTGGAGCTTCCTTAACTCAAGTGAAACATGTCAAAATCACTTTTGGAGTGCAACTTGAGTGATAACAAAGTACAACTCGAGTGAAGTTGAAATAACTTCCATATAAGGTACTTTAACTTCGATTAAGCCATTCTAACTTCCCTTTGATCATAGAAACCTCAAATATCAAATCTAAGAACTTGAATCTTGATCTTCCTATTGTATCTTGCAAGTTTTTGTTTCTTCAATCTCTTCTCTTCTTCTCATAATTATTCTCCACAATCCTTTTTTATAACTCTTTTCTTTTCTTGACTAATATGCTTATCTTTCTTCAATCTTTCTTCTTCTTCCTTTTTATCCTTCTTGATCTTTCCCAATAATCAACTCAATAACTATTTTCTTTTCTTGACTCTATCTCCCCTTATTTCATAACTTCTTTCTTCAATATCTTTTTTTCTTTTCTTGACTAATCTATGAGATATTTCACATAAAACATAGTAGTTAGTTAAAGTATAAGATAAATATATGATGCAAACTTTTTGCTCTTAATATATAGCATTTATATTTGGCATCATCAAAACTAATCATCTCTAAAATTCTCCCCCTTTTTAATAATGACAAATCCTTTATGAAAATAATGTAAGAGTATGAAAGCAAATTAAATGCAACATATTTTTTGCGCATATCTCTCCCCTTATTTGACATCAAAAAAAAGTTTGAATGATAATAATAAATACTCTTAGAAAGAAAATATGAAAACAAATTAGAAATGTATGTCTCTCCCCCAATCAAAAGGAATGTATTATCCTTTACTCTTAATGTGATGCAAATAAAAGAGGATTTTTTAAAAAACAACTTGAAATAATTAGTAAAGGTTTTCTAGAAAACCTTCAAAATCAATGCTACTTGATACTAAATTTGTGCAAATCATTCTCAAAATATTAAGAGATAGGGTTTAGAAATGGTCATTTGCATTCTGCAAGCAAATGATTGATCCATGAAATCCATTACCTTCCTTTCTTGTTCTGTTAGATCCATGATGCTGTGGTCACCACACTTTCGCTACACAACTCTGAATGGTAGGATTGATGCTCAGGAGAATGAGAGATAGAAGGTGACCGAAGTACTAGCTCCTTAATTGGTGTCTCTATTGAATGGATATGGGCAATATTCAGGGGCTCTGAAGGTGGATGAAGAGGTGGAATATCAAAAGGATGAGCCTCTAGAGCAATAGTCTCTGAAGGCATAGTCTTTATGGGCATCTCAAGAGCAGAGATACATCAAGATAAGCTAAGACTAAGGCCTTATATGCATCTATCCTCTTAGTATTTGCCTCTTGCTGAGCAAACAACATCTGAAAGTTTTGATGTACCAAGCACATAACTTCCTTACTCTATTATCAACAACCTTAATGAGCTTCTCATTAGTACTGGTATTCTTAAGTGAGAATTTTTGAAGCTTAGTTTGAATGTATGTTTGAATGGTGGATCTAATGAAAAAGGATCTAGGTGATCTAGCTCTGGCTAAAAATTGTTCTTCATTTACACTGGCTGCCTTAGCCTTTACTTTCTTTCGCTTGCTAAGAGCACCAACTAGAGGCAAGTGTATCTTCATTCTTTGGATATGCAGCTTGTCAAACTTGGGCACTTCTCACTAGCAGCTCATTTAGTTCCAAATACAAAATCTTGTTGGCCTTGAGAAAGAGAGATATCATGTGAGGATAGGAAAGTGGTGTAAAATCCTTTTCTTAAAACGACAATGAACTAAAAGTTTGATCAAATAATTTATCAAAACATTATCATGCACACAGTTAGGCTTTAGACTTCACAAGGCCCAAATAAACATTCACCACCAAACCCAAACTCTTTAACTAAATAATACTACATCACATATCCAAATCAAACCAAGTTGTGGATCCACAAGTTTGAAACAAGTCATAAGGCCTATAGGCCACCTAAAATCATCAAAAGTAATCCAATCACAGATAAATCAACAGTATATAGTTAATGCACCAAATCCTCAAAATAAATCAGAATATGTAAGATGAGCCCTAATGTGACAATATACAATAATCCAACATATACCAAAAAAATGGAAGCACTACTATTAACAGAAGTAACTTAAGATTTCAGAGTCTTCCCTAATGGACTCGCACAGGAACTATCACCTGGGAAAAATGCTAAATCAATGGGGTGAGACAAAAGTCTCAGCAGCTAACAATCCATCTTATTGGGCATATGAGTAAGTGCTAGTGAGGTATCAAGTGGGACAGATATAAAACCATAGCATTACTAAAAGTGTCACATGGCTACATACATACATACATACATACATACAGACTGTTAACATCATGAAATTCTTGTTAAATATGCACATTTCCCCTTAATTTCTCATACATTTTGGTGAAATAATGGATATTTGGGAGTACAAAAGCAATATAAATGTGCTTGATGCATATCTGGCATAAAAAGAGAATAAATGTGGTGATTTTGTATGAATATCTTGTTATGTTTATCAACTATTGGATTTATGAAGTTCTCTGTATTAATAGGACTACATTTCAATCACAGTTGGAGCCAGAGAAAGTTCAATTCAATGAAAAGAAGATGAAATGGAGTTTGAGTAATCAATCGTGCAATAGAAATGCAAGAAGGGATGAAAACAGACTTTGGCGCAAGAAAAGCTGGAATTCAGACGCTCACTGGCCGCAGCCACCACATGGTCAGAAGTTCACTGGCCGTGGCCACTATATAGTCAATAACTTACTGGCCGCGGCCAGCGCCCGAAAATGCAATTACGCGTTTTGACTTCAGAACAAATTCTAGGGCTTTTAAATATTGAACCCACAAACGAAAGTGGCATTCTGGACTGGGGAGACGATCTTGGAGGCTGGCTCTGCTAGGGTTTGGACCTTGGAGGTAGAGATTGAGCTAGAGATTGAAGATTTCAAGAGATCGAAGCTTCTCCTTTTGGTTTTTCCTCTCCATATACTGTTCTTTCGTTATATTCTGCTCTGTTTTTGGCTTATCCCCATTTTCTCATGGGTTGTATGAACATGTGTAGCTAGATCTTTGATGTTAGGATTATTTTGAACCCTTGTATGGATTAAATACTCATTTCCCCTTTATATTTGTGATTAATGATTAGATTATGGTGATTTTATTCTTTGCTTAATGCTTCTTGTTGACTGGCCACCAATGAGATTGTTGGGTTCACTTGGTTTATACTTGAGAGGGCTAGATTGAGTGTAGAACTTTAGTTTAATTGTGAGAACTTGAGATTCATGATTGAATGGATAGTTTTATTGATGAGATAGAGATACACTCTTTGACCTCACATAACCATATAGGATTTGTAATGAAAAATGGGTTTAATTGATTGATTAAGAGATTAATGAATTAATTGAACTAAACACCTATTTGGAGACTCGAGAGAGCACTTATGGGTAATGTAGTATCCTTGGCTAGCATAATCTTTCATTAAGAAACACTTATTATGGGGATTCAATTGAGTACTTTTGAAATGCAAGGGGAATAAATAATCCTAACTCCCATTTTATCTCTGAAGTCTATGAATCACTTATTTTTATTTTCTTTTTAACTTCAGAATTTGTTTCTACCCACCATTGATAATTGTGTAACTCAAATTGGGCGAAAGTGCAATAATTGATACTTGACCGGGTTCTGGAACCAAATCCTCGTGGAAACGATACTTTACTTATCACTTTATTACTTGGTGTGACCCGTGCACTTGCTGTGGCAAACAAGTTTTTGGCGCCGTTGCCAGGGATTTGTGTACCAAAACCATATTTGGTCAATCTTGATTAGAGCATTATTAGCTTAAGATTGAGTTTTATATATAATTGTTCTTGTGTGTTCTGTTTTGACTTATTCTCCCCTGTTTTTGTGTATGTTTGTTCTGTATGTGTGTCTTTGTTTTATTAGTTATATTGGATTAAACTTTGTGCATGGATAATCCTTGGTGGATTTGCACTTGGTAATGATTATCCCAATTCTTCTTATGACCCTTATACTTGTGAAGCTCAATATGAGTACATTTGTTGCAATTATTGTGGTTATAATCATTATAGTGAGCAATGCCCCCATTTCTCAACCTGGGAGTATATGGAGAGTGATTGCTCTAAGGCTCAAGCTCAGTTGTATGATGATAATTTTAGCCTTAATTGGAATCAAGATCAGTCAATGTCTTGGGATCCTCATTATTCTTCTTCATATGCATCACATTCTCATATATCACTTAATACCTTTGTAGATGAAACCACCCCCATTCATGAGAAGAAGCCCACACTAGAGGATAAGCTTCAGTGCATTCTTGATAATGTGAATGAAATGAATGATTCGACAAAACAGAAATTTCATGAACATTCATTCGCTCTTCAAAATGTAGCATTGCAAGCAAGTGAAATAGCTTCTTCCCTTGAATCTTTGAAGCAAAAAGATATTTTCCATGATATTTCAAGTGAACAATTAACCATGGGGAGTGAGGAAGTGTTGCCAACAGTCTGCAATACTTTGGTGGGTGACTATAAGTTGGAGTTTAATGTCAATGAGAAGAATACTGAGTGTTCAGTTGAGGTTTCAATTTTGGAGCCTAATCCTTGTTGTTTTGAACAAGATAATAGAGAGGAAATCCCTGAGAATTGTGATCTTAATCTATCCACTGATGTTTTGACTCTTACTGATGAGAGTCCAGTAGATTTGGTTGGGTGTTCTAAATTCTTAGAAGCTCCTACTTTTGTTTGTATGAATAAGCTTGTTATGTCTTCTTTGAATTTATTAAATGCCTGTTCACTGAAAGTGCTGTTAATTGATGCAGTACATGTGATTAATGAACACCTATTCTTTTTGCAATGTTGCTGTTTGAAAAGAAATGAAGATGAGGTGGTCATGGTGTTTGATACTTATGATTAGGAGTTTTTATTCCACAGTCTGGCTGAAGACTATAAATTTTGCACTTCTTGGGAGGAAACCCAAGTTCCTTAATCTTTTTAACCTCTTTCATTTTGGTATGTTTTTGGTATATGTATGCTTGGTCTTTTGATTTTTCCTGTAGGCAAGAAAGAAACCCCATATGAGAAGAAGGAAGAAGCAAGGTTGGTACTAAGGATGGATGGAGAAATTGGTTGCTTGATAAGCATTTTCAGGGAAGTTTCTCAATCTATCTCGCAACTCCTCTTACTCACCACTAATCTCATGCAACATTGTGGTTATTGTTAGATGTATTCTTGCATGACAAAAAGCCCTAGTTTTCCCTTATGACAGTGAGGACACTGTCTCTTTTAAGTTTGGGGGTATCATTGAATGTTTTTAGCTTATTTGATAAGGATTTCAAGTTTGAAAAAAATGACTATTTCTCGTCTTCTGTCTGGAAAGTTGAGTAGATTGATTAATTATCCGTGATAATAAATGTGTGATCCAATGATAGAAAGGATGCTTAGACTTTATGTTTTATAGGAAATGATGATAAATATTTTTGAATGCTTGATTTAGATTTTAAAGCTTGTTTCCTAATAACTTTTGGAATAAACACAATGCACAAGAGTTAGGAATGATTCGAATTCTTTTGTTAGGAACTTTTATAGCAAATTGGTGTGTATATTCTTTCTTCATTGAAGGGCTTTAGAACTTATATTGGAATATCTTGAAATGAAGTGATAAGTTCACACACTTTTGAAAAATGATTTGGGTATTTTCTTTTAAAAGCGATTGTGCCTTTCAAGCTTACCTATGAGAATTACTGCATTTGCATTATATTTAAGCGTTATAAAAAAAGCCATATAAATTTTCTTTTTGACGATCCACATTAGACCTTTACCTTTGTAGCCTGAAAAACCATAAATTACCCTAATCTTGAGATACAAGATGATTTGGTGATGATTATTAGGAGTAAGGAATGGTATGGTGGGTAGAAGAGGTATGTTATTGAAAAGTTGGGTATAAGGAATGTAGTGCAATGTCTTCAAACTCTTAAGTCAAGTGGAGTTTGTTTTTTCTTCTCTCTAAAGGAAAAAAAAAAGAAAAAAAAGAGAGAGAAGAAGAAGAAGAAAAAAAAGAAAAGAAAAGAAAAAAAGTGTGAAGTTCAATAAGACTTGGAGTGCAAAGAAATAAATTTGAGATAAGTTTGGGGGAGTATTTAGGCTTCTTGAAAGAAAATTTTGTGAAGACCTAGAGAGGAATTATGTATTGTCATTTATCTCAAGAGAGTTGAATCCTTTGTTTCTCCGTTCTTTTAATGAGCTTAACCATTGGCCACATTACAAGCATATAAAGTTCTAATGATTTTGAAAATTGTGTGGAATCATCTATTAATGGAGAGAGAGGAGAAGGTGGGCATATAAAGGCCTGATATTGAGGTCGCTTTATACATATTGAAGTGTTGTATTTGATCTTGATAATTGCAAGAAAATTGTTATCTAATTCTCATCACACATACACATTTTGGAAGTTGTTAGGAAGCTTGTTTTAAACTGTGAACCTTGCATTCCCTTATATTTCATTATTTTTCCCATTGAATATAACATCTTGAGCAACCAATGAGGAAATCATCACGCATATGTACTAAATCAATGATTAATTAATCCAGCTCTTTTATTACTCAATGGGTTTTACTCGAGGACGAGTAAAAGTTTAAGTTTGGGGGTGTGTTAACATTATGAAATTCTTGTTAAATATGCACATTTTCCCTTAATTTCTCATACATTTTGGTGAAATAATGGATATTTGGGAGTACAAAAGCAATGGAAATGTGCTTGATGCATATCTGGCATAAAAAGAGAATAAATGTGGTGATTTTGTATGAATATCTTGTTATGTTTATCAACTGTTGGATTTATGGAGTTCTCTGCGTTGATAGGACCACATTTCAATCACAGTTGGAGCCAGAGAAAGTTCAATTCAATGAAAAGAAGGTAAAGTGGAGTTTAAGTAATCAACCGTGCCATAGAAATGCAAGAAGGGATGAAAACAGACCTTGGCAGGAGCAAAGCTGGAATTCAGAAGCTCACTGGCCATGGCCACTGTAATGACCCAATTTGGGATTAAGGGCTAATGACTCTGATATTGATTGTAATTAGTGTAATTAAATACTTTTGGAGAAATGTGATGTAAATTTAATATAAGTGTATTTGGAGATTAAAGATCAATGGTTGAGATTTATTGACCACGGGTCGGAATCCTATGCTTTGCGTCTATGTGAGCTCATGGAAGGAGTGAATAAGATGGTGACATGTGGCTTAAAATGGACCATGGGATTATGCTAAAGGACAAAAGCCCACTTTTTCTCTCTCTTCTCTCTCCTATTCGGCTAGGTGCTTGGACAAGGGAAAGTTGTACATCATCATCATCATCTTCTCCATATCTCACCATTTCTCTCTCTTCCTTCTTCCATTTCCGGCGGATACAAGCAAAGGAAGAGAAAAGAGAAAGCTTGAATCTTTGGTGAGTAATGTGTTAGAGCAAGCGTTTCACCCAAGAGGGGGGATGAATTGGGTGATACTAAAATTTCGTTGCAAATATAAAAACTTGACGGTGAATATAAAGCAATAAAGAGTAAGGAGAAATATCACCGAAGTGTACACCGAGGTTATACTGGTTCGGCCACAACCACTTTGACCTATGTCCAGTCCTCAAAGCTTCTCTGAGAGTTTCACTATAACTTCCAAGATTCAGTGGGTTCTTGGCACCTCAGTACAAGCAATTTCTTTTGCTGGACACTCGCTCCCCCTTACAAGTTGTAATCCAATCCCAACTCAAGGTTCCACAACCTTAAGTTATCTCAATAACAAATATTGTGTTTGAATGAAATATCTCTCTCACAGAGTGAATAAGAATCGCTGAAGCATAGAATTACAAGTATAATGTAAAACAGAGTAATGAGCTTGATAATGCGTTCGTGTGTGTTCTTGTTCTTATTTCTCTGTTTGGATGTTCCATATATATAGGTGTGTTGGTAATGACCGTTGGAACATTTTCTTCTCGTCCGTTAGAGTGTACGCAGCCACTGTTGACTTTTCCAGTATTTGAAAAATATCCATTTGCGGTAGGTGGCGGTAGGTGGCGGTAGGTGACATTTGAACGTTGCATTTGACTTTCCTTATTTGGTAAGATCTCTTCATTGTTTATCTGCAGATATGCTAAGAATACTAATACAATAAAAGGTTAATCATATAGGAAACAAATCAATGAACGTCAGAATGATTTCTGAATTTCTGGACTTGCATACTCGAGTAGTTACTCGAGTATTCATTAAAGTTTACTCGAGTACATACTCGAGTATCATCGGGAAAACTTTGATAAACTGCAAGTCAATAAGCAAACATAACATTACTCGGGTAGTGAATGAAGTAAACAAAAATTCAAACCTTTGGAAATACCTGTTTACTCGGGTACTTACTCGAGTATGGCTCCCTTTTCTTCATAGGTTACTCGAGTAGTAACTCGAGTAAACCTTCAAATAAACTTTAGGTTACTCGATGCTTTACTCCAGTAATATTGGCAGGATTTCAAGGCCGAGAGCACTTCAAGTTTGATTACCTTGTTACTCGAGTCCTTACTCGAGTAAACATAAATTTTTATGCATAGCTTACTCGGGTAATGACTTGAAGTTTTCTTCCAACTAACTCTGCATATTCGAGTAGTGACTTGAAGTTTTCCTTCTAAGTAATTCTGCATACTCGAGTTGTAACTGGAAGTGAAGGGTGAGAAAATCATTTCATGTTATTCGAGTAATACCTTCAGGTTTTGCTTACCACAGTGAGTTACTCGAGTAGCTCCTCAAGTAACATTGGCAGGGTTGAAAATGCCGAGAGCAACACATTTCTTGAAACAGAGTAACTCGAGTACATACTCGAGTATCATTGGCAGCGTTAAAAATGCCGAGAGTAATTGGAAGTATTTGACATGGTTACTCGAGTAACTACTCGAGTAACGTTGGCAGGCCGAGAGCAACTGCCAGTGAGTTACCTGGTTACTCGAGTAGCTACTCGAGTAACATTGGCAGGCCGAGAGCAACTTGGAGTCATTTACCTTATTACTCGAGTACTTACTCGAGTATCGTTGGCAGGTTGCTTGAAGGTTAACCTGGTTACTTCAAGTTTCTGTCTCATTGCTCGAGTACCTACTCGAGTAACCCTTTAGAAAATTTGCCAACAATGAAGTTTCTGAGCTTTTTCTCTTGGCCTTTCTTCATTACTTCAATGCTTACTTCAAGTGATGATTTTCCCTGTTTTTACTTTGTTCAAACTTATTTGTTTATCAAATCTTTTTCATGCCATTCTTTGTTATCATCAAAACATGAGATCTAACATTCTCCCCCTTTTTGATGATGACAAAACTTGGTGATTTTGAACAAGAATTTTGAAACTAAGTTCTCAAATAAACACTTCTTGAATTCAATGATAAATTTTGAAAAACTTTGTTAAGTGTAAATTCAAAGTGTTTTTGAAGTCATAACATACACCTTGCATACATAACAAACTCATTAGTCCCAAAATGTATTATAATTTAAAAGCTAAAATGAACTTGAAATAAATTCATAACTTAAATAAACTTTCATTTAAACTTAAAATTACTTTATAAGATGAAATGTTATAGATTGAAAAGCTCCCTAAATCCCATATACACCCAAAATACCCAAAATAACTCAGAAACTTCCACAAAATCACTCTCAAGTTCTTCTCCCCCTTTTTGTCTTTATCATTCAAGAGGAGGATTGTAAGGCTTGACTATGGAGATAGGCTTCACTGGAAGAACCAAAGAACCATCTAAACTAGAAGAATCAAAAGAACTAGAAGATTCTGGTTCAGGAAGATTTAGTGGAGGAATATGGATATCATGTCTGGGAGGAATGGGAGAAGGCTGGTAGATGATCATAGTGGTAGTCTCTGAAGTATGATGATCAGAGGATGAGGTAGATATCTCCTCTGTATGAGTAGGAGAAGGAATGGGTGTAGGAGTAGGTTGGGGCTGAGCTCTAGGCGGTTAATCTTCAATGACAATATGAATGGTCTCATTGGTTTCAGGGTTATCCACTGAGCATAGGATATCTTCTGGTCTTGGCTCAGGTGAACTAGAGACTGGAGGAATAAGTGGCTCAACCTCAGAGTGATGAAGGTCAGATGGGATGTTCTCTGGAGGTGGTGGTATATGCTCTGGAGATGGTATATGTTCTGGAGATGAAGAAGTCTCATGTGCAGAGGATGATGGACCGGCAGAAGGTCCGGGACCCAAAGAATCCAATCGTGCCAAAATCAATTTCAAGGTCTCACCTTGGGCACGTTGCTCAGCTAGCAACTGTTCATGCCTCTTATCCATCTTCTCAACCAGCTCAGTCATCTTGTGATTCATGTGAGTTATTAACTCAACATTTGTGTTGGCAATATCCACATGGAATCCTCTGAACATATTTTCCATGAAGTGCTGAAGTGTGGCATTGAGGAAAGAGGGTGATGATGTAGTGGCAGCTAGAGCCGACGACTGAGTGTTATCTATCTTGTTAGTCTCAGTCTCAGTCTTCTTCTTCTTCTTAAATCCAGATTCCAGAGGACTCTTGAGAGGAATATCAATATTGAGCTTGCCAATTTGATTTCTCCCAACCGGAGTCAATTTCTCAATATGCTCTTTGTTCTCCAGATACCATATCTTATTTTTCTTCAGAATAAGTGAGACAATCTGAGGATATGGCATAGGTGTGGTAGCTTTCCCATCTACTCTATACCTCTTCATTTCAGAGAAAATGTCTCCCCTAAATCTTTCTGTTCCTTCAGGAGTAAGGAAGCAAACCATCTATAGTCCCTATCAGAAAAATGGGTATAATTGTTGGCCTTGTTCACAAGGGATCTAGAGTAGATATACCATAGAACCCTGTGATGATCACACATATCACTAGGTTTGAAATTTAAAGGGCCTACAAGCTCACCAGGTTTAAGGACAGAGAAAATTTGGTTTGAGTCAAGTTTGGAGTAAATATCATCTGGAGGGTTCTCTATTCCTAAACATAGATTAAGCCTAAAAGGTGAGATGAGAATCTTTTGGCCTCTAACAATAGTAGTCATCTCTTCCTCTGCTGAGTTTCTATTGGGCTCATCAAGAATTTCAAGATTACAGTAGAAGTGTGTGACTACTTTGGTGCAAAAAGGAAGTCTAATAGAAAGCCAAGGCATAAATGGTTCTAGAAAGGGACTAAGATCATGCTTCAATACCTCCTGAAGTACTTTGAGGTCCACATAGTATGTCTTGCATACTTTTCTCCTGGAGAATTGAGTGAGGTACTTTGGGGACTCCTCCAGTTTGTTGACATTAAACCCCTTTGGAGGTTTTGTGATCTCTTCTTCTGGCAGTTCTGATTTCTTTGAAGATTGCCCCTTCTCAAGCTGATCAAGGATACCAGCCATTGCCTTAGCCACATTCACATCATATTTAGGCTTCTTGGCAGGTTTTGGTGTGAAAGAGGGAGTTGAGGAATCAGAAGGTAGAGGAGAAGGAGACTTGGCACTTTTGCCTCTCCCAGTAGAGGTGCTCTTCTTAGATTGAGCCCTTATAACAACTGGCTCTTTGATAACAACACCTTTCGGTTTCAGTTTCGGTTGAGGTTTGGATTGAACTTTGGCTTTGGATCTAGGAGTAAGTTTTCTTCCCTTTCTGGGAGGAGGAGAAAGAGGATCAGTGAGTTGAGGAGATCCATAAGAGTCTGTAGGAGTAAGGTTTTTTGTTCTAACCATTTTGAATCAAAGAAAGTTTGATATTTCAGAAAAACAGAGGGAAAAACGCGATATAGGGTAAGTGAAACTGAGCAGAATAGGAGGTTTCTGGGGCTGGAAATAGAAGGGTTTTGACGGAAATAGTGTAGGAAAGGTATTGTTAAAAGTTTTTCAGAGAGGACTGGGTGATTTACTCGAGGAGATTTTGTAGAAATGACTGAGTTTGCGACAGATAAAGACCTAGAACCCGACGTTACTCGAGGCCTTACTCGAGTAAATTGCATGTTTACTCGAGTCCATACTCGAGTGATCATACAGAAAATTTCTAAAATAATTCATTTAAGTTGCGTACCTGGCATGAATAATATTGTAATTATCCATGTATGTTCCCTCAATCATTTTATACCCAATTTAGAGCAGATTTGAGTCGATTCTCATCAAATTGGTGATCTGGACCTGCAGTTACTCGAGTCCTTACTCGAGTAAGCTTCAAGTTTACTTGAGGCTCGACTCGGGTAACCTTTCATTTTCAGTTTGGACTGTTCAGTTCTCACTAACGAACCGTTTGATTCAAATTCCAAGAAACTTGATACGTTACTTCCAATTTTGGAAGTCCATTACTCGAGTAATTACTCGAGTAAAGTGCTCTTTTACTTCAAGTTGTTCCTTGGGTAATGCTTCACTGTCAGTCATTACTTGAAGTTGGTACTCCAGTAAAGGTGTCCTCTGATAACCTCTATTTTTATTTCTCAAAACAGAGTTTCAATATTCCTGCAAAACAAGTTTCTACATACTCCGATGCTTAAATTAGTAATCATCAAAACATTATCAAATGACTTCATATAATATTATGAGAAACTGAAATAACTTATAACTCATTGGGATTTACCATTCCCAATTCTCTTTTAATGTATAGAAATTGATCTTTTGCAAGGGGTTTAGTGAAGATATTAGCTAGTTGAAGATGAGTAAGAATGAATATTACTTTCACATCTTTCTTTTGGATATGATCTCTGATGAAGTGATGTCTAACATCGATATGTTTGGTTCTAGAATGTTGAACTGGATTTTTCGCCAAGCTTATCGTACTGGTATTGTCACAATATATTGGTATTTCTTTGAGATAAATACCAAGATCTTGTAGTTGTTGTTTTAACCATATCACTTGAGCATAACAACTTGAGACTACAACATATTCGGCTTCCGTTGACGAAAGAGATACTGTATTTTGTTTCTTGCTGAACCATGAGACAAGAGATCCTCCAAGAAATTGTCCTTGTCCACTGGTGCTCTTTCTGTCTGTTTTGTATCCTCCATGATCTGAATCTGAATATGCAATAAGATATTCACTTCTTCCTTTGGGATACCACAGACCCAATTCGGGTGTGTCAGTAAGATATCTAAAGATTCGTTTGACAGTTTCAGCATGTGATTCCTTTGGTGCTGATTGATATCTTGCACATATGCCAACACTAAATTGGATGTCTGGTCTACTTGCCGTGAGATAGAGTAATGATCCAATCATTCCTTTATATTTTGTGATGTTGTAGTCTTTCCCTTTGACATCAGCATCAAGCAACGTAGTTGAGCTCATAGGTGTGTCCGTTCCATTTGCTTCATCCAATCCATACTTCTTTAATAATTCTTTCAAATACTTTGTTTGAGATATGAAGATTCCATTCTTTCTTTGTTTGATTTACAAACCAAGAAAGAAATTCAATTCTCCCATCATTGACATCTCAAACTCTCCCTGCATTATCTCAAAAAATTCCTTGCACAGAGATTCATTAGTAGCACCGAAAACAATGTCATCAACATATATTTGAACAATTAAAATATCATCACGTTTTCGTTTTATAAAAAGTGTTGTGTCAACTTTTCCTCGTACAAAACCTTGATCAATAAGAAATTTACTGAGCCTTTCGTACCATGCTCTAGGAGCTTGTTTTAAACCATATAAAGCCTTTTTGAGTTTGAAAACATGGTCAGGTTTAGTTACATCCTCAAAACCTGGAGGTTGTTCTACATATACTTCTTCCATAATGTAGCCATTTAGAAATGCACTCTTTACATCCATTTGATATAGTTTGAATCCTTTGATGCACGCAAAGGCTAAGAGTACGCGTATAGCTTCCAATCTAGCCACTGGAGCATACGTTTCCTCATAATCAATCCCATCTTCCTGATTATAGCCTTTGGCCACCAATCTTGCCTTATTTCTGACAATAATTGTGGATTCATCGAGTTTGTTCTTGAATACCCATTTAGTACCAATGATCGGATGATCCTTGGGTCGGGGTACCAAGTCCCAGACTTGATTTCTTTCAAATTGATTTAATTCTTCTTACATTGCTATAACCCAATCATTGTCTGATAGGGCTTCATCAATGTTAGAAGGTTCAATCTCAGAAATGAATGCAGAAAAACTTACTTCATTGAAAATTCTATTTCTAGTTTTGATCCCTTCATTCACATCTTCTATGACTTGATCTAAGGGATGACTTTTATTGTATTTCCAGGCTCTAAGTTGTCCTAGTAATTGCTCTTCTTCCTTGGTTTCATCAACTTCTGGAATAAGAGACTTAGAAATAGATTGACCATTTTCTTGATTTAAAACAATTTCATGTTCTTCATCAATGGTTTTGTCAGAGGATTCAAATTCATAAAAAACAATGTGAATTGATTCTTCAACAACACATGTTCTTTTATTAAAAACTCTATATGCTTTACTTCGGTTAGAATACCCTAGGAAAATCCCTTCATCAGTTTTAGAATCAAATTTTCCTAAGTTATCTTTACCATTATTATGAATGAAACACTTACAACTGAAGATGTGTAGATGAGCAATGTTTGGCTTCCTTCCTTTGTATAGCTCGTATGGTGTCTTTCCAAGTTTTGTTCTAATATAGGCTTTATTTGAAATATAGCATGCTGTACTCATAGCATCAGCCCAGAACACTTGAGACGCGTTCTTTTCATTTAACATTGCTCTAGCCATTTCAGTGAGCACTCTATTCTTATGTTCCACGACTCCATTTTGTTGAGGTGTCCTTGGAGCAAAGAAATTGTGATCAATGCCATTAGTATCACAATATTCTTCAAAGGCTTGATTTTCAAATTCTCCACCATGATCGATCCTAATACCTGCAATAGACATACATTTCTCATTTTGCACTTTCTTGGCAAAAACAATAAATTCTTCAAAGGTTTCATCCTTTGACGATAGAAAAATAACCCATGTAAATATGGAAAAATCATCAACAATGACCAATGAATATAAGTTGCCACCAAGACTCTTTATTCTTGCTAGGCCAACTAAATCCATATGTAATAATTGTAATGGTTTATTTGTTGAAATCTTATTTTTCAATTTGAAAGATGATTTAGTTTGTTTACCCTTTTGACATGCGTCACAAATCAAGTCATTTTTGAAATTTACTTTGGGTAATCCAAGAACTAAATCCTTTTTGAGTAGTTTGCCTAATTGATGCATATTGACATGAGCCAATCTCTTATGCCATAGCCAACTTTCATCGGCATTACTCAGAAAACAATTTTCAGATTCATTTCTACTAATATCTAGAGTATAGCAGTTAGCTTCCCTTTTTGCTCTGAGTTTAGCCTTGATATTCTTCTTATCAAGTAGTAAGTCTTTCTTGTTGACAATCAGACATTCCTCTGAATCAAATATTATCCAGTTGTCTTTATCTGCACTTTGACTTACACTCAGCAAATTGTGACACAAGCCTTCAACATAATATACATCTTTGACTTGTATTCCTTTGTCATTTTTGATTTCACCAATTCCTGCTATCTTTCCGGATTGATTTCCTCCAAATTTTACCTTTCCACCTTCCTTAGGTTGCAATATGGTAAAACTTTTAAAATCTCTGGTCATATGTCTAAAACATCCACTGTCTATGTACCATTTGTTGCTTTTGGATGCTTTAAGACATATCTCCTGCTTTCTTTCTACCTTTCCTCTTATCTCTTCTTCTGTTTCTTCTTGAGCAACAAGACATATATTGGCTACTTCTTCCTCATCACTTTCTTCGTCAGAGGAGCTATCACCCCATATAGCAGATACGAAGGCCTTCTTTTTGTTGAAGAATTTGTCTTTTCTCTTTTCTTTGCTCTTTTGGTTCAACTCTGGACATTCTGATTTGATATGTCCTGGTTTTCCACATTCGTAGCAAATGATATGATCTTTGCTGCTAGATCCTCCTTTCTGAAAGTGTTTGAATACTTGACCTTTCTTGTAAAACTTTCTAAATCGTTTTATGATTAGGCCCATTTCATCATCGTCAAATTCCTCATCCTCATCTTGATTTTCTTCTTTTGCTTTTAGTGCTAGACCTTTCTTTTTCTTGTCACCAATGTCATCTAGTTCCCGTTTGAACTTTAGTTTGCTTTCATATTCATAAAGACTTCCAAATAGAGAAGCAACTGATCTCATTGATTCTCCTTTTGCTTCTTCTATAGCAGTGACTTTGGCCTCCCACTCTTTAGAAAGAATATTCAAAATCTTTTGTACTTGGGTATGCTGATCATAAACTTTCCCTAGTGCTGCAAGTTGATTAACAAGATGAGTATATCTAAGTTCAAATTCAGATATTGATTCACCTGATTTCATTCGAAGTAGATCGAATTCAGTGACCAAGGTGTTGATCCGATTCTCCTTTATTCCCGAAGTTCCTTCATGAGCTATTTCCAGAGCTTCCCACATTTCCTTTGCTATAGGAAGTGTGCAAATTCTGAAATATTCACTTTGACTCAAGGCGCTTTATAACATCAGAATTGCCTTGCTGTTGAGAGTGATAAGTTTCTTATCATTCTCATCATATTCCGCTGGTGTCTTGGGAATTTTCTGAGAATCTACAATCTTTGTAGGTTGATAGTTTCTACTCTCAATCACATCCCATAGCCCATATTCAGTAGCCATCACGAATACTCTGAACTTTGTTTTCCAGAAAGAAAAGATTCGCCACTGAAACCTGGAGGTCTAGTGATGGATGCTCCGTCGGGAAGAATTCCTTCACCCATGCTTGCCATTGGATCCTTCTTAGGATGTTATACCTTAACAAGAAGACCTACGCTCTGATACCAAATGTTAGAGCAAGCGTTTCACCCAAGAGAGGGAGTGAATTGGGTGATACTAAAATTTTGTTGTAAATATAAAAACTTGACGGTGAATATAAAGCAATAAAGAGTAAGGAGAAATATCACCGAAGTGTACACCAAGAGTTATACTGGTTCGGCCACAACCACTTTGACCTATGTCCAGTCCTCAGAGCTTCTCTAAGAGTTTCACTATAACTTCCAAGATTCAATGGGTTCTTGGCACCTCAGTACAAGCAAGTTCCTTTGCCTGGACACTCGCTCCCCCTTACAAGTTGTAATACAATCCCAACTCAAGGTTCCACAACCTTAAGTTATCTCAATAATAAATATTGAGTTTGAATGAAATATCTCTCTCACAGAGTGAATAAGAATCGCTGAAGCATAGAATTACAAGTATAATGTAAAACAGAGTAATGAGCTTGATAATGCGTTCGTGTGTGTTCTTGTTCTTATTTCTCTGTTTGGATGTTCCCATATATATAGGTATGTTGGTAATGATTGTTGGAACATTTTCTTCTCGTCCGTTAGAGTGTACGCAGCCACTGTTGATTTTTCCAGTATTTGAAAAATATCCGTTTGCGGTAGGTGGCGGTAGGTGACATTTGAACGTTGCATTTGACTTTCCTTATTTGGTAAGATCTCTTCATTGTTTATCTGCAGATTTGCTAAGAATACTAATACAATGAAAGGTTAATCATATAGGAAACAAATCAATAAATGTCAGAATGATTTCTGAATTTCTGGACTTGCATACTTGAGTAGTTACTCGAGTATTCATTAAAGTTTACTCGAGTACATACTCAAGTATCATCGGGAAAACTTTGATAAATTGCAAGTCAATAAGCAAACATAACATTACTCGGGTAGTGCATGAAGTAAACAAAAATTCAAACCTTTGGAAATACCTGTTTACTCGGGTACTTACTCGAGTATGGCTCCCTTTTCTTCATAAGTTACTCGAGTAGTAACTCGAGTAAACCTTCAAATAAACTTTAGGTTACTCGATGCTTTACTCCAGTAATGTTGGCAGGATTTCAAGGCCGAGAGCACTTCAAGTTTGATTACCTTGTTACTCGAGTCCTTACTCGAGTAAACATAAATTTTTATGCATAGCTTACTCGGGTAATGACTTGAAGTTTTCTTCCAACTAACTCTGCATATTCGAGTAGTGACTTGAAGTTTTCCTTCTAAGTAATTCTGCATACTCGAGTTGTAACTGGAAGTGAAGGGTGAGAAAATCATTTCATGTTATTCGAGTAATACCTTCAGGTTTTGCTTACCACAGTGAGTTACTCGAGTAGCTCCTCAAGTAACATTGGCAGGGTTGAAAATGCCGAGAGCAACACATTTCTTGAAACAGAGTAACTCGAGTACATACTCGAGTATCATTGGCAGCGTTAAAAATGCCGAGAGTAACTGGAAGTATTTGACATGGTTACTCGAGTAACTACTCGAGTAACGTTGGCAGGCCGAGAGCAACTGCCAGTGAGTTACCTGGTTACTCGAGTAGCTACTCGAGTAACATTGGCAGGCCGAGAGCAACTTGGAGTCATTTACCTTATTACTCGAGTACTTACTCGAGTATCGTTGGCAGGTTGCTTAAAGGTTGACCTGGTTACTTCAAGTTTCTGTCTCATTACTCGTGTACCTACTCGAGTAAACCTTTAGAAAATTTGCCAACAATGAAGTTTCTCATCTTTTTCTCTTGGCCTTTCTTCATTACTTCAATGCTTACTTCAAGTGATGATTTTCCCTATTTTTACTTTGTTCAAACTTATTTGTTTATCAAATTTTTTTCATGCCATTCTTTGTTATCATCAAAACATGAGATCTAACATAATGATCCTCCTATGCTCAAATCCTTTTCACTAAACTTGTTCATAGTGTTAAGAGCTCCATTTTGGTTGTTTCAGAATCTTGAGAGGTGGTGGTTTGGGTGTTAGAGAAATTTGAAAGTTAGAAAATCAAGATTCTGGATTTGGCAAGTCAAAGAGGTAAGGATTTGATGCATTTTGGTATATTATTTGTGATTTTTAGATGAGTTAGGAAATTCTGGAAATTTGCCCTGGTTTTATACCCATTTTGGAATGTATGAATTTCATAGTGGATGATGTTGGGATTAGTTCATTGTGAAGTTCTTTGAGTATTTGATATGGTTTTGAAGTTTGGGAGGTGTGTTGATTGAAATTGGGTGTTGTGTGTGATATAGAGACCAAAGAGTTAGATTATTTTTAAAATGGTATTTGGGTGTTTTGGAGGTTACCAATGGGTTCCCTATGTCATTTTGAGTGAGTATGAGCTTGGTGTGGAATTTGGGAACCTTTGGGTGTGATTTTGGCCAATCTGGGAATTTCTGTCAGTTGCTGCGATCTGGCAATCTGATAAGCCTCACTCGAGTGAGGGAGGATCTTACTCAAGTGCGTTAGTCTGATTCTTGCCTATTTCTTTGTGTTTTACCTGGGTTTTCATGAAGAAAGCTCGAGTGCACTTCTGTAACCGCGAGTGATGTTGAGGATTACTCGAATGAGCATGGGTTTACTCGAGTGAAGCTTTGAGTTCATGTTAAGGGCTACGTCTCGGGTCCTCACTCGCTGGCTAAGTTTCAAGAGTGTGGTCTGACACTCGCAAGTGAAACCTTTTCACCCGAGTGCTAGGGGGTATGCTCGAGTGAGCTTTTCCCTCTAATGTTGCATGTGCTCTCGGGTTATCACTCTTTGTATTGCACTTTCGGGGACTCGAGTGATTTTGGAGTTATCATCCGAGTGCAAAACCTTATGCTCGAGTTTGGTGAGCACTTTCTAGCCGTGATGGTTGCTCACTGTTAAATACTCATGAGTGAGAGCTGTTCTCACTTGAGTGTAAGTCTCTTATCACTTGAGTGAGGTCATCTTCACTCTAGTGAGTCAGCCAAAAATCTGTGTTTTGCCTTTCAAAAAAGGGGTCTTCAGGGTAGCTTCTCTTAACCCTTTAAGAATATGTTTAGGCCTCTAATAGTCACCTAAAGAGTCCTAAATGATAACCAACTTAAAGTATTATGGAAATAAGTATTTGGGAAAGAGATTAATCAGTTGTCCCTAAATTGGTATAGGATTTGATATATGTCAGACATGTGAACCCACTGTGCCAAAGAACGTCAGGAAAGATACAGGTAGTGACTTTTCTCTTATACTTTGTATAAATGTATTGTATGTTTTCCTATCATGCATTGTGTGTTGCTGCTGCTGCTTTGAGATGCATTGAGACGCCTTGTGGAACGTTGTGCCTTATGATATGTTGTGCCTTGTGATGCTGCTGCATAGTGATTACCGTGGAAGTGGGAATAGTGATTACAGTGAAAGTTGGCATAGTGATTACAGCAAAAGCTGGCATATTGATTATAGTGAAAGCTGCCATTGTGATTACCGCGATAGCGGGCATAGTGCATTGTGATAACAACCATGAGTGCTGTCGATTGTGGTGCGAGCCGTGACTCATAGTGTTGTTGATGAACATGATGAACATATATGCCTTGTGTTTATATATTGTATGAGTGATTTATTACTACTGGGATTCTTTAGAATCTCACTCTTTCTAATGACTAACATTTTCAGACAGGGCAAGTGGCTCAAAAGGGAAGCGGCCAACCAGGAGTGGTTAGGGCTAGTAGGGACATTTTAGATTTTGGGACTATTGGTTATCTAGCTGGAGTTTGGGATTACTGTATATATGGATTGTAAATATAAATTTTTTGATATTTAATCTCCATTTTGGGAAACTTTAAACCTATTGTATATATACAAGTAACCCGGGGTTGCCGGGATTTTGGTTATGCACTCTGATATTTATTATGTGATATAACTACACAGGTAATTGTATTCAAAAGTGAATGTGAGACCAGATAAATTCTGTTTTAAAATGTTTTGTTTGGACACCCCATCTCTTGGAGATGAGTGATTATAAATGTGATTTTTGTCTTATTGGTCTTTATTTCACTTAAAATTCATAATCCGGATATAATTACCGTGAGGGGGTTACAGCCACCACATGGTCAGAAGTTCACTGGCCGCGGCCACTATATGGTCAGTAACTTACTGGCCGCGGCCAGCGCCCGAAAATGCAATTGCGCGTTTTGATATCAGAACAAATTTTAGGGCTTTTAAATATTGAACCCACGAACGAAAGTGGCATTCTGGACTGAGGAAGCGATCTTGGAGGCTGGCTCTGCTAGGGTTTGGACCTTGGAGGTGGAGATTGAGCTAGAGATTGAAGATTTGAAGAGATCTAAGCTTCTCCTTTTGGTTTTTCCTCTCCATCTACTGTTCTTTCGTTATGTTCTACTCTGTTTTTGGCTTATCCCCATTTTCTCATGGGTTGTATGAACATGTATAGCTAGATCTTTGATGTTGGGATTATTTTGAACCCTTGTATAGATTAAATACTCATTTCCCCTTTATATTTGTGATTAATGATTAGATTATGGTGATTTTATTCTTTGCTTAATGCTTCTTGTTGACTGGCCACCAATGAGATTGTTGAGTTCACTTGGTTTATGCTTGAGAAGGCTAGATTAAATGTAGAACTTGAGTTTAATCGTGTGAGAACTTGAGATTCATGATTAAATGGATAGTTTTGTTGATGAGGTAGAGATACACTCTTTGACCTCACATAACCATATAGGATTTGCAATGAAAACTGGGTTTAATTGATTAATTAAGAGATTAATGAATTAATTGAATTAAACACCTATTTGAAGACTTGAGAGCGCACTTATGGGTAATGTAGTGTCCTTGGCTAGCATAATCTTTCATTAAGAAACACATATTATGGGGATTCAATTGAGTACTTTTGAAATATAAGGAGAATAAATAATCCTAACTCCCATTTTATCCTTGAAGTCCATGAATCACTTATTTTTATTTTCTTTTTAACTTCAGAATTTGTTTCTGCCCACCATTGATAATTGTGTAACTCAAATTGGGCGAAAGTGCGATAATTGATACTTGACCAGGTTCTGGAACCAAATCCTCGTGGGAATGATACTTTACTTATCACTTTATTACTTGGCGCGACCCGTGAACTTGCAGTGGCGAACACATACATACATACATACATACATCAATTCACAATATCATAATCTCATTCTCATATTTATCACAAGAGTGCACAAAAATCAATACACAAGAATTTATTCTTTGTTCTCTATTATTTCCTCCCCACCTTATTTCCTCTGACTAAATCCATGATCTAGTACTTACCCATGTGATTGATAATTCAACTCAACAAGCTCACAATCAAGTGATATGCATGAGCCAAAGTTCACAGAGCATCAGACTGGATCATGGGTTCCCCCTCTAATACATTAGTAGGCCGGGTGTCAAGACCCTACTAAACACAAATGGGCTAAAGGACTAACTAGTGTACACCTAGAAGTCTACCACCTTATTTTCTCTTTTTGTACAAGAATTCACCCCCCCTTATTTCCTCTTTGAATAACCTCCCATCAAATCCACATCCACCATCCCCTCTCATATCAATACTCAAGAGATATAATCACAATGGATTATCACATTCCATTATCAATTCACAAGTTATCAAGAGAATATTTCCAATCTCATATATTAACACCAATTCATATAATATAATACACTAGTCATTTCTCAATAAAAATAAATCCTACAAGACAATTTCGTTATCAACATAGTTTCATAGTCCATATCACATACCAATAGCAAATTTATAGTTCTATATAGTTAAAAATCACTCACAAACATTGTATAAGCATGCACAACAAGAGGAAAGTGGTTACCTCTTACCAAAGTAAAGTATTACCACAATGTTCCTAATCCAATAGCTCAAACACAAGCCATAATTAATCTATAACAATCAATTTACTACATATTAATAACTCTGAGTTATTAGAACAATTAACTTAATTATATAATTGTAAATTTTTGAATTAATTACTCAAAATTTCCAATTTCACACTAAAATCCCAATTATTTATTTTAACATTAATTCAAATATTTTTTTTAACCTAACAACTCATTTAAGTAATTGATTATCTCAATTTCATTCTATTGCATAAAATCCCGAATTTAAAGTTTAGGGATAACATTGCTAAATTATAAATCTTCACTTGAATAAAAAATCTCAGCCGACTAAAACTTTAAGAACACCTCCAATAATCCAAATAAACTATTTAACCCAAATTTAATCAGTTAAAAATGTCCAATATAGAATTATTTATTAGGCTGATTATATAAAAAATTCATAATAAAATCTTTTACCAAATAAATAACAAAAATAAACTGATTAAAATTAACTACTAATCATCCTCTACATTCTTATAGTTATATATTGACAAAACTCAAAACTTTCCTAAAACTCTAACCCCAAAATATTCTCTAACCAGCAGAAAATAACTATCATAAAAAAGAGAAAATTATTTAGAACAATTTTCATGAAAGAAATTTTATAATTAGAAGTGATCTTGAGTACCTTATTAATTTTCAAAGTAGAACCCTAACCCACAAAAATGCTGAACTTCGGCGTTGTCTCTCACTACTGTTGCTTCACTGTTACTATTTCTCCTATTTAATTGATGGGTGGGGGTTTATATAACCCTGCCCCATATGACAGGATATAAGGGGCCACGTGCCCCTTTATCTTTTTCTTGTTATATATATATATATATATATTATTTTTAATTTTTTTTTTCATTAAATTATAATAATATAATTATTATCTTTTGATTTCATTTCATCATTTTTCTTTGTTACTTATTATTCTATAATTTCATTTATTCTTATGAATTATACTTTAGATAAACCATTTTTATTCTAATAATTGCATGATAAATTCCATTTATCATAAATAATTCTTTCTTTATTCAAATTAAATCCTAAAATAAAATTAGGATGTTACAAGTGGAGTGGACTTAGTAGAGGAGTATCTTTATCTCTTGATTTCTAAAAATATGATTTCCCCAATGTTCTTCTACTCCTTGCTGATAATAAGGGCCATCATGTGATAATCCTTCTCTAAGAAGTGAGTGGAGTTGTTGGCCTTATTCATCATAGCTCTAGTGTAAATGTACAATATAATTATGTAAAGTTTAGACATAGAGCTAAGATTGAAGTTATGTATCTTAAGTGGCTCTCCTAGCTTGATAGTATGATACATCTCTGGCTTAGAGAATTCTCTAAAAGTACCACTTGAAGGATTCCTTATCCCCAACCACTCAGTTATCTTCATAGAAGAGATGATGACCTTCTATTATTTGATTGTTGTCTCTAAGGTCTCTTTAATCACAATATCTTCCTCAGAATATATCTTTGCTGGCTCCAAATCATAGTAGAAATATCTCACTATTTTATGACATTAGGGAAGATGGATGGACAACAAAGGCTCATAGTTTCCATACTTGTTCTTGGCCTTGAGCTTCTTGGAGTTGGTGTTGGCTGGAGCTATCAAGAGGTCTTTATCTTACTTTGTATATCTTGTTGCTTTGAAGGTTGCCTCCAATAAATTTTTCAATATTGAGCATCAAAGCATGTTTCCTCAAATTTGATAGTTTCTCCTTGTAGTGCATTAAGGAATGTCCTTGCATAGAACAAATTCTCTTGCCATAAATTCAAATCTTTCTCACAAAGAGAGTGATTTGTAAAATCAAGTATCAAAAGATTTCTTTCTATATGGAAAATATATGAGTAACTCATCATCAAAACTAATCAATTGAAAGTGAATACGGATGAGCATGCTGAAAATATTTTCTTTAAATAGAGAAACCGTGGATAGACATTCTTTTCAGTTCTTCTTGAAGTAGGTCATTTCCTTGGCTCATGTAGAAGACTTCATGTGTCTTCTAATTGATAGCTTTACCAAGGGATGATTTATTTCACTCATTTGCTCAAACAATAACATCCTTCAAAATCTGTCAGCTCATACTTAATACAAGCTTGTTTTGAATCATAAAAAAAAAATGCTCAAGATAAGATAGACAACTTGAAATTGGGTTGGCGGAGTAACTTATGCTTTCTACAATGGAAAGAGTATTAAGGATTTAAAATGCATGAGGAACATTTGATAAATGATTTTTCTTAGGCTAAACTTTATGAAATAATAAATAATGAATGAAATCAAGTTAGCCTAACATGATCATGAAATACAAAAATTACTTTAAATAATTCAAAATGCAATATCTTACTCGAGTGAACCTCATAATCACTCGAGGCATACTCCTTAGAAGTCCATTGAATCACCATCGAGTCACTCCAAAGTGAGTATGTGACTCGAGATGCTTTCAGGTCATTTGAGTATCTCTCTTCATCTCTAATCTCCTTTGTCATTCGAGTGATGTGCCTTCTTACAGCATCTCTGACTTGTATCACTATCAAGTCACTTGATAGTGATGTGATCACTCAAGTGATTTCTTGGTCACTCAAATGATGCATTACTACTGAATGCTTTACTAGAGAGTCTTATCACTATCGAGTCACTCGATAGTGACTTGGATCACTTGAGTTCTGATACCTCTCACTCGAGTGATATGCCTTCATTTATTCATCCTTTTGCACATCATTTTCTAGTCACTCGAGTGGTTTTTACTAGTGATACCTCCTATGTTTTTAGATTTGAGAACCAAGAGATTTAGCCAACTTCTGCAAAACATATATACATGTTCTTTGGTACCCAACATTTCCTGAGTCCACATAATATTAGACATAATAAATCTTATACTCGTTCTTACATAATTAAACCATATTATATATGAGCAAACAGTATATTAAACCAACAAAGACCATAATTATAATGTTATCCAATTAATCCATGTCATTGAACATAAAGGATAACAAACAAATGATACCAAGAATGATGTTTTGTAATGACAATTTATAAATACACCTTATGTAGAAAAGATTTCATTGATATGATCTTATGCAATGCATGTAAGTGAGATCAAAAGAGAGTGGTAGATATATCCATAATATTTTTCATCAACTTTTGTGAAATAATAAATCATGATTGAGATCAAGTTTTCCAAGAATGATAAGGAAATATGCAAATTGTTTTAAATCTTAAATGTTCTTTTGAACCATGATAATGCATTATGAAATTGAGATTTTGAATGTATGAAAACTTATTTTTGAAACAAGCTACAATAATAGCACATGCTAAAAATGGTAGAAGTCAACATTTAAAAAATATATCAAAAAGCTTCGCTTTTAGAGAACAAGTTAGACGACATGTTAAACATTGAGGTTAACATGTTGAAGAGGTTTCCCAAGAGCGAAAGTTGTGAGGATGATGAATTAGCCAAAAAAGCTAAGCCTGATAGAAATATATGAGCACAATGACCTTGCTGGTAACCAAGAGATAATTTTGATTCTTAGAGTTGTGTCTTGAAGAATAGGAACATTCAAGTTATGAATTTGAATACTCGGAGATAGATGATATCAATTGTTAATGTATTTGAGAAACAAAAATGAGTTCATGGATATATGAATAATGGAGCACATACTAGTTAGTCTAAATGACTAGAGTTCTAAAATATTATCCTAATAAGTTATTCCACTACTATAATGGTTAATGCATTAACATTCAATGCATTAATAAACATTTATAATATTTGAAATAACTCAGTCAGCTAAAGATTTATGCATCAAGCCTAAGGCTTTCATGTATTGAATTTTTTTCTAAGAAATAAACTTGAAACTCAAGTAGATAGTTAACTTATTAGACATAAGGTCTAACTCATTAGAGGATAAGGGTTGAGGAGTTCTAGCACGTGATAACACATTGAAGATCAAGGAATAACATGTCAGTGATAGGGAAAACTCTAACAAACAGAGTTGAAGCATTTTTGACTTTTGGTACACAAAAATATTAACTTCCAGTTTTTAAAATCGATTTGAATCCATTCAAAACATGAATAATTTTTCAAAGTATATGTATGCAGTTTTGTAAAACAAGAAGAATTGAATCAAATTTTTGGATTGTGCATTTCAAATCACAGACTCAAAGAAAAACTATTAACAACATCACATTCGATCCATGTAGCAATCTAAAGGAATTCGAAAACATAAAAATTGATTGCTAATGGTATGTAATAAGGAACAAGTATTCATTACCCAAATAAATAATTCATTTAATTAGAAGATAGGGTAAGAGTAGATATCACCATAATTCTTCTTTTCCTTTTGATAGTTTGCTTGGTTTTGGTGGATTAATGTTTATTTCTCTTCTTTGTAAATTTAGGACCAAAATCTAAACTCCAAAATTCAGATTCATCAAGATATAAATTTGTTTTCATGTAGCCATAGTCTTGAGAAGCTTTTTCTCATCCTACAGAAATGTATAATTCTTTTTCTTCCTTGGATTCCAATCTTGCTTGGATCCATTCATTGTTAGGTTGTATAAATCAAAACAAAATTCACATGCTCTAATAATATAATCAAATCAGAACAGTTGAGCACAATGAATCAATCTATGACTTTATGCATAAAAAGAGAAATTTTTCTTTTAAATTATACATATATGCATAAAGAACTAAACTATCATTACTACAAAAAACATAATACGTGGAGCTTATTTTTAAGAATACTATGATGCTTGGGAAGTGCCATAGCTTCCAACATCATAAAAGAAAGCTATGGCGCTTCTTCAATCTATGGAAGCACCATAGCTTGTTCTTTTTTTTTTTTTTTAAAAAGCTTCCTATGGCCCTTCTCCAAAGAAGCGCCATAGTAAATCTTTTTTTTGTTTTTAAAACAATAATTTTACGTAATTGTTTGCTTTTCCTAGTAAAATCCTCTGTATTTACTGTCAAAATCCATAGTAAAATGAACAAAATCAATCCATAATCAAACCAAATCAGAATGAAATAACTCGAAGTAAATAACTAATTCATAAAATCACTACTAAATGTTTTTAATTACAACAATTGTAATGTATAACTAATTTTAAGTAAATAAAAACACCTATAAAATTCATGACAGATTTTAACTTAAAAAAAAGAAAAGAAAAAGTACAGACTTAAGCTTTTGTATAAAAAAAAGACTTACAAGCTAGGGATCTTCTGATGAGATCGAGAAGAGAAGGGAAAAAACACGTGGGAGACCAAACTTTGTACTGCAAGGGAAGTAGGGGGAATAAGGAAAATTCTACTTTCTATAGTAAAAGAAAGGAGGGAGTAGTAGGGACAGTGGCGGCAACTTCAAATCAGAGAGAAGGACTGCGGACCGTATTATATAGGAAGAGGGGAGTGGGAAGAATGACAAGGAAAGGTGGTGAGTGGGGACAAAGGGATAAAGAGTAGGAACCAATAGAGTGGAGATTTAGGATAAGATTCTAGAAAGTAGGGAACTGAGGGCGCACAAAGAAGAACATATATGACGAGCTAGGCAAATTTTTTAAAAAAATTAAGCCTTGTATGGCGCTTGCTCAAACAAGTTCCATACAAGACTTCAGGGAAGTTTTGGTGCTTGCCTAGACAAGCGTCATAGCTTCCCTTCATTTAAAAAAATTAAAAAGGGCCTTTAATGGCGCTCGGTGAACCAAGCACCATTAAAGGCCAAACCTCCACTTATTTTTTTTAACGAATTCTGGAAAGGCCATTTCTTAAATTTTTTTTAATTTTTAATGCTACACTTGTGGTGTTATATTATTCAAGGCCACACTGAATAATTATTAATTTCAAGCCCTTAAAAGGGGCTTGGAAGCCAAGCGCCATCTAAGACCCTTTGAATATTTTAACCTCATAATGGCCTTAAAATATTTAAGGTTTTAGTGATATCTTGTATAGCGCTGGATCAAGTAAGCACCATACAAGTCTTTGATTTTTTTTTAAAAAAAGAAGATTACCTATGAGCAAGCGTCATAGCTAGCCCTTTATTTTTTTTAAAGAAAAATAAATACCTTGTATGGCGCTTGTTTAGACAAGTGCCACACAAGTCTAACACTAGCTATGACACTTATACTAGAAAGCACCATAGCTTCTAGATTTTTTTTTTAAAAAAAAAATTATCTATGGTGCTTCTTTAAAGAAGAGCCATAAGAGTGGCACCATTAAATCCCTTTTTTGTAGTAGTGTATTGAACATTGCAATCCCTTTGTAAATAAATTTATTAAATGAATTTTCTAAGGGATGTGAAAAACATACACTACTACAAAAGTAGGGATTAGTAGCGCACCTTTTGTAACACTTCTTTAAAGAAGTGCCACAGCTTCTTCTGAAATTTTTTAATTTTTTTAAAAAAATACCTTAGAGGAAGCCCTACAGTTGCTTCGTGACCTTAGGTGGCGCGTCTTTCAAGAGGTGCCACCTAACGTGTTTTTTTTTTGAAAAAAATGAAGCAACAAATATGGCACTTACTCAAAGAAGTGCCACAGCTGCTACTTACTTTATGTAGCACTTGGCTTAGCAAGCGCCACACAAAGTAATATTTTTTTAATTCTTTTTTTCAAACTCTTCTCTCCCCGTGATTTGCTTCCATCACATTTATCCTCTTAGTCTCCACTCTTCATCTAATACGTGTTATCACTTCTTATCTTCTTAGTTTCCACATTTCCTCCTTCTCCTCTTTTTGTTACTCATTGTAATACCCCAAATTTTGAGACTTGAGCTTAGAGAATAAGCCTGAGATTAGTGGATTGCTAAGCCCCGGTTTAGCAAAATCCCAAATTGTGATTAAGGGTTAATGACTCCAAAAGTGGATGTGGTTAGTGATAAATAACCCTTTTGGAGAATATGATGTGATTTGGCACTCGAATGTGATTCATGTGTGTTGTGAGCAACGCCGAAACCCTGTATTTGAGTTCAATTGTGGATTAACATCCAAATTGACTTAGAATAAAGGGAATAATTGAATGGGGTATTGTGTTGGAAATGGTGTCATAGTGTGTTTTGATGTCATTGAAATTGGTTTGGAACTTTGGAATGGAAAAGTTGCAATGTTAGGTTTTGAAATGTGAATTGTGTTGACATGTTGACATTGTTGTGAAAACATGTCAATGTGATGTGAATTTGATTGATTTGGTATTTCCAATGGATTCCTTGTGAAAATTTATGTGGGAATGATGCTTGGTATGAAAATAGGACCATTGGAAGCAAAGATGCAAAATCTGAAATTCTGTCCAGTGAAACTCTATTCTGGGCAGTCCGTTTGTGTGAACGTTTTGAATGACCAAATTGTGTCTAAAAATTCTGAAAATTTTTCAGTCTTAAAATTCACATCCCAATATTCAAAATGGACATATAATTTGTGCCATTTCATTTTTTGAGCTAGGATATATGACTGTCCAAAGTTTGGGATGGAAACTGAACTCTGTTTTGGTGCAGCAATGAGTTTTATGTAATTATGGAATCTTGTGGTAATTTTGGGTAATGACCCATATTTTTCCTATAAAGAGGACTTAAATACATTTCATTTGGCTTTGAAAATTCGAAAATGGGAATTATGACATCATCGAAATAAAAGATGACATCAGCATGGAATTAAATATTTTCTCATCATCTTCAGCTCTCATTTCTGACGTGCTGAACCAGCTGAAACTAGTGAGAGAAAGTTGAGAGCTCTTAGAGAGAGAAAGAGGAGAAATCTGACAAGGTAAGCCGATTTCTTCGACGATCTAGCTCCTAACGCGTATAACCTTGCTCCTAAGCTTCTCTTTTATGTTCTGTAAGGTGTTGGAAGCTCAATTTTCATGGTTAAGAAGGGCTAGGGTTTCAGCCACTATTAAAAAAAAGCTAGTGGGAGCTTGAGGTAACTTCCAAACTCTTGTGTATTGACTATTCTGGCTGCTGTGGACAATTTAATCGGTGAAATTTTACCGGATTGTCATTGGTTTCAAAAATGGAAAATAGGTGTGTGGGGCTATTATGCTGCCCAAATTGGTACTAAATGGTAGTTGTAACCTAATGGAATAGTCAATAAAGTGGTTAGGAGTAGAAAGAAACGCGTTTACGGAGCCGAAACCGAAAAACCCCAATTTTCCCCGGAATACTTGAGAATTTCGGTCAGCTCTGGAAATGGATCTTAGATTTGGATTTTCAATGATTTGATGATTTCATTGAGGTCAGGAGCAAAAATTAGATGGGGTTATAGTTGGGAACTTTTTCGAAAAAGGCCGAAAAAGCATAATTACGAAAACGCCCCTGAAACCCTTAAAGTGGGGCTGCCAAGGGTAATTTTGTAATTGACATTGAATTTGATAATTTCAAGTTCGAAAATGGATTCCTTGGGTGGAAATATGTTAGAATAGCCCATGTGAAAATTTCGGGAAAAGTACAGCCGGACCAGGTACGGTGGGTCCGGGCCAGGCCCCCGGGGGCATTTTAGTAAATTTTCAATATAGCCTCATATAACCCCTATAAACACTATGGAAGTGTCTAAATAGTACATTTGACATTGTAGGATCTAATATGAAGCCCCGAGCTATTTGCATGTAGATTGAGGCACACGTTTCGAGGCATAACACGGTTAAGGTAGGGAACTTATCTCTCCTACATGCTCTGATAACTGTATTAATGTGTTAATGCATGTTATTGCTTTGCTTGATTATGTGGAACATGTATGAATGATTTGAAGCTATGTTTCAATATATGCTATGGCCATATGTGTATCGTTTGAAGTATTGAGCTTATAGATTTGTCATTGTATGTGTGCATGAGTTATGTGATGCAAGCATGTCATGCATTAAACACTTATCTTACCTATATATTGATAATGTTTCCCTACTAAGATTCTCTCAAATCTTACCCTCCCCTACCAATAATTTAAACAGGGCAAGTGACTCGTGGAGGGAGCGGCTAGGACTCCTTCGAGATGAGAGTTGGTAGTTGGTTATCAATGAGTTGTAAAGACTGTATATGATTCGGTTGAATATAGGGTTATGAATTTGAGATTAGATTGTGTAATCCCCATTTGAAGAATTGTAATGGGCAATTGTGCCCTGTGTATCTTTAGCGAAGGTATGTACCCGGGATTACCGGGATGATTATGTTGTGCAATATGATATTTATATGAATGTGATTTATCTTCGCGTAATAATTGTATTCGAAATGTGAATATGAGACCAAGTTTATAAATGATTTCGAAAGGTATTTGTGAAAACCCCGTCATGTGATGGGTTAGTAAATGTTATTTGATTATTATTGGTCTCTATTTCATTTTAATCGCATATTTCAGATATAATTACGGAGGGGGTTACACTCATCACCATCCCCACTTTGACCTACACTTCCCCCTCATTCCTTTGTTCCATCACTTCTCACATTTCCTCTCCCTCCTCTTTTTAATTTCGGTACTTCCTCTTCATTTCTTTTGTCCCATTTCTTGCAGCAAACTGACCCCACTCCTCCTCACTTTTGGCCCCAATGTATCTTCCTTATTATTTCATTTTGACCTGTAAGTTATACCCACTCATTTTTCCTTTTTTTTATATTTTAAAGCTACGTACAACACATTGCCTTCGTAACCACCTTATTTTTAAACATTTATGCAACTTTGTCTTTCTCTTTTTCCTTTATTAATTTTTTTTCAAGTCTTGTACTTGATATTTCAGCTCACTCTATTCAAGCTTCTAATACACTGTTAGTTTTTTTAATTTTTGAGCTTATAAATCTAATTTTATTAGTAGTTAACAGTTTAATTTGCTCAATATCTTTTATATTTAATTTATTATGAAATCTAAAAAATTATTCTCATTTTTATATGTTGAAAAATAAATGAGATAAAATTAAATGTTATTATATATATGTTGTATGTGAAGATATGTAGTGGTTATAATTTTTAATTGTTGTAATAATTGTTAACATTGATGAGTTGCATAAGTAAAATAATTATTTATTTTTAACTCTTATATTTTACTTAGTAGTGATTTTGTTAAGTAGTTATTTGTTAATTTATGTAATTTTGGAGTTATTTGATTGTGGTTTATTTTTCTTCATTTTGTTGTGGATATGGAAATGTGCTTAAAGTGTGTTATCAACTATAATTATAGGGTTCTAAAAGAAAAATACAAAAAAAAAATTATTTTAAAAAATAATACTTCCTGTGACACTTCCTTAAAAAAGTACCACAGGAAGCAAAAATTAAAAAATATATATATAGACCTTAGGTGGAAGGAAGTGTTTTTTTAAAAAAAAAATCTATATATGTTGTGGCGCTTGGCTTCTTTTGGTGTCGATGGGATATGTGGTTCTTTCTAAGCACCACAGTTAATTTGAAAATAAGCGCTACAGCTATCTTTTTTTGTAGTAGTAATATTTCCAAGATGATTTGCAATGATCATTCCAAAGGTAACAAGATATAAAACTCAATGAATACTAAAGATACTAGTACAGGAGGTTTTACCATTATATACTTTTACCTTAGGTACTTGGAGGATTGACTTTGTTTACCCATTGAATTTTTTATGATATTGATACTTTAGACGTCTTCCAACAAGTGCCTGCAACACTCATAAGGTATAGACCTAAGAAGTCTTCTACTTTGTGTATAAGAGATCCTCCTTTTGTTTTTTGTTCTCCTTGAGATAGTTGAGTAGTATACTATGGTAGTTCGTTCTTGAGGTGGAAGGTACTCCTCTTACTTGATTTGACGATGATGTTGCAGCAATGGGTGACCTAAGAGTTTTCTTGATTGAATTAGACTCTTAGACTCTAATTCAATCAAGAAAACTCTTAGGTCACCCATTGCTGCAACATCATCGTCAAATCAAGCAAGAGTGTCTTCTTTTGAATGAGTGAGTAACTCTCTTAGGCACTTCCTTATCCTTTGGGCCAACATGACCATTCTTCAAAAATTCCTGCAAAATTGAAATACTAGGAAGACACTTTGGTACCCACTTATATTTGAGTCCTTGTTTGTTAGCATTGGACTTTACTTGTCCTTTCGGAACCCAAACATATTTATTTTTCACATTAGAATTTCTTCTAATATAGCATGTGTGAGAAATGTGACCCGATTCACCATAATAATTACAAATAATATAATGATATGCATTATGAGATTTCATGCAAGAATTGTGTCGGTCATGAGAGTAAGGACTCAAATAATTTTTATTTGAACGTTCTGTCTTCTCAATAGATTTTCTTGCATGATTCAAAACATATTTGCATTTTAAAATAGAATAAAAAATTGATTGAAAAATAATTTTATGCAAACTTTCAAAATCAGTTTTCCAAACATCACAAGAAGAGTCAAAATTTTTTACCATATGTTCACCTTGAGCGCTAGAGAACAATTCATCATATTCTTCCATGATAAGCTCTTCTTGGAAATCATCTTTCTCTTGCATCTGGTGTTGACTGTATCATAGAAGTGTTCTATGATTTCTCCTTCTTCATTCCCAACTTCCAATTGTTTATCAACCGTAGATATGTAGCTTATAGTTTCATATCAACTGTCAACACTTGCAACTTCAATACAATTGTTAGAAGCATAAATAGAATTAAGAGTATTCCAAATATCTTTGGCACTAAAGCAAAATATTCTCAAAATCATTTTCGGTTAAAGTACTATACTAAATCTTCATTGCTTTAATGTTTAAAGAAAACATTTTCTTTTCTTTTTCTATCCAATCCTTTCTTGGTTTAAATCCAATCCTTTCTTGGTTTAAAATCAAAATCATTTGTAAAAATATTCCACATATCAAAATCAAATGTTTTTATAAAGGATGTCATTCTAGCTTTCTAAAACCAAAAATCTATATCATTTAAAAGTGGTGGAACATTATAATCAAAACCTTCTGAAAACAAGTAACACCCAAAATTAGCCATTGATAACTCTTGAGACAGTTAAGTCCTTTAAACAAGAGCCCTGTTCTGATACCAATTGTTAGAATCGACTGATACCCAAGAGGGCGTGAATTGGGTGTAAGATAAAAACTTAAAAAATCTTTTCACATATAAGTGGGAGGCAATAAGTAATAATTAGTATAAAGATAATAATCCAGAAGTGCATAATCGAATATATAAATTGTTCATGTTGGAAATGTAAGAGATAAGGGAAGAGAATATGGAAGCTATGATTTATACGGGTTCGATCCAATCCTTGATGACCTACATCTAGTCCCTAAGCTCCTCTTGAGATTTTCAATCCACTATCTTCCTTAAGTTTAAACTAGATACTTGAGAACCACTGCAATATCAAAAGTTTAATTAGGCACTTGTGAAGCCTTTACAATTCTCGCACTAAGATAAGAACTCCCCCTTACACAGTGTAAGGATACAATTTGTTTCCCACTCAAGATCCCCTAATGATCTTGAGTAGCTCTCACAAAGATAGAATGATTACAATGAAAGCATACTTCTCTCTGTGTGAAGTAGATAATGATTAATACTAAAGTATAAGGTGGAATTATGATTATAAAGCTTTGGCTAAGATTCAGAGTTTCGGCATTTTGACATTGTGTGCACATGCTCTCATCTCTGTTCATCTTGAATGCCTCTCCTTTTATAGTTGATGTAGCTTGATGACCATTGGATATGCTGAAGTACTTGTTATGCTGTTGAGACCTTCTTCTTCCAGTTGAAAAATAGCTATTGGAACTTTTTTGACATAAAAGTTGTTTTTTGCCCGTTGAAGCTTAATCTCTGTTTAATCACCTATAATTCTTATATAAACTTGATTAGTGATGATTAAGAATAGTTAGGAATAAGATAATCAAGATTTAAATGAGTATATAAGAGTTTTGATAAAGTTCAAGATGGTGATAAAATCTGTGAAGAACAATCACTTGAGTGATCAGAAAGTGATGTGAAAGTGACAATGAATCACGTGAGTGATATGTAGTCACTCGAGTAATAAAGTGAAATATTTGATGATTACTTTTCAGTGACTACGTAGTGATGAGACAAAAATAATATCACTTGAGTGATCCTCATAGCATTTGAGAAATCTTCTTTAAAATGTATGTAGAAACAGCTCATTACTATCGAGTGACTCTCTAGTGAGACTTATCACTCAAGTGAGCTTTTCAGCACCTGAGTGATCTGTTACAAAATTACTTCATCACTATCAAGTGACTTGATATTGATCTAGAAGAAATGAGATATCACTCAAGTGATCCTTTATATTTCTGAAGAGATCACTTTCAGTGATAGTCTTGCACAAAGGTCAACATCTAATAGGCATAACTCTTTCACTTTAACTCCAAATTTTGCAAATAAATTATCTCTAGAACTCCCGTTAAGTCCTCTTTCCAATGCAACAAGAACCAATTCAAAATCCATTGTCCTCCAAAAGAGATGATCAAATCAATAGCTACTGATCTAGAACAAGGAATGAAATTCGAGCGTCAAATTCTGAAATTCATATCTCTTTCATCAGAAGCTCTTTGAACACCAAAGTGATGTACTTAAACCAAATTTAGAGTCTAGCTTCATATGAAACAAGTTTCACATCAATCGTATGTGTGGTTTGAGAGATATGACCACATTATCAAACCTCTGTCATGCTGAACGAAAATAGAGCTAAACAGAGTATGCTGAAATATGATCATCACTTGAGTGGAGCTTCCTTAAATTGAGTGAAACATGTCTAAATCACTTCTACATGTGCAACTCTAGTGATAATGAAGTGTAACTTGAGTGAAGTTGATATGACAAGACACTTTAACTTCCGATTAGGCCATTCTAACTTCCATTTGATCATAGGGACCTCCAATATCAAATTTAAGAACTTGAGTCTTGATATTCCCATTATATATTGCAAGTTCTTCTTTCTTCAATATCTTCTCTTCTCATGATTACTCTCCACAATCCTTTTTGATAACTCTTCTCTTTTCTTGACTAATATGCTCTTGTTTCTTTAGCCTTTCTTTTTATTCCTTTTTATCCTTATTGATCATTCCCAATAATCAAACTCAATAACTCCTTTCTTTTCTTGACTTCATCTCCCCTTATTTGATAACTTCCTTCTTCAATATCTTCTTTCTTTTCTTCACTAATCTAGAAGATATTTCATATTAAACATAGTAGTTAGTCAAAGTATAAGATAAATACATTACACAAACTTTTTGCTCTTAATATTTAGCATATATATTTGACATCATAAAAAACTAATCATATCTAACACTTTTGACTTAACTGATTAAATGACTGGTTCACTAGTCTAAATGACTTATCTGTATTGGGTTTTAATAACATGCATTTAAGTTCTCAAATCCCACTTCTCTCTCTATTTTTTTTTTTACTTGAAACATCTATACATTTCATTGACAAAAAAAAAACCTCAAACCAGGTCAAGTTAAAGTTTAGAAAATAAACAAATGACAAGACTATTGGAACCAAATCCACTTAATTAGCCATTTCTCTCTTGCTATTTTATCTCTTCAATACCTCTGATCACCATTCAAATCCAATTATATAGTAATTTAAATTTATTTATTTTTCAAATTTTATATTTTGATTAAAATGTTAAAATTATCCCATTGAAATTTGATCATTATGGGGGTAAGAGGAGAATGAGTGAAAAAACTATAACAAGAAAAGATTATTAGGGGGAAAATTGATAGTTTTATTACTACAAAAAAACACCCGATTTCCAACGTAATTTTTGATAGAATTTGCCACAGAATCAGCTTTTCTGATAGACCGCATTTCTATCGGAATCCGTTTCGTCACTAATAAGTGTGTTTTAAACAAATTTGCAATGGAATTTCAATTCCGTATTTCCAACGGAATTTCAGGCTGAATTCATTTCCGTCGCAATTTTTTAAAAAAAATTCAAAAATTATTTTATTAAAAAAAGAATTTTTTTTTAAATTTACAAATGCCACGTGTTTGCTCCTCAGAGCGCCACGTGTTTCTCTCCCCTAACTGCCACATGTCCGCTGCTCATAATTCCTCCAAGTGCCTCTCCTCCCATTCGAACCCACAACCTCATGCTGCCGACGCCTTTGCGTGCAAGTCTTTGCCAATTGACCCAAAATGAATCTGTGACATATTATTACATATTATTATATATATAATATTATCATATATATATAAACATACATACATACAATTAATTAATTATATACATATAATTAATTATTAATTAAATATAATATTATTAAAAATAATGAAAAATTTAATCAAAACTTAAAAAAATATTTATATATTTAAATTAAAAAATTTTTAATTAAATTTACTTAATAAATAATAATTTAATATTATAAATATTTTTTTAATATAAAATTATAAATATAATATTAATAATATATATTATTTTTAAATAAAATAAAGTAATAACTAATATAATAATAATATCATAAATATTATTTTAGTAGAAAATATTAAATATAATATTAATAATTAATGTTAAATAGAATTATTTAATAATTAATATTTTAATTTTATAAATATTATTTTTTAAAAAAATTAATAAATTTTAATTTTTTGGACTGAAATTCCTTTGGAAAATTTCCGACAGAATTTATCATGGAAAATTCCGTTAAAAATTCCGTCGGGATTTGCCACGGAAAAGATTCCGTCAGAAATCTAGTGTTTTTTTGTAGTGTATTTGCATTTAATTAACTATAATCTAAAACGCCATTTAATTTGTGTGTGAGAGGCTTTGATTTTCTGATTAAGCTAAAACTCCGTCTTACCAGTTTTATTCAGTTCAATAGCATATATTGACTAGTTTTTCACTGGCCTAATGCATATATAGCACGCTGATAAAAGGGTCAAGTTCAGTTTCAATTTTTTAAAAAAATTGAGAAAATGTGTACATCTTCGAAGACAACGGTGTCCACTTAATCAAATGGTAAACAAAGCATAGTTATAAATACTAAATATGTACATTTTTTTTGCCCGAAAATATTTATATAAGAGGGATAACTTTATGGAAAATTTCAGAAAAATTAAAAACTTTGAAAATACTAAAGGAAGCAATGGGGTTTCAAACATTCATAATACCATATAAGTGTGAGTTTCTAATTTGTTCATTTTAAAATTAAAAGAAAAGCACACAAATGCTCTCATACACATATTTTTTTAAAAAAGGAGTAACCCCACCCCTGTCGCTGCCGGAGCTCTGGTGGCCGGGAGTTCACAAGTTTTGTTAGGAATTCACCACATTTCTTTAAGTTTTAATAATTTTCGTTTACCAAGTAAAACATTCACACTATTAGGTCATTCATAACTTATGCTAAGGCATTCACCACATTTCATTAGGTTTTAATAACTTTTGTTTATACCAAGTAAAAAATCCATAATATCATATCATTCAAAACTTTTGTTAAGGCATTCCCCGTATTTAATTAAGTTTTAACAACTTTATTTTACTAAGTAATAACAAATACACACATTTAGTTCATTCACAACTTTTGTTAAGGCATTCCCTACATTTTATTAGGTTTTAACAAAAGTTATTAAAACTTAATGAAATGCCGGCGGGGCCGCATTTTGTTTTAAATATATATATATATATATATATATGTATTAGAGCATTTTTGTCATTCCCTTTAAATTTTAAAAAGAACAAATTATGTATCCACACATATTTGATATTATGAATATTTGAAATACCATTTTGTTTGTAGTATTTTTAAAATTCTTTTTCTGAGATTTTCCACATAGGAGTGTTCATCAATTTCCCGTTCCAATCTCGAGTAAATTTTCCCGTCCCGAAAATTTCGGGATCGGGAATGTGATTTCAGGATTAGGAAAAAGTCGGGATCGGGATCGGAAATCCCATTCCCGATCCCGAATATATATATATATATATACATGTATATTTTTTTAAAATATTTAAGAAAATAAGATCAAATGTAAACTAAAATGTGAAAATCCCTAATACCCTTGAGTTTATATCTATTCTTTTAGTTTATTTAGTTTATTATTTATTAAATAATTCTAATTTTTTGTTCTTGTCTTTGTTCTTTTTGCAGCTGAATCGACAACTTTAAGTATGTATTGGACTAATTATATATTTGTATTAGACTTATTTGGTACAATATGATATTAGACAAATTATATATTTATACTAAACTAAAGGAAACACAAAAAAAAAAAATCAATATAAATTTTTTTTTTTTTAAAAAAGGAAATCCTGGATCAGGAAATTCCCGATCCCAATCCCAAAAATTTCCCAATTTTCAGGATCGGGATCGGGATTGGGAATGGCATTTCCTGATCCCGTCCCATTCCCCAACACCCCTATTTCCACATAATAAACTTTGACCGGAGAGTTTTTAACTGGACCGGTATTTGATTTTTTTTTTTTTAAAAAAAAGAAAGTCGCTCGCATCCTTCTTCTCCCTAAGAATTGAACCAACGAAGTTCACTGAGAGTGACGAATAAAAACCAACAATCAACTCCCCACTTTAGAAACCAAGGGGAAGGACAGGGGAACAAGCAACGGACTGAGCACTATATATATATATGTGTGTGTGTGTGTGTGTGGTGGTTAATTTACCTGTTGCATCTTGAACAATAGGGCGCACCCAAAAAATTCAAAAAGATAATTTTTAAATTATGAATAAAATTTTACCTACTTATTGACAATGAACAAATGTCTAAACTTTTCTCACAAAAGACCACAGCTTTCAAAAGAGATTTAGAGTCAAGGTAAAAAAAAGCTCCCTTTCATGATAATGTTATCCATGAATAGTTTTTATTTATTTTTTATGAAAGATACATGACTAGTTAATTAACACACATATAGCAAGAAAAATTGGACACACTGATTTTTTTCTTTTAAAAAAAAATGCATATTACTCACACACACACAAAGAGAGATCTAGAGAGAGAGAGTAAAATTTTTGGATTTTTAGTGAAAGAATGTGAACAAGTTAGGATTTAAAAGATTAACATACGTGGAAACTTTAACTTTTGTTTAACAAAAGCAGAAAGAAACTGTGTTCCAGAAGCAAATTAAATTTTGAAACCAATTAATAAATCAACAAACATAAATGGTTACACATCTTATATATCTTTGTTTTGTTGAAGTATCTCATCCTTAATTATTTAAAGAAGGGATTTGACTATTGTTTTAATTAGTTAAATTAATCAAAAGACCTACTCAAACAAATATAAATAAGGCATGCAGAAACAATCTTTAGTATCATATTATCACTATTCACTAATATGATATGTGCTATTAATTTCATTCACAAAGACACCAAAACATGAATATGGCTAAGATATGCTGTAAGGTCAAGTGCGTGGTGGTGGTTTCTTGTTCTTGTCTTGCTTTTATGCCCCGTTTGGTACAATGGAAGAGTTTTTGATGGAATTGGAAGTGGAAATTGAAGTGGAACTGGAAGTGGAAATTGAGGTGGAATTAGGGTTAAAAGTGTGTTTGGTATGACCATGGAAGTGAGATATAATTTATAAATAATATGTTGATTTAAAATGTGAAATTACCAATATACCCTTTCACCAAAAACCAAATTCCCCCAAAATAACCACAGGCATAGTTCTGGAAATCGGACCGGACCGGCCGGTCCGGCCCGGTAACCGGCGAACCGACTGGTTGGCCGGTCCGGTTCCCATTTTAAAAAAAAAAAAAAAAATTTTTACTATTTTCTTTAGAATTTCATACCAATAAGCCTAAAATTTCCAATTTCTCACCGGTTTGGTCCCGGTTTAGCTCCGGTTTGGCCCCGGTCTGACCCACTGACCCTTAACCCAGTACCCCGACCGGTTCAGTACCCAGTTCGGGTTTTAATACCTTGACCACAAGCACCCAATAAGGAGGGCAATTGAGGAAACAAATCTTGAGAAGTGGAAGTGGAAGTCACTTCCATGGGGTGAGTGGTGGAAGTGACTTCCACCATTTTTGGTGGAAGTGACTTCCATGAGGAAGTGACTTCCATTGTACCAAACATCCCAAAAATTGAAATCCACTTCCAATTCCACTTCCTCCCTCTCAATTCCATGCTACCAAACATGGCATTAGGGTTCAGATAAGAGGCCAGACCCTTCACAAGGTCCTCATCAGAGGCACCAAGTTCTGAGGATTTCGTGAACATGTTGGATCTGAGTGGGGTCAACGGTTCTGGGCCCAGCGGTCTCTCTCTACATATATATATATATATAGCATCACTATCTTTTTTTTTTTTTAAACAAAATATTAGATAGGAGAGGCACGCACTAACTTACTACAAAAAAATATGTTATTACTGACAGAATTATTTCTGTCGTTATTTCCGATGAAAAAATTTCGTCCATAAATTCCGTCAGAAAATTCTGTCAGAAAATAAATTTTCCGACGGAAAACAATTCTGTCTCTAATTACCGATGGATTAAAGATGAAAAATATTCCGTCGGTAAATACTGATGGATTACCCATGAATTTTTTTTTGTTGATAATTACCGCCATCTTACCCACAGAATTTCGTGGGTGATTTGAATGAGAAATTACGGACGGAATTCCGTGGGTAATACATAGCTAATTACCAGTGGACTAAAGATGGAAAAAATTCCATTGATTAATACTGACAGATTACTCACAGAATTTTTTCTGTTGGTAATTACCGACGATTTACCCTCGGAATTCCGTGGGTAATTTTAATGAGAAATTACCCACAGAATTCTGTGAGTAATCTGTAGGTAAAATTAATAATTTTTTTATTATCTTTTAATAATTTATATAAAATAATAAAAATAAAAATAATCTATAATAAATAAAAATTTAAATATCATAAAATTAATATTTAATATAATATATTAAATATAAATAATATTAATAATAAAAATTTTAAATGAAATAAGAAATTAAAAATTGTACACTTTATATCATAAAAAACAATATGTATAATTATATAAAATATATATATTTAATATTATATATATTTATATTAATATTAAATATTTAAATGAAATAAGAAATTAAAAATTTTTAAATTTTATTTTATAAAAAACGGAATATATAATTATATATAAATATATATGTAATATTATATATATTTATATTTATATTAAATATTTAAAAGAAATAAGAAATTAAAATTTTTTTAATTTTATATTATAAAAAATGAAATATCTAATTATATATAAATATATATTTAATATTATATATATTTATATTAATATTAAATATTTAAATGAAATAAGAAATTAAAAATTTTTAAATTTTATTTTATAAAAAACGGAATATATAATTATATATAAATATATATGTAATATTATATATATTTATATTTATATTAAATATTTAAAAGAAATATGAAATTAAAAAAAATTTAATTTTATATTATAAAAAATGAAATATCTAATTATATATAAATATATATTTAATATTATATATATTTTTTAATTAATACATTATATATATTATTATGTGAATAAATAACATAGGGTTAAAGCAACTCAACTAGTAAATGCATCAGAACACATACCAGAAATCCAAGGTTCGAATCCCACCTTTGTCACAAAACGTAACAATTATCTCATAGAGACACGTGGCGTATTACCCATAGAAAAATTCCGTTGGAATTTCGTCGGTAATTACCAATGGAATTTTTCAGTGGGTAATATGTCGGTAATTTCTGATGAATAAATATTCCGTCAGTAAATCAATTTGCCATGTACTTTTTAGAGATGGAACATATTCCATCGGTAATTGCATTTCCGTCTCTAATCCATCGGTAATTTCCATCTGCAATGATTTCAGTGACGGAATTTCGTGGTAATTTCCGTAGATAATACCCTGTTTTTTTATAGTGACGGCTTAACATTACAAGCAGGATCGAACTCATAACCTTCCATTTACAAGGAGCTTATATGCCACTAAACTATAAGTTATGGCCTTTGGCCCCACTAACAAGCTTGTGCACCTGTACAATGCATGAGATATTACTTATGTTGAAAAAAAATCGATATCTCACAATAAGTAACACTTATTTATACGGAATTGCTTCCATGCAAACATATTTTTTATATGACTTGGAATCTTTCAAGTGACATTGAACCCAAAAAAAACTTCTAAATACTAAGGGGTTGTTTGATTTTGTTTTTAAAAATAGTTTTTTCTTGTTTTAAAAACAATAAAACCTGTTTGGTAAACTGTTTGCCAAAAATTTTTTTTACAAAAAAAAAAAAAACAAAAAGTAGTTTTTAAACAATAAAAAACAAAAACATTCTTTAGTTGTTTTCTTGTTTTTATTTTCCTATTTTTAATTTTTTGAAGTTATTACTTATCTACTATCAACACTATACTACCAATGACGACCATCGCCATATCACCATCGGCAACCGCACCACCACATCACTTCAAAAACATATTTTTCAAAACAATCTATCCAAATAGAGTTTTTTTTTTATTTTTAAAACTTATTTCCAAAAACTGTTTTATAAAACTTTTTGTAAGAACAAAATCAAACAAGCCCTAAAGCGCTCCAGAGTGAAATTTTTTAGGATAAATTCGCATATTAACTTTAGAGTATAATAGCGTTTTGTGATTCATATAGCCTACCCCATTGATAGGATAGGATAAGAATTTGTCATTGTAACAAACCTCTTCAATCACCGCATTTTGGGCATAACCCATTATTATTTTACGCCTAACAAGTATTAATATTAATCAAAATAAAAAAGACGTTTCCAAAAAATAAATTAATTTAGGGTTAAGAGGTAAAAATACTTATAAAATTTTATCAAATATACATCTAACACCATATACATTTTTTATGTGCAAAAATATTACATGCTTCTCAAAATAGGTAAAAATACCATTTCCATTAAATGGGTTAAACTTACATTACCCTTTTATACATGGGTCCCACATTATTATTTTTTTAAAAAAAGTGTTCCTCCCTTTCTCTTCCCTACCTTCCTTTGTCCTCCCTCCTACTCTCTCTCTCTCTCACTTCCTCCATCCTTCCTCCCTCTCTTTCTCTCTCTCAATTCTCCGCTCTCAACTCTCCCTACAACTGCAATCTGACCTTCGATGAAGGCAAGGGTGGACCATAATACTCTTCTACAAGTGGAGAACTCAAAAATTGAATTGCAGCGAGTTAGTGATCCTATGCCTCTGGTTCCGGCGGTGCTTGGAGGAACTCTTAGACTCTCAGGTGCTCCACTCGGTTATGTCGTGACCAGATTTTAACCCCTTATTTATTAATGATGTTGTCCCACCCTCGCCTTCATCGAATGAGAGCCAGTTGTGTCTCCACATATTAGCACCCATTTCATTTTGGAACAAACCGGTCGGGATGGAGTTGTGGAGAGAGAGAGAGATAGAGAGAGTTGAGAGCTGAGAATTGAGTGAGAGAAGGGTAGGGAGTGTTAGAACCGACTGACACCCAAGAGGGGGTGAATTGGGTGTAAGATAAAAAAAAACTTAAGAACTTTGAAAATCTTTTTGCATCTTACTAATATATGCTAGAAATATAAGAGCTTAGGAAAGAGAATATGAAAACTGTGATGGCCTACGTCCAGTCCCCAGGCTCCTCCTGAGATTTTTAAATCCACTATCTTCTTGTTTAATCCGGGCACAAGAAAAACCTTTACAATCCCACAAGTTTAGTCGGGTACTTGTGAAACCATTTACAAATCTCTCACTGAAATACTCCCCCTTACGGCAAGTCTTACGAGCAGAGCAATCCCGAAGATCTTCCTCTCCTGCTTACTCGTGCAAGTCTTACGAGCAGCAACGTTCTCTACTGCTTGTAGCTTGTAAGTCTTACGAGCAGAATGTCTTACTAGCAATTCTCTTACAGCTTCCCCCGTAAGGAAATCAACCTTCTCAAGGTCCCTCTACCTTGAGATCAACTCAGAAATATAGTTGAAAGTGCTTACAGACTCTCTCACAGAGTGGATATAATACTCACTGAAGTACACTACAAATAATCACTCTATTAATGATAAGTAATATAGAAACTGGAAAACAGAGAGTGTTTGGGTAGAAGCAGAGGATTCATATTTCTATCATTTTTCTCGTAGTTGCTCGCTGTCTCTGTTTTTCATCGACGTTGAATGCTCTCTCATTTATAGTTGATGAAGATGATGACCATTGTGAGCATTCATCCGTTGGAGTCATTTTGACTGTTGAGCATATTTGAAAAACGAGCTACCATGAGATTTCCGTTGCACACTGCAAAATGCTTAATCACTAATATGATGAAGTATTAGTCATGGGTATGTTAGATCATTGGTCAAAATATGAATTTCTGGCTTCTGTGACTCATCACGTTGAGTGAAGATATTTGCCATACGTGACCTCCATTCTTGAAGATGCAATCCAAATATTTAATCTCCTGTTTTACACTTGAAATATATGTTAGTTAATGTTTAGGAACAATAACAAGTGAAAACATAATGATTGTATAACATTTAACCACGTTTGGATTGATAGCTATGAGAGTCTGCACTTCTGCGTTGCTTCTGTCAGGACTTCACTCGAGTACAAAGAAGCCTCACTTGAGTGCATGTACAATTTCACGTTCTGGCTTCCTCTCGGGCAAACACTTGCTGCTCTTCACTCGCTAGTGCTCGAGTGCAATTCTGGACATCACTCGAGTCCAACACGTCCTGCTCGAGTGCGCCTCTTGTTTTCACGTACATGCTTCTTCTCGGGTTAACACTTTCATGTCAAAACTTGCATGTGCTCGAGTGTAAAAGAGTATGATGCTCGAGTGTGGATCCTAGTGCTCGAGTGTTGTAAATTTCTTCACGATTCAGCTACTTCTGGACATCACTCGCACGACATTTTTCAAGAGTGCATTTTTGCACTTGTGAGTGATGTGGGGCCACATTAGACAAAATTTATTTATTTGATTTTAATGATGTATCATAAGAAAGCTCTTGCCATATGCATTCCAATGCAAAAAGAATCAGCTCCAAACTCCTTGTATTCTGCAAGTTATGATCGAAAGAGTGTCTATTGCATTAGACTGCACAAGCGTCAACTTCTAGAAGGCATAGCTCCTAGAATATAAGTTCCAATTAGGTAAATTACCTATCCATGGAAAGCTCTTTGAGTCTAGTTTCATTTGGCACTGGTCTCGTCTCAATCCAATGTGTGGTTTGTGAGTGATGTTCAAACTACCGAACCTGTCTTGAAAAGTGACTATGATTTCAATGTCATCTTCCACGGATCATATCTCCTACATTTGAGCTTCTTTCAATGTGATCTTGGTGTAAATTTTTCGTGTTCTGAGTCTTCTTTCATATGCCACCAGTTTCGAGTCAATCCAATGTGTGGTTTGAGAGATATGGCCAAAATACCGGACCTCTGTCAGGCTGAACGTAAAACAGAGCTGAACAGAGCAACCCAACACTCGAGTGTGTTCTTGCTTCACTCGAGTGCTACAGTGCCGCACTTTCTACAGTGAATTTGCACTTCCTCTTTGCACCTCAAGCACTACAGTGATTTACATGCTACAGTGCCTCACTCGAGCACTACGTTTCCTCACTCGAGTGATTGCTACAGTACCGCAGCTACAGTGCCAAACAGTGCTTCAGATTTCTTAAATCTTCAAAATTACTTCTAATAACTTGAATCTTGATATTCTTGGTAGATCTTCCAAGTTCTTCTTTCTCCAATATCTTTCTTTTTAACTTTCCTCTTGATAATCATTCTCCATAATCTGGGTAGGCAGCTTCTTAACTATCTTCAGTTTCTTTCTTCCTCCTCCTTTTGTTCATTCTTATCAATTCAATAACTTCTTTGTATATTTGATAATTTTGTCTCCTCATTCTTCCTCCATAATTCAACTTAATTAATCTACAAGATATTTCACATTAAACACAGTAATTAGTCAAAGAAATACATTATATAAACTTTTTGCTTTGCTCTTATCATTTCACATCTATATTTGACATCATCATAACTAATCATATCTAACAGGGAGGACGGAGGGGCTGAGAGAGCGAGAGAATAGGGAGGCAGGACAAAGGAAGGTGGGGGAAGAGTGGAAGAGAGGGGGAGGAACGCACTTTTCCCTTAAAAAAATCATTTAAAAATAATAATGACAGACCGACGTACAAAAAATAAAAGACTTTTAATTCAATTAATAGAAATAGTATTTTGGTCCCATTTTAAAAAAATTATAAATATTTTTTTACCAAAAAATGTATATGATGCTTAGAGATGGAAATAAGTTAGGCCTTTATCAGGGGCCTATGGCCTATCCTACATGAAACATAACGTAGTCTATTTAGTAAATAGGTCAGACCAAGGCTCGGGCCCTTTGTCAGGCCTATATAAGTAAATAGGTCAGACCTATTTTTATAAAGCCTAGCTTACATGCCTATAGGCCTGGCCTATTTATGCTTTTTAATTTATACTATTATATATAATATAATCTAAATAAGTTTTATAAATTATCTATACAATTACAAAATTAGTTTTTACCTTAGGTTTAACATCTCATCATTTACCCTCAAACTCAACATTTTTATTTATTAGTCGAATACATTTAACTTTCTTCTCTTCAATCGCCTAAGACTGCAATATTAGCTCACTCTATTTCCCTTGATTTGCGCCATTCGTTAAAACATAATAATTGCTACAAGTTTATTTTAGTGGTGTCCTAATAAAATATTATAATCTCAGTAGGAGAAGTTTGTCTCGGTTTCTATAGGAAAAAAAAAGATAAAATCCAATTTTACATGCTACTACTTGTTATACTTGGTTGATTTTTAAAAATATATATTTTTAGATTGGTCTTTATTATTCTAATTGGCTTGGATAATTATTGTTACTAGGTGTTTTTTTCTTACTAAACTATTACTGGTGAGAATACATCCAAATTAAACTTTTAAGACATATATTTTTAAATATGTTTGAGAGGTTGTAAATAAATATGGAGATATAGGTTTTAAGCCTATTTAAATACTTATATTTTAAATAGGCCCTTAAACAAACTTCAAGCTTTATCAGGCCTTTTGAAAACTTAGGCTCGAATCTAAAAAAAAAAAACTCCTATATTCAGGCTCAAACCCGAACCTAAAAAATAAGCCAATATGTCGTGACCGGATTTTAACCCCTTATTTATTAATGTTGTTGTCCCACCCTTTCCTTCATCGAATGAGAGTCAGTTGTGTCTCCACACATCAGCACCCATTTCATTTTGGAGCAAGCCGGTCAAGAGAGATAGAGAGAGTTGAGATATGAGAATTGAGTAAGAGAGAGGTAGGGAGGACGGAGGAACTGAGAGAGAGAGAGAGAGAGAGAGAGAGGGAGAGAGGGAGGGAGGGAGGGAGGGAGGGAGGGAGGGAGGGAGAGTACGAAAATAGGGAGGCAGGACAGAGGAGGGTCGGTGAACAATGGAAGATAGAGGGAGGAACACACTTTTCCCTTAAAAAAATCATTTAAAAATAATATGTTAGATCCACGCACAAAAAGTAATAGACTTTTAATTTTTTTTGACCGAACAGACTTTTAATTCAGTTAATAGAAATAGTATTTTTATCCCATTTTAAAAACTTCATAAACATTTTCTCATCTAAAAAAATGTATATGATGTACAAGAGTATTTTTTACACCTTAGCTTTTTAATTTTTTTTTATCAATATAACATTAAAAAATTGGTATACTCATAACGGGGCGTCTCTTTGCATTTATATACATTTTACAATTTGGTTAATTTTAATTTTATTTTGATCATGTGCAAAATTAATCTTGGGTGGGAGCCACATCATTATCTACTTTTTTTTATAGAAAATGATATTCTACAAACACATCAGAAGCTATCCTCCTAAGTCAACATACAGTCTCATCCTATTTACATCAGTAAATAAAGAGGTGGTAATAGCATTAGGTGGCGAATCGGTGATATGGAGATCAATCGTTATCTTCCAAGCTACTTTTGCCATAGCGTCTGCAACTGTCTTAACATCTCAAGTGTAATGTGAAATTTCCACTTCCCAGTCTCTGCACATCATCGTGTTAACCTCCATAAAAAGTTGAAAATCAGGGTGTTCTTGAGATACCTTACCCTGAATTAGATCCATGACTTCACTACAATAAGATTCAATCAGGATTTCTCTGTATCCTCTATCCCATGCAATTTTAAGTCCCCACAAAACACCCCAAGCTTCTGCAGATATTATTGTTCCTTGCCCTATCTTGTACATAAACCCCATCAAAAACTCACCATTGTGATCTCGCAAAACACCTCCACAAGTGCATGTCCCTAAGTTGTCATTCCTAGATCCATTAGTATTAATCTTCACCCACCTAAGCGGTGGTGGCTTCCAATGGGGTTGGTTCCTATCTTCACTTTGATTTCGAAACAGTCTTGTATTACCCCATGTTAAACAGACATGAGCACGGGCTAATATAGCCTGTCTACTCCAAGTATTGTCGTTAAAGTATCGGTCATTACGAGCCAACTAGATATATCGGCATAGTACTGTAAACCAAAGCAAAACTCGAATCCCTGTATTACGTCTTTTCTCCCCGCACACCATGTAAGCTAGTCATTTCTATCCAACATGGCAAAAAATAGATCCCGCCAATCCGACAGTAAAAATCCATTCCATAATTCAGAAGTAAGTGGAAAATCCCACAAAACATGAAGTACTAACTCTCGAGAATTATGGCAAATATCACAAGTACCCGTAGGATGACAACCACGATGATAACGCACCATGTTTGTCATTAGTCTACCATGAAAGCACAACCATAAGAAAATACAATACCTTTGAGGGACTTTCAACTTCCAAACACATCTCCACCAGTACTTAGTATGATGCTGTTGGGTGCCCACCAGGTATTTATAAGCGGATCTGATGGAGAAAATTCCATTTGAAGACCATCTCTAAACCATAAAATCCTCCACATTTAACTGATTGATATTAACGCGTGCAATAGCTGTACATACTTGTCCTAGAAGTAGGTGAATAAACTTGCTCATATGCCACTGTCCGGAGGAAGTGATACAATCAGCTACTCTCCATTCAGTAGTATTTCTAGGCAGTTCTTGGATTGCCAAACTCTGAAGCTTGTCCAAATGCAGTACCCATATGTCATTCCAGAAAGAAGTGTTCTGGCCATTGTCCAAATGTAGTACCCCTCCACATACTAGACTCTGATGGCGCTTCTCAACTTTAGGAATAATATCATTCCCGGCTTTATACTTTTCTCGCAAAAACCTGACCCAAAGTGAGTCTCTTCTATTAATCATACTCCATCCAAGCTTCATTATGAAAGCCTGGTTTTGGTAACGAGCCAACCTAAGACCTAGGCCTCCATCCTTCTTACATGCATACACGAGGTCCCAAGAAACTAGATGAGGTTTTCTGCTGGTTGAGCTACTACCCCATAGGAAGTTACGACATCGTTTGTCAATTTCATCACAAATCCCCAAAGGAAGAGGCACTGTCTGCATAGCATAAGATGGCATAGCTGACATTATAGAAGACACAAGAGTATGCCTGGCAGCCATCGATAACATGTTAGACTTCCAATTGGCCAGGCGAGCATCCATCTTATTCAGGAGAAAACTATATGTTGCCTTTGAACTCTGCTCATGTAACATAGGCATTCCCAGGTATTTTCCCAGATTCGACGTTGGAGTAAAATTCAAAAAATCGCTGATTTCTTTGCATTTGATATGATTCACGTTCTTTGAGAAATAAATTTTGACTTTCCAGCATTCACTTTTTGACCTGAAATGTCATAGAAGTCATTCAGGATAGCCTTAATAACCCCTGCGTGATCTAGATCTGCTTCTACAAACAAAATGAGATCATCAGCAAAAAAATGAGAGATAGGAGTACCTCATTTGGAGAGCCTAAACGGTTGCCAGAAACCCTCTTCTACTGTCATTTGGATAAGATGCCCCAATCTTTCCATCATGATAACAAAAAGATACGGCGATAATGGGTCACCTTGTCTAACCCCTCTGGAAGGGCAAAACATATTAGTAGCCTCTCCATTCCAAAGCAATTGCAAATAAGACATCGACATACATGCTTGAATAACTTTAAGAAGATATTCAGGAATCTTGAGTTCTCTTAGACAGTCGTTGAAAAAATTCCATCTAACACGATCATAAGCATTCTCCAAATCAATCTTAATGGCCATGAAACCCTTTTTCCTTTTTAAGGACTTCATAGAGTGAATGATCTCCTACACTAAGATAACATTATCGAAACTCTGACGCCCTTTAACAAAACTGCACTGATTCGAGGCTATCACCAAAGGCATGATTGCCTTGAGTCCGTTTGATATAACCTTCGTAACAATCTTGTACACAACATTGCAAAGACTTATGGGATGAAAATCGTGAAACGTCTCAGGATGATCCACCTTCAGTATGAGAACAATTTGAGTCCCATTGATTTGTCGTATCCACATTGGATCATTGAAAATTCTTTTAACTAATTCAATCACTGACGCTCCCATGGTTTCCTATTGGCTTTGGTAAAATAATAGATTGAATCCGTCTGGCCATGGCTCTTTCAACAGCCCCATATCAAACAAAGCTCTTTTAATCTCTTGATCTTCAACTAATCTCCCCAAAATATGCAGATTTACATCGTCAATTTCAGGATAAGTGTATCCGAATACCAAAATCCATTATAATTATGGGTTTCCGTATACAAATTTTCAAAGAATTGGCTTCTCGATCTCATAATTTCCACTGCATTATATGTCCATTCCCCATATTCAAGCTTCAAAGCTTTAATTTTATTCCTTCTTCGTCTGCCATTAGCCATAGAGTGGAAGTATTTATTATTATGATCTCCATCCACATACCAATTAGCCCTAGAGTATTGAAGCCATATACTTCTTCCTGTGCTAATAGCTTCTCAAGCTCGCCCCATAGCTCCCCTCGTAACTTTTCAAGGTGCTCCGAGATACCTACCAAAGCCATCTTTGCACTAATCTCATCTAATCTTCGATATAATATGTCTTTCATATAGGATATATTGCCGAAAACCTCTTTATTCCATAACCTCAAGTCCTCAGTAAATTGTTTAATGGATCTATACCAGTCATCATCCACTGCCCAGTGTGAATGAACAAAATTTTTGAATTCATCATGCATAACCCAGGGCGTGAAAAATCTAAAAGGCCTTCAATTCTTTGCCGTAAGAACATGAGATTCAATATCAACCAACACCGGACAATGATCAGATTTATATTTAGGCAAATGTGTCACGGTGGCATTAGGGTTATTTAAAAACCAGCAATTATTTACCAAGGCTCTATCTATTCTGTTCTAGCTAGTCAAATTGCCCCATGTAAATTGAGGACCATTAAAACCAATATCAAGTAACTCACTACTCAAAAGCCAATTCCAGAAGGACCTATCAATACAATTATTCCTCCTGTGATTCTTGGTCTAGCATTCCTCGGGACTTGAAACAGCATTGAAATCTCCAATTACAACCCAGCTTCCAACAGTCAATTGCCAAATACCCTCAAGAGTATGCAACAGCTGGCGTCTAATAACCATATTTGGGTGCCCATACACCAGAGTAAGAGACCACTCATCACTAGTGCCTTTATTAACCACCCTACGAATAAATTGATCACCTAAACAAGTAACAGAGAAATTTAAAGTAGAATCCCAGAACAACCACTTACCTCCACTGAAGCCACGAGCTTCAACCACATACATATTCATCTATCCCAACTTCCTAGCAATGAGCTTAGCTTTTATCCCTAGCTGTCTAGGTTCTAACAGCGTAAATAAATTAACTCCATGTTTGGCAACAACATCACTAAGTGACCTTCGAAAGGAGGCACCATCGGCACCCCAAGTATTCCAAGTCATAGTAATCATTAAAAAAATTATAAAAGATAAGCAGAACACAAACAAACCAGGCATTATTAAGACATATGTCCTGCCTGCACATCCTCAATACCATGCATCACCACGTCATCAACACCTCTAAGTGGATTAAGTTGAGTTGCAAAAGTCTCTCCTCCTACACCTAGGTCAAGAGGGTTGGAGGCTTTTAGGCGAATAGCGGGGGAACTGGAATCTATTTTCATAACATTATTTTTTATTTCTGACCCCACTTCCCCACTTAAATTACAAGACATTCCAGCTTCTCATATTTTCCCCGTACTCAAGATTTCTTGGGGAGATCCCTCCTTAAATCCTTTCTTCTTAACTACTTGGATCCCACATGTTTTATTCAACTTATTTAAATGCCCAACACTATTCATAGCATCACAATTTCTCTCCTTTTTCCTTACATTTGAAATATCCGATCCATTATTGCCCTTGCTTGCTTTATTTAAATAAGATAGATGACTAGCTTTCCCTTTAGTTTCACATGAACTATCTTCTGGCTTTGAACTAACACGAATTTTCCCTTGATATGTGTTATCACCAGAAACTCTATCAATAATTCTCATGTCTTCAGCATTTAGAGCCTCAAAGCGAGATCCTCCTCCCATATTTAGAAAATGCAAATCACGCCTAGGCTCACGACCATAATTGCCGTTCCTTGTATACGAGATCCATTGCCCCCTTCTCTGACGTGGCGCCACCATCCACTTCCCATACATTCCAGTAGTTATTTCGGAGGATGTGGGTGATGGTGTTGTAGCTGTAGAAGTCGATGTGTTAGCCATACACGACGACTTTGACGTATTTGTTTCGTGATTATTTGGACAATGTTCAGTATCATGACCATACCGCCTACAAGAGAAGAAAATCAAATGCAAACCATCATAAACAAACTTCTTTTCTTTCCCATTAATCATCAAGGACAGAAGCAAAGGTGAACTCAAATCAACCTCAACACAGATTCGGGTAAAACGCCCTTTGGTTTGCCTAAGGGTATTAGTGTCCACTTTCAGGACCCTTCCAATTTAGTTACCTACCACATATAAAATACCCTTATCATAGAAATCAACTAGGAATTTAGGAATTCTTACCCATGCCCATGATACCTACCCTGGCTGTTGTAACTGTTGTTGGGATTGCTGTGTGTTGTATGGATGATTTACTTTCCTGCTTTGAAGTTGTGCATATTATGAGTGATTTGTTACTACGGGGATTCTTTAGAATCTCACTCTCCTAAATACAAACTTTTAGACAGGGCAGAAGGATCGAAGGGAAAGCGGGCGACAAAGAGCAGCCAGAGCTCTGTTGTAAGAGTTCATTTTGATTATTTGGTTGTTGGTTATTGTAACCCCCTGCCTTAATAAGAGTAATTAAGTTTCGATAACGCACAATAAAATGGATTAGAGACCGAAAGATAGTTTGAAACTCATTTTGAACACCCTCCCTAAGATAGGGTTTTCACAACATTTTGAAAACTTCTTTCCTTCCCTGGTCTCAGGTTCAATTATCGAATATAATCACCTGTGCAGTTAATCTACATTCATACATATCAAAGTATATAACAAAAATCCCGACAACCCCCGGGTACCATTCATTCACTAAAAGGTTTATAATTACCATAGAGGGAATTACACAACTATATTCAACTAATAGTTATAACCCAAAAATAATTTACAAAATCCCTGTCCAATATGATTAACCAACATGGCCCGAACAAAATGTCCCTATAGGGTTCTAACCGCTCCGGGTTGTTCGATTCTCCTTGGAGCCACTTGCCCTGTCTGAAAGGTTAGTCAAAGGAAAGAATGAGATTCAAGAGAATCCCAATAGTAACAAAACATTCATACCATATATAAGCACATAGCATGTAAGCAATCATCATACAGCAGCAGCAGCACAAATCACACTCCACCCTCATCCCCTTTTACCGCCGGGAAGGCTCACCATCCTAACCCGGACCGTTGTTAGCGACTTAGGGACTGTTGGCGTGGCAGTGCATACACATAGCCTTATAGCTCATACAGCTATCCGGCTTTCATAATTGGCCCGTCGGCCTTCACAAATAGCCTTTCAGCTTTTCACATAATCTCACATATCACACCACATCCTCATCCCCTTTTACCACCGGGAAGGCATACTGTCCTAACCCAAACTGTTGTTAGCGACTTAGGGACTATTGGCATGGTGGTACTTACACATATTCACAGATATCACAGCATACGAATTCATCACAAATCAATGATATAACACACATACTGTAACCCCCTTTGTAATTATGATTCGAAATACGTATTTTAAAATGAAATAGAGACCAATAATAATCAAACTCATTTACAATCCCTGCCTTACGGAAGGGTTTTCACAAATATTTTCAAAGTTTCTGCCTTACCCTGGTCTCAAATTCCACAACTCGAATATAATTACCCTATGCAGTTACATCACATTTACATATCAGAGTGTACAATAAAATCCCGGCAACCCCCGGGTTTCATACATAAACTAAAGGTTTATAAATTCCCATTAGGGGATTACACCACTGTCTCTAAAACAACATTTATAAGATATACGGTGATATCCCAACAAAACATAAATCTCCCTAAGGAGCCCTATCCGCCCTTGGTCGTCTCCTTTCCCTTGGAGCCACTTGCCTTGTCTGAAGGTTTGTCAATGGAAAGAATGAGATTCAAAAGAATCCCAGTAGTAACAAATCACTCATACCACATGTAATCACAAAGCATGTAAGAAAATCATCAAGCAGCATCACAACATAAAGCACAACACGCAGGCTGCCACATAAGCACATATTCACATAATCTCATCCCCCATATTCCACCGCCCCGAAGGCATGGTCCTCCCACCGTCAACACCGATGGCCCATGGGTGAAGGAATCACAAATAGCCTTTCGACTTTAACATATAGCCTTACTGCTTTCATATAGTCTCATCCCCCGAATTTCACCGCCCCGAAGGTACGATCCTCCCACCGTCAACACCGATGGGCCGCAGGTGATAGACTCACAAACAATGATTAAACAAACATACCATGTATCAGATATAGTATAAGGGAAAAGAGTCACTACCTTGTTTTTTCCTGACGTGCGCCGGCACAGGTTGCTTGCAATTAGGACAAATGTCAAACCCTATAAACCAAAGTCAAGGACGACAGGTTATTCTCTATTCCAAATTTCTCACCTTCAGAACACTTAAAGTTGGTTATCACTTGGACTCTTTAGGTGGCTACTAGAAGCCTAGACACATGCCTAAAGGGTTAAGGAGTACTATCTTAAAGACCACCTTTTAGTGTGCATCGTAAAACGTGCTAACCACTGGGCTCACAACATGGTCTTACAATTCCAAAATACAATTTAGACACTTCCATAGTGTTTCTGGGGGTTATATGAGCATATTATGAAAATTTACAAAAATGCCCCCGGAGACTCGGCCCGGCCGTACCCGGTCCGGCTATACTTTTCCCGAAATTTTGACATAGGCTATTTTGACATATTTTCACCTAAGGAATCCATTTCCAAACTTGAAATTATCAAATTCAATGTCAAATTACAACATTACCCTTGGCAGCCCCACTTTAAGGGTTTTAGGGGCGTTTTCGTAATTATGCTTTTTCGGCCTTTTCCGAAAAAGTGACCAACTGTAACCCCACCTAATTTTCGCTCCTGAACTCAATGGAACCATCAAATCATTAAAAATCCAACTCTAACCCTCAGATCTAGCCCTGGCCGAAATCTTGGTATACTTTGGGAAGAATCGGTGTTTTTCAGTTTCAGCTCCGTAAACGTGTTCCTTTCTACTCCTAACCACTTTATTAATCATTACATTAGGTTACAACTAACATTAAGACCCAATTTGGGCAGCATAACCCCTAGGCCATATCATTTCCAAACTTTAAAACCAATGGCAATCCGGCGAAATTTCACCAATTAAATTGCCCACAGCAGCCAGAATAAGCAATATATGAAAGTTTGGAAGTTACCTCAAGCTCCCACTAGCTTTTCCTCAAGGTGGCTGAAAACCCTAACCTTAGAACACCCAAATTTGTGCTCCACAAACCTTGAAGAACATAGAAGAATAGCTTAGGAGTGGAGTTATACACGTTAGGTAAGGATTTACCGAAGAAATCGACTTACCGTACAAGTTCTCTTCTCCTTCTCTCTCTAGAATTTCTCACACCTTCTCTCTCTTGTTGCAGCTGAATATCACGGTTTTGGGCTGATGGAGGAGGTGGATGATGATTTAATATAATATAATATTATTTTCTAATTATTTACTAAATTTCCATCAATTTCGGATTTTTACAAAATTCTAGTAGATTTCTGTCCAAACTTTGAAAAATCATAACTAATTCTAGAAAAATCAAAATTAGGTGATCCCAAAGCCAATGGAAAGCTATTTAAGTCCTATTTATTGGAAAAATATGGATCACTGCATTTAATAACCTCAAAAATACAGAATTGCACAAAAGTCCATACTGCTCCAAAACAGATTCCAGTTTCCATCCCAAACTTTGGAAAATCATAACTCTTAGCTCACAAATTGAAATGACACAAATTATGTGTCCATTTTATAGCTTGGCATGTGAAATTTAAGACGGGAAAATTTCAGAATTTTTAGACACCATTTTCCTATTTAAAACGTCCATACAAATTGACTGCCTTGTACAGAGTTTCAATGGACAAGTTTCCAACTTTTGCACAATTGTTCCCAATGGTTCCAATTTCACAATAAACACTCTCCCCCACACGAATTTTCACAAGGAAGCAATTGGAATCATTAAAACATCCAAATTCCCATCACCCATTCTCCAAAAGTGTTTATTCAACAATAATTACATTCACTTTTGAAGTCATTAGCCCTTAATCACTTTTTGGGATATTACACATACAATGCATCACATATGGTATAAAAGAAAGAGTCACTACCTTGTTCCTTCCTGACGTTCGCTGGCACAGTGGGCTCACGAGGACGGCAGATGTTGAATCCTATAAACCAATTTAGGGACAATAGATCAATCTCTTTCCAAGTTTTTAATTCCATAATACTTTAAGTTGGTATTCATATGAACTCTTTAAGTGGTTATTAAATGCCTAGATACATGCCTAAAGGGTTAGGGTAACTATCCTCGAAGACACCTTTTTCAGAAAAGAAGCACTAATTTTGGGCTGCCTCACTCGAGTGATGCCCAAGTTGTGCTCGAGTCTCAGCAAGTAAGACACAGAAAGTGTTTGCCCGAGAGCAAACCTCACAATATCCCTCACATTCACTCGAGCACTGGAAGCTGTACTCGAGTGATGACCTCAAATGTACTCGAGCACCAAGAAGTGAGGTACCACGAGTAACTACCCGAGAGCAACCATAAATTCCAAAGTCTTAGACTTACTCCCTCACTCGAGCATGCCCCTGCTTACTCGAGTGGGATCATATCTCACCCGCAATTCAAGAAGTGCACTCATGAGTTCTACCCGAGAACCCAAGCAAAACTGAAAGGAAACAGGGAAAATGTCTCACCGCACTAGAGCGAGCCCTTCCCTCACTCAAGTGTTATGCATCAGAAGCCAGAATCGCAGCAACTGATACATTTTTCCCAGATTTACCCATTATGGTTCCAATGGTCCTAAAACTTATATTAAGGCTCATTCTCACTCACTTTGACACAAGGAAGCTATTGGTAAACTCCAAACAACCAAAATCTTACCACAACAACACATTCTACTCTTCTAACCACATTGCACCCAATAACACCTAATAATCAAACTTTCCCTTTTCAAATCCAAACCACAACCATTGACACGAAGACACTATTTGGCATCAATTTCACCACAAAACACTAGCTAGTTCATGCATTTCATAATTAGGCTAAAATCAGGGCAAAATCCAAAGTTCTCAAAACTCAACCAATGGTCAAAACAATTATACCAAAATACCATAAATACATACCTCTTCAACTTCCAATTATCAGCTTCTTGATTCTCTAGCTTTCAAGCTTATGCAAACTTCAAAGTACCTTCTTTCAAAATTCTGAAATCATGGCAAGGAAACCCTTAACACCTTGAACAACTTTAATAAACATAGGATGAGCATTTGAAGGCATTCACTTACCTAAAACCAAGCTTTTCTCTTTCTCTTTCTTGGTTAGTTTGGGACAGAAATGGAAGTGAGGAGAGATGAGAGAGTGAGAGGATGATGATGCAATTATTTTCCCTTCACACACACACACACAGTCGACTTTGACAAGGAAAGAAAGAGGGAAAAAATGTTTGATTTTTTGACTTCAATCCAATGGCTCTCATTTAGACACATGGCAAAATCTCATCCTCCCTTCTATAAATTCATATAACACATGCACAAGCACAACCAATTTCTTAAACACAATTCTAACTATTTGGTCTCAATTTCCAATGAGTCTCCTCTTCGGTAACTGACCAATCAGTCGGTAAATTTATCATTTTGCCCCTGATCATCATAATGCTTACTAAACCATCACTAAGTACTTTTATATCACATTGCACATCATATACTTCAAAAGTGCTTAATTATCATTAATTAGATCACTTTAAAGTTATTAATCCTTGATTATAATTTAGGATATTATAGTTATCATGTAAAATCAATTGGATATTTCTTTTTGGACCAATTATATATATATTGGGATACATTGTATAGTTTTGTGTAATCCCCAAGTAATGGGAAAGAAGTTCTGGGCATTATACTGTGTAAGAACCCTTTTATGAATTAATGGAACCCGAGTGTGTCAGGAATTTATGCTGTACTCTGATATGTATGAATGAAATCAACCTGTATAGGTCATTTATGTATTGAAATGTGGATATGAGACTGTTGAGAACATGTTTTGTAAAATTTTTTGAAAACCCCAATTTTGGGAAATTTACTTTCTTAAGTCCCAAATCGTCTATGGTCTCTAATTTTACCTTAATTACGTGTTTATAAACATAAATCTCGGCCTTAATCGTGAAGGGGGTTACATTACTCCATATTTAACTAATACTAATTGGAGCTGTTGATTGCAAAAATGCCTTCCTCTATCACTGATAATGGCTCTAGGCACTCCAAATCTTGTAAAAATATTCTTTCTCAAGAACTTCACGACCACTCGAGAATCATTTATAGGAAAAGCAGTGACTTCAACCCACTTAAAGCATAGTCAATAGCTATTAAAATAAACTGATTGCTAAATGAGGATGGAAAACATGACTGCTAATAGCTCCTTTTCTATTGTTGCATAATTCAACTGTTTATCTGAGAGTGTCCTGCTAGCATAGTAGATGGCATGAAAGACCTTGTCTCTTTTTTGACCGAAAACAGCTCCAACTGTATAATCACTTGCATCGCACATCATTTCAAATGGAAGGTTCCAATCTAGAGCTATAATAACTGGTGCAGATGTCAAAACACTTTTTAGAGTTTGGAAGGCTGATGAGCACTCCTTATTAAACATAAAGGGAGTGTTTTTCTCCAACAACATGCACAGTGACTTTGTGATTTTTGAGAAGTCATTGATGAATCTTCTATAGAAACCCGCATGGCCTAAAAAATTCTGAATGCCCTTGATTGAAGAGGGAGATTGTGGCTTTTCAATTGTTTCAATCTTAGCTCGGTCCACTTTAATGCCTCAATTAGATACCTTATGACCCAACACGATTTCTTCTTTCACTATGAAATGGCATTTTTCCCAATTTAGAACCAAATTTGTCTCCACACAACGTTACACGACTTTTGCCAGATTTGAAAGACAATAATCAAATAATTCTCCAAAAAATGAGAAATCATCCATGAATACCTCAATGAACCTTTCCACCATGTTTGAAAAGATTGTCATCATACTCCTTTGAAATGTTGTTGGGCATAAACCAAATGGCATATTTCTAAAGGCAAAGGTACCATATTGACATGTAAAACTTATTTTCTTTTGATCCTCCGGTGCAATTGTAATTTGATTATATCCTGTGTACCCATCTAGGAAATAATAATAGGCTTTCCCAGCTAGTCTGTCCAGTATCTAGTCTATATAAATGGCAGAGGGAAGTGATCTTTTCTAGTGGTTTTATTGAGCTTGCTATGGACGATGCATACTCTTCATCTAGTCACCGTTCATTGTGGAATTAGTTCATTTTTCTCATTAGGCACTACTGTCATTCCACTTTTCTTTGGAACTTGGACTGGACTTACCCATTGACTGTTAGAGATTGGGTAGATTATACTAGCATCTAGTCACTTTATTACCTCCTTTCTCACCACCTCCTTCATATTCAGATTGAATCTTCTCAGGTGCTTAATTGATGGCTTGTAATTGTCATCCATCAAGATCTTATGCATACAAATTGAAGGACTAATCCCTCTTATATCAGCTATTAACTATCCAAATACTGTTTTATACCCCCTTAAAACTCTTGATAACTTTTCTTCTTCATTAGGAGTAAGAGTTGTAGAGACAATTACTGGTAATGTGGAATTTTCTCCCAAATAAGCATACTTTAAGTGGGATGGTAGTGCTTTCAACTCTAGTACTAGTGGTTTCTCTGTTGATGGTACCGGCTTACTAGGCCTTTCCAAATGGTTTCTTGATAAAGATTGGGGAATTTTCTTCCAAGTACCTAATTTGCTCCAAGACTTCAGTATTAGTAGATTTTGATACATCTACCATTCCCATTGCTAATGGTTGATCCATGTAGATTTCATTCACCACGTCTTTTGTGTAGCTGGTCAATGTATCTATTCTGTAACAGGTGTCACCTTCATCTGGAAAGGACAAAGCCTTGAAAATGTTGAAGGATACTTAATTATCTTGAACTTGCAAGGTTAACTTCCCTTGTTGCACATCAATTAACATTCTCCCAATTGCTAGGAATGGCCTCCCAAGAATGATAGGAATTTCTTGGTTTTCTTCCATGTCGAGTATTATAAAATCAGCTGGAAAGATGAGTTTGTCCACCTTCTCCAGAACTTCTTCTAAGACACCCCCAGATGTTTTATTGATTGGTCAACTAGAAGTAATGAAATTGTGGTCGGCTTCACCTCTCCAAGACCAAGTTTCTTGTATACATATAAATACATGAGGTTTACAATTGCTCCAAGGTCACAAAGTGCTCTTTCAAAGTGACATTGACCTATAGTGCAAGGTATACAAAATATTCCTAGATCTTTCAACTTTGGTGGTAACTTCTTTTGTAAAATAACATTACACTCCTAATAGAGTTCAATATTTATATATTTTTACTAATTAATTTTGGGCTTTTGTGGGACTTAATTAAATATTTTGGGCAAAATCAAGTGTTAATGTGAGATTTTAATGAAAGAATAATTTTGGAATTATAGTGATTAAATTGTTATATTTTAATTAATATTTGTTATTCCCATTATTCTTTAATTGTGAACAAAAGATATTACCTTTGTGAATCTAATTTTGTAGGTGATGATGTGGCATAACTTATTTAACCTAGATGAATTGAAGAAAGAAAAGAAAGTGAGGACTATAGTTTTTGAGAGAGTGGCGGTTGAATTGAAATAAGGAAAGGGAGAGACCAAAATGAAAGAAGCTAGCTGAACCGAATAGCGTGAAAAGGAGAGTGGGCCAAATTAAAAAGAGGTTAGACCGAAAGATAATAGGGGAAAACAAGAAGGCTTGACCGAAAAAGGAGAAGCAAGCAGGAGCATGTGTGAATAATTGGACCAAATTGAATAAAGCATGAAGAAGGTGGTGCTGATTAAGTTGAAGAATTGAGATGACTTGGACCGAATGGAATGGGAGAATGGACGTGAAGATGAGTTGGAGCAATTTGAGAAGTAGGCCGAAATAGTTGAATGAGAAAAGGAGGGCTTGACTGAATTTAGAGAGGTGGACCGAAAGGGATAACAGTGTGGAACAACATAATTGAAGAAAGAAAAAAGCAGCTGACATTGTAAAAAGGAGGCTGAAATGAAAAAGGGGAAGAGGCACTGGACTTGAAGAGAAAAGGGAAGAGGAATGGCAGCTGTGAATTAAGAAAAAGGAGCAGCAACAAAAATAAAGGGAAGAGTGAAGACTGAATGGAGGGCCTCTACTTAGAGAAGGGAATTGCCGTGAATTGAATAGAAGAGGAAGAGCTTTTCGGTTTTTGATTCTCATGGCTAATTTCTTTTTCAATCATCAAGCTTCATCTTCTTCCTCCATGAGTAGCTGAGTCTTGGTGATTTCCTTGAGTTGGGTAATGGTTTGAGCTTTTAAACTTCAATGGAATTCCTTAAGCTCTCTTTCTATTTCATAACTATATGGCTTGGTTAAGTATGTTATTATGATCTAGATTGTTCTCTGCCAAGTGAATAAACTTGGTAGTTGAGCTAAGAGTTGATTAATTAAGCTTTATATGATTCATATTAGGAGTAGGTTGAATTGTTTATTTTGACTCGGTTGAGTGGATTTAAATGATTAAACTGAATATTTTGAATTGTTGTAATAGTAATTACAATTTAGAATTGGAAGTTAATTATTCATCTCCTTGACTCACAATTAATTGGTGGTATTCATTTAATTGCTTCGGTAGAATGAATTAAATGATTATTGCAAGTATGGAGCTAGTGGTAGCTTAGCTCCATCCTCTTGGCTCATTATGGAATTCAAATCATTAGCAAGCAAGGAAGACTAAAACCTCAACTCAAGGGAATCTCATTTTATCATTATACTAGTTAATTGAATTTATCTTGTTGTTAGTGTTAATTTCAATTTTGTTTGATTCTTTGTTTTAAAAACTGAAAAATACAAAAATATTGAATTAGATTAGATTACTTCATTAGTTTTAAAATCAAATTCTCAAAATGATTTCTCACAATTTTAAGGTTTTTATCACTTTACTATTTAGAAACTTGGAAATTAATCTCCTCACAAGAATGATCTAGGTTGAGCTACTATGCTACATTTCCAAACCTAGTTTTATTTTGAGAACTCACATGATATGGGTTCATCAAATTGGCACCGTTGCCGGGGAGGATGATTGCCAAGGTTTTAAGTAGTTAAGTGTTCTTTTTAGTTGTCATAGTGTGTCTTCGCTTGGTTGTTAGTGTGTTTTTGAGTTTGTCTTAGTTAGTTATTAATTGTTGGAGTGTTAGATAGTGGTTTAGTCATTTTTCATGTTTATAGTTGTTTTGCATTCCATTTGCATATAAAATTCTCTAAAAAAAATAATTGAATTTTGTTGCTTTGCTATCATGTTCTTAGTGGCCATTGCGTGGTTTACTATTGTTTGTAGTGAGAAACTTTGCATTCTTCATCCTTGGGAAGCTTTTAGTAACACTATTAGAATGGAAGATCCTCTTTCACAAAGCTTTAAAGCCATACAACATCAATTAGAGCTTGTTCAAGCCAAGTTGGAGAGTCTAGAGAGAGGTTCCAATAGTCAAGAATATGATTCATCCTTCCACAACCTATATCATGAACCCTATCTCCAACAATCTTTTCCACCACACCAACCCTTCCATAGTCTTTCATTTTCCCTACAACCCCCATATAGACCTCAACATGACTTTTATTCCCCACCATACAACCTAAATCTTGACCTCATCCCTTCACCACCAAGGCTACCCTATGAACCATCTCTTTTACACGATCTACCCTCTTACTCACTATACCAACCCTAATTTCAATCTTCATTCCAATCATTTCATCCACCACTTTGTGAACCTTCCCCACCATCCTACCTTGAACCTCCACCTCTATTTCATGACCCATAACTTAGTGGATTGGATACCATTTTCTTGCCCCACAACATGGATTCCCTAACAAATGCCTTAACAAGAAAGTATGAGACACTCTAAGAGCAATACCTTCAGTTACTCGTGCATCAAGGAACAATTGATAGCTCTAAGGAGAGAGAAGAGCAATTGAAAGATATTGATAAAATTCTTCAAGGCATACTATGATCACATGTTATGGGTAAAGACGGGAGGTGAAGTTGGAAACCATTGGGCTCAAGAACTACAAAAGGAGGAACAAGGAACCCAAAATCAAGAGCTTTATACTACTTCACTTGTAAAGAGTTCTCAACCTTCAATGATTCCATCAAATGCATCCATTCAAGCACAAGAAGTAAAGCAAGTACAACAGAGCAATGAAGAGTCTTTCTTACCCTTTGGTAAGAATCCTGTCATTATAAAAGTTGATTATCATACTACTTTGATTGATGAAGTAATTAATTATTTGAGTGATAATGAGGTGGATGAGGAAATAATTGTTGAATTCCCTCTAATGCGCTTGAACATATAATTGCTCAACCCATTGATTCTCGTAGTGGTAGCTTGGATGAGCCTATACCTTGTAATGATTCTACTTCTTTGCATCATACTTTGAGTGATGATTTGCATGATAATGATGATGCTAGTGCTAAAATTACATGTTCTTGTGATGAAAATACAATGTGTATGGATTGCATTGATAAGAAATATCCTAAATTTATTGAAATGCATAGAAGTAGAGATGATCATTCTCTAGAACTTAGTGATATGCATGCCATGCATGATGTTGAGAATCAAACTCCTTTATCTTTCTCTTCTTCTCCCTCTCTTACTTGTGAAAGTGACTTGATGCACTCCAATTCTATATTGGATTCTGCATTTTCCACTTCATACAAGAGTAAAGATAAAGATGTTAAATCACAATTGATCACTAACTCTAAGGTCAATCTTTGTTTGCAAGAATTCAATGTGCACATTTTTTATGATGACGAGCATGTACCCATTGTTTCAATTAATAGTGCTTTTGATTTGGCAGGAGAGATTCACCTTGATTCACTCGAATTGCTTGGACCTAGTTTTGTTCTTTGTAATGATCATACTTCTTTACTAGATGATGTCAAGCATATTCATGAATCCTACTCCCAAATCTTATCATGTGATTTACCTCCTGATTTATTAGAATTTGATGTTGCTAGTGATTCTATTGACTTGGATTGTGCTACACATGATAGAGTGGTGCTTGACTATGTCACTACCATTACTGAAATCCAAATTGATTCTTTGATATCTAGTATTGCTTGCTATATGCCATTAGTTGATTTTATTAGTTGTGAGAAGCACTTGTTTTCGAATGCACCAACTCTAGCCTTCTCACATTACATACATAGTTATGCCATTTCATTTGTCCTAATGCTTTCCATGGATTTAAGTATTTTGATTCATGTGGCATCTTTGGAGTAGGTACCGCTGTTGTTTTGGTTAACTCTTACAGGCTAATTCTCTTGGTGGTTGCCCTTATTCTTATTATCTTTACATTTTAGAAACTCTACTCCTACTTGGGCCTATACTGTTGAGGAGGAAAATACTGAGCTTCCTTCTGATTTTCCTATCTAGTTACAAGCCACCATGATTACACGGTTTCCTTACCTTGTTCCTTGTTTTATTTGATGATATATGCTATTGAACAAGTGTGGGGGAGGGACTTATCAGTAGTAAAAAGTTGTTTGTTTGTTTGCATTTTCCAATTGAATAAACTCCATTTTGAATCATACTCTTGTACTTAGCCTTATCCTACACTACTCTTTTCTCATATCCTTATGCCTAATTTTTTAGAACTATTTCCACTTATGTCTTGTCTTCTCTCTCTCCATGTGACGATGATGTGTTGTGCTTCAATCTTGAATTGGACTTCACAACGTTCACTTCACCTAGGAGATAAGTGCGTCTAGGTTCTTTGTTTTTGTGCATTACATTGAGGGCAATGTAAGGATTGAGTATGGGGGAGTGTGTTTATTCTCATGATGGATTTCACTGTGATATCATATGCCTTTATCTCATGCTTATATCCTCTGTTGTTTTTGGTCCAATTCACTGAGATTTTTGAAGCCTTTAGTCATGATCAAATATCTCAATTACTCTTAGTTAGATTCATGGTTGAAACTTACTTTGAATTAGTGAATTGCCACAAAATTCAAGTGTTTTAATTATACATGGTTTAATTTTGATGAGTTTGTTAGGGAATACAAAGCCTAGTTGGAAGGTATTTTGAGCCTAATTGTTCATTTCATTGTGTGATTTATCCACCTAGATTATTGCTCTCTAGAACTTGTTTTGTTTCTTGCTTGAGGCTACATTTTGCAATAGTATGGATAGAGATGGCATTGGCATTCATTTCTAAACCTTCTAACCTAAACACAAACTATTCATCAGTCACCTTAGTTTACCCCTTTGAGCCTTTCACTTTCGTTTCTATTTCATTATACAAATGCTATGTTTGCATCATTTATCAAGTTCTTCCTAGCACTATTGAAAAAAAAGAGAGTACTATTATATATTAGAAAAGGAAAATGAAAAAAAAATGCCATATGAATAGTTAAAAGAAAGAAAATAGAAAAGAAGAAAAAGTGTGAATAAAAAAAGAGAAATATTCAAAGAAAGAAATAAAGTCACAATAGTAAAATATGTGAATTAAGTTAGTTCTATAGTGCTAAGTAATCTAGCAAATTATTTGGTGCAAGCATAGTGTTTGTTACATTTTTCATCATTTGGCCTATTCAACATTACAACCCTACAAAGTCCTTTGGATTTATTTATGCCATTGTTGCAAGTAGTGGAGAGCCTAGAAATATTATTAGCCTATAGTAGAGTGTGGTTAAAGTGGATGTGAGTGAAACACTACCTTATATGAGAGAAGAGTGTAAACACTTATCCTAGTTACGGTTTCCAATTAAGCTCATTGTAATTAAACTTTGCATTGCTTTAGCTACTTCAATTTTTGGTATGTTCATTGGATTTGGATAGGAGGATACCTTGTTATTTGACTAAGTGTGATTCTTGAAGCTTGATCTTGCCTACTCTTTCAACTTTCATCCTTCTTTGCCTGGTGTTGAGTTAAATGTTTTGATCAGGAGTGCAAAAGCTTAAGTGTGGGGAATTGATAGAGTTCAATATTTATATATTTTTATTAATTAATTTTGGGCTTTTGTGGGACTTAATTGAATATTTTGGGAATAATCAAGTATTAAAGTGCTCTTTCAAAGTGACATTGACCTATAATGCAAGGTATACAGAAGCTTCCTGGATCTTTCAACTTTAGTGGTAACTTCTTTTGTAAAATAGCACTACACTTCTCAGTAAGTGCAACTGTCTCAAATTCCTCAAGCATATGCTTATTTGAGAGAATGTCCTTCATGAATTTTGCATAACTGGGCATTTGGGCAAGAGTGTCTGCAAAAGGAATATCGATATGTAACTTTTTGAAAACTTCCAGAAACTTGCCAAACTGGTTGTCTAGCTTTGCCTTCACAAGTCTTTAAGGGTATAGAACTGGTGGTACATATGGAGAAGAATTATCTAGAAAGCTGATTTTTCCTGGTATCACATATCCTCTTTCGGTTTTTGTACTTCCTCCTTTTGTTTTTGTACTTCCTCCTTCTGTTCTTCTCCACTTTCTTTCTTTTCTCCGTCATCCTTCTTTTTAATTACAGGATCTTTCAATTCTTTCCCACTTCTTAGTGCAACAACCTTCACATACTTTCTTGGGTTTCTTTTAGTGTCACTTGGTAGAGTTCCTAGTTGCCTAGAATTCAGCATGTTTGCAATTTGGCCCATCTGGATCTCCAAGTTCATTATTGAGGCTTCTTGGCTTTTGAGTGTTGCGTCAGTCCTAGCCATGAATTGAGATGTATTCATGCTTAGTTGAGCCAGTGCATCTTCCACATTCACTTTCTGTTGTGATGGATTTGCTGGTTGAAGAGCTTGTTGCTGGTAATTCCCTTATGGCTTGAACACATTTTGATTATTCCTCCAATTAAAGTTTAAATGATTTTGTCAATTTGGATTGTAAGTGTTTGAGAATGGGTCATTTCTTTGATTTCTGACATAATGAGCTTGCTCTAGTATGAATGAGTATCCTTCTTGACATTACGTACTCACATGAGGTCCTCCACATTGATCACAGGTTTCAGTAGGAGTGCTGATTATATTTGCTTGGTTTGTCAATGAGCTCACTTGCTTGGATATAGATGCAACTTGAGAAGACAAAGTTGTAAGGACATCTAGCTCGTGCACTCTAAGTGCTTTCTTTGAATTGTTACGTTAAGAGGGCCATTGTATGCATTGGCTACCATCTCCTTAAGTAGATTGTAAGCATCTTCTAGACTTTTTCTTATTAAAGATCCTCCAGCTGCAGCATCTATAAGAATTCTGGAGATGTGCGTCATCCCACTATAGAAAGTTTACAGTTGCTACCAATCTGGTAACCCATGATGAGGACATCTCCTTAGCAACTCCTTGTATCTTCCCATGCTTCTTAGAGTCTTTCTTGTTCATGCTAGGTAAATGAGGCAATTTCATTCCTCAAGTTAACAGTTTTTACTTGGAGATAGAACTGGGTTTTGGCCTCAACATAAAAGTTGTGGAGCTCTTTCTTAGCATTTTATAAATATAAAAAACATTTCAATCCGATATCTAGAACTCCAGATATTGCCTGAAAACTAAAACAAAGTTTGTTTTAGTATTTTTCAAGGAATTCTATTTTATGCCAAAATCATTATTTATTTATCAATTACACCCAAACTCATTAAATTGAGCTCAAATATCCTCCATAAAATCATCATTTAAGGAAAAATAAATATACAAATTGTTTACTTATCACAAAGCAAAGTGAAAAATGTGGAGAAACAAAGAAAGATATGAAACTGAGAAAAATAAAATTGGTGTGTATATTCTATGTTCAACACATGAACATATATATGGAGATATATCAGTACACACAGCTGGCACTTCTCTAACTAATTGTAAACAACTAGCTAATTAAGTTATAACTAAATAAATAATTACAAGTTTATCAACTCTCCAAGCTAGAGTGTGCAGATTATGCAAACTAAGCTTAGACTTCAAAGTCATGAAAGGTGCAAGATCCAATGCCTTGGTAAAGATAACAACAAGTTGATTGTGTGTCCTGATAGGTAACAAATGCAAGATGTTAGCTTTAATCTTGTTGCGTACAATATGACAATCAACTTCAATATGATTGTTCCTTTCATGAAATGAAGGATTGGCTACAATATGGCGAGCTGATTGACTATCACAATAAACAAGTACCGGAGAGGGATGAGGAGCTGTAGTCATGTAAAAGATATAAAAGCCAGTAACTTTCACATGTGAGAGTGGCTAAAGCTCAATATTCAACATCAATAGATAATGAAGACACAGTATTTTGGTTCTTGGGTTTCCAAGAAATCAAAGAACTGCCTAAGAACACACTATAGCCAGTCACAGAACACCTAGTATCTAAGCATTCAGCCTAATCAGAATCACTAAAGCCCTTTAACTGCACACCTTCACCAGGAAAAGATTTCAAATATCATAAAACACGATATGCAGCTCTTAAGTGAAGATTAGTAGGACAAGACATAAATTGACTTAGTTGTTGGACAACAAAGCATATGTCTAGCCTAGTATTAGTCAGATAAATCAAACGGCCCATAATGATGCGATATTTAGTAGCATTAGGTAAAGGATGTCCAAGGTCCTTAGAAAGCTTGGTATTGCGATACACAGGAGTTCTAAATGGTTTGCTTTCTAGGAACCCAAAATCATTGAGGATTTCTAGAGTAAACTTTCGCTTATGCAAAGAAATGCCTTGTTTAGAACATGCTACCTTAAGGCCAAGAAAGAATTTAAGATCGAGAAGATCTTTGATCTTAAAAGTTGCATCAAGTAAAAACTTGACGCAAGATTTATATCTTCCAAATCATTCACTGTGAGAAGAATGTTATCCACATAAACCAAAAGAGTAGTAAAGGAATGATTAGTACGGCATGTAAACAAAGAGTAATATGATTTGGACTGAACATAACCATAAGATACAAGGGCTTTGTTAGATCCCAAGTTTTGATGATAACAAAAAGACAATCATGTGTAAATCATGTCTTTAGGAGATTAAGAAAAGTTTACAAAGTTACCAAATGCATAGAGGAAGTTTTCTGATAACTGCTGTGAATTTGCACTGGAGTGCTCGAGCATGGACTTTGCACTCGAGCAGAGAAGTCATTCTCACTCGAGCACATGCGAGTGAGGGTCTGCGAGTGCTTGGCCGAGAGCAAGTAATAAGTATGCTTCCTTCATTCACTCGAGCAGAGACATCAATGCTCGAGCATGAGCATTTTGTGCTCGAGCAAGGTACTGCGAGTGCTTGGCCGAGAGTTATGGAGATCAGAGAAGTGCAAGTGTGCTCGAGCACACTCTTATATGCTCGAGTGACACATCAATGCTTGCGAGTGAAAATTCTATCCCTCTCCAAATCTGATGCGAGTGCTTGTTTAAAAGGTATAATTCTTGAGAATATTCTTCTCACTCGAGCAGGAGTCTGTATGCTCGAGTGAGGGCCCACATCACCTGCGAGTGATAATTTTATCCCTCTGAATTCCTTATGCGAGTGATGGTATTGAGAGCATATTCCTGGAGAATATGCGTCTCACTCGAGCAGGAGTATGTGTGCTCGAGTGAGGGACCATATCACCCGCGAGTACAAATTCTCACTCTTGTCAAAATGGTATGCGAGTGATGACTCGAGAAGACACTCCCAGTGGAGAAGGTAAGATCACTCGAGCAGAGGAAGTTGTGCTCGAGTGAGACCCCTCTTCACCCGCGAGTAAAGATTCTGTCTCTCTGAAATTCTATGCAAGCACAACCCGATAACAGAAGCATATGAAGGAAAATAGGAGATCACTCGAAGTGAGCCTTTCATGCTCGAGTGATGCCCTGTTTGAACACCAAAAATGCCAAGTCTCACAACGTTCATTCCGAATATGGTTTATTGTTATTTATTCATATCATCATTACTTATTATCATTGTTTAACATTACTTTGAATGTATTATAAGTGTGATACAGAAAAATGAACGTTTGAAATTAGCTGTTATGGAGAAAGTCAAACAGCGGCAGAAACATGATTACAAACACATTCGCACCTACCGCATTAACAATATTCAAACATGCGCGTGTTCTCCTACAGTTGGAAAAGTCCCGCTCCTCAAATGTTGATTTTCCAAACGGGCAAAAACTGAAGCAACTATATATACAGAAATTCAAGGAGAACGTAAACAAGAATGTAGCACAAGAATTCACAAGCTTATACACGAGTCTCTGCTATTCATCATTTTCTCTGTATACACATTGATCTTCAGTGTTTATTCATTTTCTCTGTAAGAGAGTCTTCATACAATTCAAATTCTATGTTTATGTGATCTCAAGGTATTGGGACCTTGAGAGGGTAGTTTTTCCTTACGAGAGAAGCAGTTGAGAGAATTCCTTGTTGTGTCTTCCACACATAAGCTTTATAAGATACAAGCAGGTGAGAACGTTGCTGCTCGTAAGACTTACAGTGGTGTAAGCAGGAGAGAACGTTGCTGCTCATAAGTCTTGTATAAATAAGCAAGTGAGAAGGGTCATAGGTTGTTTTTCTGCACGTAAGACTTGTCGTAAGGGGGGAGAAGTTTCTTGTTGAGAGAATATTTCTGCTCGTAGTCCGTTCAAGGATGATTGTTGTTTTGTGGCATTCTGAGAGCCCATTGAATCTTGGAAGTATAGTGAAAAACTCAGTAGGTCTTGATCTCTGAGGACTGGACGTAGGCCTGGTTGTTAGGCCGAACCAGTATAACTCTCTGTGTTCAAATCTTCTCAACTCTACTCTATCCAATATATTTTTCATATCACCACATCAAGCGAAAAATTTATAACATCACCCAATTCACCCCCTTCTTGGGTGAAGCTTGCCTCTTACATTTGGTATCAGAGCCTCGTCTTCTCCGAAGAGCCTAACAGCTTGAGAAGGATCCGACAAATGGCAACAATGGGTGAAAATATCCTTCCAGACAGAGCTTCAATCACTAGACCTCCTGGTTTTGCTAGAGAACATTTTTCGTTCTGGAAAGCTAAATTCAGAGTGTTCGTGATGGCCAACAAGTACGAATTATGGAATGTTATACAAGATGGTGACTATGTTCCAATGAAGAAAATCGAAGATAGAGCAGTTAAAAAGAGCCCAGATGAGTTTGATGAGAATGACAAAAGGTTAGTAACATTAAATAGTAAAGCCATTTTAATGATACAGAGTGCTCTTAGACAAAAAGAATATTTTCGTATATGTACTCTACCCACTGCCAAAGATATGTGGGATGCTCTTGAAATTGCTCATGAAGGTACATCTGGAATCAAAGAAAATAGAATCAATACTTTAATTACAGAATATGATTTATTTTGTATGAAATCTGGAGAAAGTATATCAGAATTTGAACTAAGGTATACTCATCTTGTTAATCAATTATCTGCTCTTGGAAAGTCGTTTGATCAAAATTCCCAGGTAAGAAAGATTCTTAATATTCTTACGAAAGAGTGGGAAGCAAAGGTGACAGCCATCGAAGAAGCTAAAGGAGAATCTATGAGATCTGTAGCTGCTCTCTTTGGAAGTCTTTCTGAATATGAAGGTAAATTGAGATTCAAAAAGGAACTTGAAGAAGTCGATGATAAAAAGAAAATGGGAGTTGCACTTAAAGCTATCAAAGAAGAAGAAGAAACTACCGAGAATGAAGATGTCCCTAATGATGATGAAATGGGAATGATCGTGAGAAAATTCAAGAAATTCTACAGAAGAGGTCAAAGGAATTTCAAGAACTATCAAGGTGGACCAAGCAAGAAAGAAAATAAAGAACAACAAATAGTATGCTATGAATGTGGGAAACCAGGACATATCAAATCTGAATGTTTCAGAAACAAAGACAAAAAGAAGCTGAAAAAGAAAGCATATATATCATCTATTTGGGGTGATAGTTCGTCAGACGAAGAAAGTGACAGCGACGAAGTAGCAAATCTATGCTTGGTAGCTAAGGAAGAAGAATCAGACTCTGAGGTAAGTGATTCTGAACCCTCTTATGATGAATTGTTATCTGAATATAATGCATTGCATACAGAGTTCATCAAAGTTGCTAAAGAAATGGTTAGTTATAAGAAGAAAGTAAAAGAATTAGAAAGTAATGTCATATCATCATATGAAATATGTAAAGAGAAAGATAAGAAAATAGAAGATTTAACATAGATTGTTGAAAAATTTACTAAAGGAAGTGAAACTTTCAAAGTTATTTTAAATTCTCAGAAAGTTTCATTTGATAAATCTGGAATTGGATATAATTCTGTGCATGATAAGAATAAAAGATATAAGACGAATAGTAGAGACTATCTTAAATATTTCAAGAATACTGTGCATACATCGAATCCATTTGCATCATGCAATTATTGTAATAGGAAAGGACATTATACTTCATCATGTTATTTCAAAAAGGGACAGGTTGTTGGAACATATAAATGGGTTCCGAAAGGGACACATACTTCAAATACTAACCTCAAAGGACCCAAGAAAGTGTGGGTACCTAAAACTTGATCATCTTATTCTAGGTATGTCTCAAAGCATCTCGAGCGAACAAATGGTATATTGATAGTGGATGTTCGAGACACATGACTGGTGACAAAAATAAGTTCACCATGTTTGAAACTAGAGAAGGAGGAAAGGTAACATTTGGAGGGAATCAATCTGGACGTATTGCTGGAATTGGTGAAGTGGGAAGAACCGATGGCGTTCAAATCAACGGAGTATATTATGTTGAAGGATTATGCCACAATCTCTTAAGTGTAAGTCAAAGCACTGACAAAGATAACTGGGTGATTTTTGACTCAAAAGAATGCTTGATAGTAAGCAAGAAAGATCTTCCCCTAAACAAAGAAACTATCAAAGCAAAGATCCGAGCTCAAAGGGACAGTAATTGTTATACTATTGATTTAAATTCAAATTCTTCTGAAAATTGTTTTCTTGGTCGATCAGAGGAAAGTTGGTTATGGCATAAGCGTTTGGCTCATGTCAATATGAACCAACTTGACAAATTGATTAGAAAAGATTTAGTTGTTGGTCTTCCCAAGCTCAAATTCAAAGACAACATGATTTGTGAAGCATGTCAAAAAGGCAAACAAACTAAATCTTCTTTTAAAACAAAATATGAAATTTCTACTTCAAAACCTTTACAATTACTTCATATGGATTTGGTAGGACCTGCAAGAGTAAAAAGTTTTGGAGGAAATTTATATACGTTAGTAATTGTTGATGATTTTACAAGATTTGCATGGACTATATTTATTGCCTCAAAAGATGAAACTTTTGCTGAATTTATTATGTTTGCCAAAAAGGTTCAAAATGAGAAAGGTATTTCTATTGTCTCTATTAGAACAGATCATGGAGGAGAATTTGATAATCAATTGTTTGAAGATTACTGCAACAACGAAGGAATAGATCACAACTTCTCAGCCCCTAGAACACCTCAACAAAATGGAGTAGTGGAAAGGAAGACAGAGTTCTTATAAAAATGGCGAGAGCATTACTTAATGAAAAAGAAATGTCACAAGTGTTCTGGGCAGATGCAATGAGTACTGCATGCTATATTTCAAACCGAGCATATATCCGCAAATCACTTGGAAAGACGCCATATGAACTTTACAAAGGAAGAAAGCCAAATATTGCACATCTTCATATCTTCGGGTGTAAGTGTTTCATTCACAACAATGGTAAAGAAAACTTAGGCAAATTTGATTCAAAGTCTGATGAAGGTATATTTCTAGGATATTCTAATAGAAGTAAGGCTTATAGAGTTTTCAATAAAAGAACATGTACTATTGAAGAATCTATTCATGTTGTGTTTGATGAAATTGAATCTCAGACAAAACTTAATGATGAAGAAGAAATGGATTCAATCAAGAAAAATAAATCTATTTCAAAGCAGGATGATTTTGAAACAAATGATTTTCAAAATTTAGAAGATGTCGATGATCATGCTCAACCTAAAGCATGGAGACATATGAAGAATCATCCAATTGATCAGGTTATAGGAGATATTCATGAAGGTGTCAAAACCAGAAATAAAATTCTCAATGAGGTAACTTTTTCTGCTTTTATTTCTGAAATTGAGCCTTCTAATATAGAAGAAGCTTTGTCTGACAATGATTGGGTGATTGCTATGCAAGAAGAACTAAATCAATTTCAAAGAAATCAAGTTTGGGATTTAGTTCCTCGACCTAAAGATCATACGGTTATAGGGACTAAATGGGTTTTCAAAAATAAACTTGATGAATCAATAATCATTGTGAGAAATAAAGCAAGATTGGTAGCCAAGGGCTATAATCAAGAAGAAGGTATTGATTATAAGGAAACATATGCTCCAGTGGCAAGATTGGAAGCAATACGAGTACTCCTAGCTTTTGCTTGCATCAAAAATTTTAAACTTTATCAAATGGATGTGAAAAGTGCTTTTCTAAATGGTTATATTATGGAGGAAGTTTATGTAGAACAGCCTCCTGGTTTTGAAGATGAAACAAAACCTGATCATGTCTTCAAACTTAAGAAAGCATTATATGGTTTGAAACAAGCACCCAGAGCTTGGTATGAAAGACTAAGCAAATTTCTTCTTGATCAAGGTTTTGTCAGAGGTAAAGTTGATACAACTTTATTCATCAAACATGACAAAAATGATATTCTAATTGTTCAAATTTATGTTGATGATATTATTTTTGGTGCTACTAACGAATCTATGTGTCAAGAATTTTCTAAGATTATGCAGGGAGAATTTGAAATGTCCATGATGGGAGAATTGAACTTCTTTCTTGGACTTCAGATCAAACAAAAGAAAAATGGTATATTTATATCTCAGACAAAGTATTTGAAAGAGTTGTTGAAGAAATATGGATTAGATAATGCTAACGGAGATGATACTCCAATGAGTTCTACAACGTTGTTGGATGGTGATGTAAAGGGACCTAGCTTTAACATCACAAAGTATAGAGGAATGATTGGTTCATTACTCTATCTCACAGCAAGCAGGCCAGATATTCAGTTCAGTGTAGGAATGTGTGCAAGGTATCAATCCAATCCTAAGGTATCTCATGCAGAGACAGTAAAAAAAATTTTCAAATATCTAGGAGATACTTCAGAGCTTGGTCTTTGGTATCCGAAAAGAGGGAACGAGTATTTAATGGCATATTCAGATTCAGATCACGGTGGATATAAAACTGACAGAAAGAGTACCAGTGGTCAATGTCAATTTCTCGGAGGCTCTCTAGTGTCATGGTTCAGCAAGAAGCAGAATACAGTTTCATTATCTTCAACTGAAGCTGAATATATAGCTGTGGCAAGTTGCTGTTCTCAAGTGCTATGGTTAAAACAACAACTTCAAGATTTGGGAATTTATTTAAAAGAAATTCCAATTTATTGTGATAACACTAGCACGATAAGCTTGGCAAAGAACCCTGTACAACATTCAAGGACCAAGCATATAGACATTCGACATCATTTCATTCGAGATCATGTTCAAAAGAAAGATGTCAAAATGGAATTCATACCAACTCATCTTCAACTTGCGGATATTTTCACAAAACCAATTGTAAAATATCAATTCCTATATATTCGAAGAGAATTGGGAATGGTTAATCCCAATGAGTTGTAAGTTTTCCTGTTAAAAAGATTAATTAAATGTTTCTCTTTTGATGATAACCATACTGACTTTAGCATCGGACTGTTCAAAATTTGTTTTTGCAGGACTGTCACTCGAGCACTGAGGGTGCTGCTCGAGTGATGAGCTGTGTCACTCGAGCACAAGCAGCTCTACTCGAGCACAGCACTATTAAAAATGCTCTGCTTTATGACATGAAAAACATAGGTTAACAGAGGAGATGAGAATATCAAGAGACTATATCAAAAGCAATAGTGAGAATTGAACTCACTCGCGAGTGAGAAACTCTCACTCGAGCATGATATGAACATGCTTGAGGTGAGGAGTGCCTGCTCGAGTGAAGAAGAAGAATTTCTTCTCAAAAGCTATACAAATCATGGTTACTCAAATGATCTTGGAGGATTTGAGTACAAAGATACAAAAATATGTCAAGAAATCCACAATCCAGGTATGTTTTACATGTTTCTTTATTTTTCTAGAAGATCACTCGAGCACAGATAGAACACACTCGAGCACAGTATGAACATCACTCGAGCACTAGGGTTCATGCTCGAGCACTGTCACTTATATTAGTTACGGGGGAGCTCAGAACGTCGCACTTCTTGCTCTCACCCGAGGTGCTCTCTCACTCGAAGGTCACAACTCTTCACCTTCAACCGTTACTCTTCAATCAATCGCGTCCATTTGCCTTAAATCACCGTTACAACTCTTCAATCCTCTATAAAAGTTGATTCTTACCCTCTGCATTTCTCATTCTTGCCCTAATCTTCATTTGTCTTTTCTTCAAAACCGAGAGTTTTTGCTTCTCTTCCATTTTCTCTATAATGGCAAGAACTAAACTACCTTCTATTCCTCAAAGATCTCATTCTCCTTCTCCTACTCACTCTGCTGCCAGTGCATCTGGTACCCCTGATCCAACACCTCCCTCTCCCAAAATCTCTTCATCACCATCACCTCCTCCTAAACCCAAGACCAAAAAGAGGACCCCGGCTAAGAAACCTCACCCAAAGCCTCAAGTGTCAAAGAAAGACCAACCTCCTCAAAAGAAACCAAAGGGAGTGGTATTCAAGGAACCTATAATCACCCGGTCTCAATCCAAAGAGGTTCAAGGAAAGGGGAAGAAGAAGGAATCAGAACAACCCCAATCATCTTCTTCTACTGGGGATACCTTCAGTAGACAACTCCGGGAAGCAATAGAGAAATCCAAACTTGACAAGATAGTTGGAAAGATTGCTTCTCAAGCCGGTGTTTCAAGTTCACATCAAGATAGGCAACCAAGTGCCTCTGCTTCAGGAGCACCTTCTGCCTCTCAAGCACCAGTGGATGACCAACTCACCAGTCCTCCTGAGGGATTCAATGTTGATGAACTTAAGGCCTTGCCTCAGAAGGTATATGATGATGAATTTAAACATAGACATTTCTGTCCTGTGGTATATGTGGATCTGGATTACCTGAAAAAGAATTGTCATTTGGATTTATACCCTTATCTTCAATACTATGCTCCCTGGCTAGATATCCATTTGCCATATTCTCCCACTGTTGTGAAAACCTTTTATTGCAACATGAAGTCTCATAATATTAAGTCTAGATCTGGTGAGTTGATTGAAGAAGCAGTATCTACTACTATTAGAGGAAAATTTATTATGATTTCTGCCAAGATCATAAATGACTTACTTGGTTATGTTGCACCTCCTCCTGATCCACCCTCTTTCTCTGCCAATGAAGCTTTTAAAATTCTGAGACCAAAAGACCCCATTGGCCCCCTCATTTTCAAACCTATTGATATGCCTGATACTCATAGAGTCCTTCATTATATATATTCCCGGAGCATAGTCAATAAGTCCAAAAATTTTACCCACTTTGCTCAAAAGGATTATTATTTGTTGGCTTCTTTGGTTGCCGGGCAACAAAGAAATGTGGGGGAGATTATTTTTAACGAGATGAGAAGGTTTCGTTTTTCTTCAACAAGATCCACAACCATACCATACCCTCAGCTTGTTTCTTTCATTTTGATGAAAAACAAAATTTGGTACTTGGAAGGAACTGAAAGGGTACTCATCTCAAGGTTTGGTAAGACTCAGTTAACTCACATGGGTATCAATCTTCCGGTGAGTCAGACCAAAGCCACATCCAAGAGGGAAGCCACTCCATCCAGAGGTGATGAGGCACAATCATCTGCTTAAGGTCCTATTCCTCCTCCTTCCTTTCTCAATGCCTCTCTTTCAAACCATGTTTCTGAGGCAATTAATCAAGCTGTATCAAGTTTGAAGAAGGAGTTAGTGACTGAGTATGAAAAGCTTGTGGAGAAGATGGAAGCACAAGTCATTAAATTGGTAGACAAGGCCAATCTTAACTTTGAACTGATGTTCAAAACTCAGGATGAGATGTCACAGAGGATCACTAATATGGAGACCTTCCTGCACTCACATTTTCCCTCTTCATCTTCCGGGGTGCCTCCTGAGACCACTCATACCTCACCACTTTATCCACAGACTCATGTACTTTTCACCGATCCAGAGTCTAATGTAGATGTTACTTTTGATCGGTCGCCTTCACTACCTCCCTCATCTTCTGTACCACAGCCAACATCACCTCCTGATCAACCCATTGACCCTCTCACTACCATGGTGTCCTTTGTTCCACCTCCTCAGCCCCCTTCTGATGTTGACAAAACGGGGGAGAAGGATGTGTGATGTTTTCTGAGCTTCTGTAGGGTATATTTGGGTGTTTGGGTAGATTTCTGTATTGGGTAGGATTTTTTATGTTATTTGATGTTATTATGTTGAAGTTAATATTATGCTATTATGTTATTTGAATTGAAGTTAATATTAATGAAGTTTCTCTTTTAAATTTCAAGTTATTATCAAGTTTAAATGATGTTTCAAATTGTTAAAGTTATATACCTCATACTATGCTTATCTTGGTTGTTAAGTGTCCAGAAGAAACATTGCAGGAAAATTTAAACTTGAAGCCAAAACTTGATATGCATTTGGAAACATTAAAGAATTTCAAAGATTTTCAATCTCAATCAATTTTACTTAAATTTTCATCACAAAGGTTTTGTCATCATCAAAAAGGGGGAGAATGTTAGATCCCAAGTTTTGATGATAACAAAAAGACAATCATGTGTAAATCATGTCTTTAGGAGATTAAGAAAAGTTTACAAAGTTACCAAATGCATAGAGGAAGTTTTCTGATAACTGCTGTGAATTTGCACTGGAGTGCTCGAGCATGGACTTTGCACTCGAGCAGAGAAGTCATTCTCACTCGAGCACATGCGAGTGAGGGTCTGCGAGTGCTTGGCCGAGAGCAAGTAATAAGTATGCTTCCTTCATTCACTCGAGCAGAGACATCAATGCTCGAGCATGAGCATTTTGTGCTCGAGCAAGGTACTGCGAGTGCTTGGCCGAGAGTCATGGAGATCAGAGAAGTGCAAGTGTGCTCGAGCACACTCTTATATGCTCGAGTGACACATCAATGCTTGCGAGTGAAAATTCTATCCCTCTCCAAATCTGATGCGAGTGCTTGTTTAAAAGGTATAATTCTTGAGAATATTCTTCTCACTCGATCAGGAGTCTGTGTGCTCGAGTGAGGGCCCACATCACCTGCGAGTGATAATTTTATCCCTCTGAATTCCTGATGCGAGTGATGGTATTGAGAGCATATTCCTGGAGAATATGCGTCTCACTCGAGCAGGAGTATGTGTGCTCGAGTGAGGGACCATATCACCCGCGAGTACAAATTCTCACTCTTGTCAAAATGGTATACGAGTGATGACTCGAGAAGACACTCCCAGTGGAGAAGGTAAGATCACTCGAGCAGAGGAAGTTGTGCTCGAGTGAGACCCCTCTTCACCCGCGAGTAAAGATTATGTCTCTCTGAAATTCTATGTAAGTACAACCCGATAACAGAAGCATATGAAGGAAAATAGGAGATCACTCGAAGTGAGCCTTTTATGCTCGAGTGATGCCCTGTTTGAATACTAAAAATGCCAAGTCTCACAACGTTCATTCCGAATATGGTTTATTGTTATTTATTCATATCATCATTACTTATTATCATTGTTTAACATTACTTTGAATGTATTATAAGTGTGATACAGGAAAATGAACGTTTGAAATCAGCTGTTACGGAGAAAGTCAAACAGCGGCAGACAACATGATTACAAACACATTCGCACCTACCGCATTAACAATATTCAAACATGCGCATGTTCTCCTACAGTTGGAAAAGTCCCGCTCCTCAAATGTTGATTTTCCAAACTGGCAAAAACTGAAGCAACTATATATACAGAAATTCAAGGAGAACGTAAACAAGAATGTAGCACAAGAATTCACAAGCTTATACACGAGTCTCTGCTATTCATCATTTTCTCTGTATACACATTGATCTTCAGTGTTTATTCATTTTCTCTGTAAGAGAGTCTTCATACAATTCAAATTCTATGTTTATGTGATCTCAAGGTATTGGGACCTTGAGAGGGTAGTTTTTCCTTACGAGAGAAGCAGTTGAGAGAATTCCTTGTTGTGTCTTCCACACATAAGCCTTATAAGATACAAGCAGGAGAAAACGTTGCTGCTCGTAAGACTTACAGTGGTGTAAGCAGGAGAGAACGTTGTTGCTCATAAGTCTTGTATACATAAGCAAGTGAGAAGGGTCATAGGTTGTTTTTTTGCACGTAAGACTTGTCGTAAGGGGGAGAGAAGTTTCTTGTTGAGAGAATATTTCTGATCGTAGTCCGTTCAAGGACGATTGTTGTTTTGTGGCATTCTGAGAGCCCATTGAATCTTGGAAGTATAGTGAAAAACTCAGTAGGTCTTGATCTCTGAGGACTGGACGTAGGCCTGGTTGTTAGGCCGAACCAGTATAACTTTCTGTGTTCAAATCTTCTTAACTCTACTCTATCCAATATATTTTTCATATCACCACATCAAGCGAAAAATTTATAACATCACCCAATTCACCCCCCTCTTGGGTGAAGCTTGCCTCTTACAGGCTTGAGATAGTTTAGAGTGCCATTGGTGACTAGTCTACTTCAAACCGTATAAGGATTTTTGTGACTTCAAACCATATTAGGAGATGGAGAATAAAATCCATGGAGGAATCTCTATATAAACCTCTTTGTCCAAGTCACCATGTAAGAAAACATTGTTAACATCAAGTTGTTTGATATGCCAATCAGTGAGGAGCTAAGGCTAATAATAAACGAACTATAGTGACTTAGCTATAGGATAAAAGGTGTCTAGATAGCCCACACCTTTTGTTTGTGTATAACCTTTAGCAACCAAGTGAACCTTAGCCCTATCAAGACTTCCATAAGCCCAATACTTATTCTTGTAAACCCAATGACAACCAATGATTGGTTTTCTAGATGGTAGAGAGGTAAGAGATAGAGTATTATTCTATTCTAGGGCCTTTATTTTAGTTGCCATAGCATCACGCTAAACCTCATGTTTCACAGCTTGGTTATATGTTTCGGGTTCAAAGTGAGTGGAAATAGACAAACTGAATGCTTATAAGAAGGAAAAAGTTGATTATAAGAAAGAACTGAATTTAAAGAATGTGGAGATGTACCATGTCCAGTAGAAGAAGATGGTTGAGCTAAAGTGAGAAGAGAATGGTGATAATGTAACATCCCAAATTTTATTCACCAAAAATATATTGTAATTATTTGAATAATTCAATATAATGGTGAATATTCATGAATTTGGATCTTGTGAATTTTGAAATATTCATATTCATAAGGAAATGGCCAAATTAATTCAAAAATTGAATTAAATTACAAAGGAGATAGCAAAATTATAATTTTGCCAATTTAGCCCAAGATTAATTATTTTCCAATTAATTTGAGTTAACTCTAATTAATCAAGGAAAATAAAAGAAAATACATAATGTGATTATTCTTGGTGGAATAAATCAAGAATTGAGAAATTAAGGGGGGATCATACATAAAATCAATTGTGTGAATTATGGAATTGTGCAAAACAATTTTCTCTCCTCTTCCTCTCTAATTTTCGTCCAACATGAAAGAAAGAGGGGAAAAAATTTATTGATGCATGATCACATGTCATATGTAGAAGGAAATCATGACCAAGATTGAGTACACACAAAATGGAGTGGTGATGGGGTGCATGAGGATAGAAGCTTGAGTGAAGAAATAAGCAAAATGATTACATGGTGGAGTGCACATTTTGACTTAGTTGGAGGAATGATGGAATAGTTGAAGAAGAGAGGGGATGGATGTTTTTTTTTAGGACCAAACAAGAAGCAATTGGTTCAAATTTAATAAGTAACTAATGGAATGATCATGAGGGGAGAAAAGATGGTGACATGTGTCACAACTTAGGCCCTTGATTAAATCAATGGTTAGGAAGGAAGAAGACTAAAATAATATAACACAAACTCCTTCCTCTTTCATGCACACTTCACGCACAAGTCATAGGAAAAAGGAAGAGAGAGTGATTTTGTGAAGCTTGAGATTAAAGAGAAGGAAGAAGAAGAGGTCAAGGTAAGGTGGTTCCTTTGATTTTTTTTATTATGGCATTTCCTTATATTCTTCTCTAAACTCTTGTTTCTCATGAATCTATGGTGGTGAAGAGACACTTTGAGATCAAGAAGAGAAGGAGGAGGATCCTAGATTAAGAGGAAACCAAATAGCCAAATAGGGTAACTTCATGATCTTACCTTCTTGAGTTGTTGTTGTTGATAATTATTGTTTGGTTTTTATGATTTTTGAGTTGAGTTGTAAAATTAGAAAAGCCATAACCCTAAGGGGTTATGCTGCCCAAAATCCTTTAAATCATGATTATGAAGTGTTTAAATGGGTTTATCAAGGATTAGAAATGGAAAAGTACAAGTTTTGGGAGCTAAAACACAAAACCCCATTTTTCCCCTTTTTTTCCTTAATATTTCGGCCAGAACCAGAACTGGTACAAGGAGTTGGATTTTCATGAAATAAATGGTTCCATTGGACTCAGTGGGCAAAAATAGGTGGGGTTACAGTTGGGCACTTTTTCGGTAGAGGCCGAAAAAGCATAATTACAAAAACGCCACTGAAATCCCTAAATAGGGGCTTTCAAGGGTATTTTCATAATTTGACAGTGAATTTGGTAATTTCGAGCCCGGAAATGGATTCCTTGGGCGAAAATAAGTCAGAATAGCCTTAGTCAAAATTTTGGGAAAACGTGCCATCGAGCCCGGTACGGCGGGGCCGGGTCGGGTTCTCGGGGGCATTTTTGTAAATTTTCACCATAGACTAATATAACCACAATAAACACTATGGAATAGTTTAAAATGATACTTGGATAGGTTATGACCTATTTCTGGTACATTTAATATTTTAGGATCGAGTCGGACGCCGGGACAGCACGCTTTACGAGACACTATTAAATAGGGGATATTAAAGTTTTGAGGTAGGGACATTATCCTTCATACACTATGCCATAAGTTATGTGATTGTGTGGATGCCATTGTTTTGTAAATGCACTTTATTAATAACATGATTTGCCTAGAGAAAGGCTGTTAGTGCCATAGGTGCACTTACACTGGGAGTTGGCAGAAGTCCAATCGGTGTAGATTGTGGGGCTGGGCACTACTCATGTATACATGATGACGATGATGTGTTTATATTTTTCATTAATTTGTACATACCTTGGCGCATGACATATTTACTTTTCGCATTTTCTATGAACGATATTATGTCTCTACGGAGATTCTTCGGAATCTCACCCTATTTTTAAACAAATACCTCAGCGAGTACCAGTGGGCCAAAGGGCAAAGATGTTGACGCCTAAGAGTGAGTGGCACGTGTCTCGAGGCGAGGATATGAACGTGGTTATGCCTTAGTCTATGCCTTAATATTTTGGATAATTTGTAAATATTAAAACTTTCGCTGTATTTTCTGTTTCCGTCGACGAACAATATCGGAATTGTAAACGAACGACGTTGGGATTGTAAACGAATATTTTTATCAGTATAATTGTACTTTTCTGTATGCCCATTGAATTCCGTCTTTATTACTCTTCGATTATCAAAATGGAAACGAGTGTTGACAGATAATCTCTCAAATAAGATGGAGGCCGCCTTTGTCTAGCTTATCTTCGTGGCATAGGGACGGTAACACTGTCACATTCTTGACTAGCTAATTGTAAACAACTGGCCAATTAAGTTATTACTGAATAACTAATTACAAGTTTATCACACTACAATTCAAAACAGTCTACAATCGTTAATTGTTTATTTTAATTTAAATTGTAATAGATTCAATATATTTATACATTTTTTATGGAATAATAATAATTTTGAAAAATATTAAGTCGTGAGAATTAAAATTTTGATATGGTAGGAAAAGGAGATGCCCCATTGTATACATATAATTTGATTGATAGCAAGCTAAGTCACACAACTTACAAGTTAATAAATCTTAGATGTGTGCGAAAATGTATCTAGCTAATTATAGATTATGTATAATTAGATATAATTTAAAATACTTTGAATATTAGAATTATCATGTAAATAAGGCCATTTTCATTTTGTCTTCAAATACTCGGATTGATATACATTATCACATAATAGATAGTTGTAGCATAAAATTAATTGTATAGTATAAATAAAATTTAATTTAATTTACTAATTATCTAGTAATTATTCATCAAAATTCATGATGATGAATTCAGCATTTCAACACAACCAGTCAAGTTATTAATTATTATGATGCAAGCATGGATAACGATATTTTGATATTGCAATTTCACTTACCATACCCATAAATATGACCAAAGAAAGAATAAAGCGGACAAAATATTCGCCGGGCACACCGACATGAACACGACGATCATATCGCTATATATAAAAAAGAGAAGCTGAATATTTAAAAAAAATAATGATATATATTTCTTATTTGTTTTGATTCCCAGAGGCTGTTCTTAATTATTTTGGACTGCGTCAAAAGCCAGGTCATGTGATAAAGTATGTCTACGTAGAGAAAAATTCAACTTGACAAGTATTATATTCTCCCCCCAAAAAATTTATGTCAACTAAGAGGAAAAACTATATTCAATATAATGACGTCCTATACCTGAATAACATGTATATTCAAAAATTCAAGTTTTATTTAAAGGAATAAATGATTTTTTTGTTGAGTGAGTCAACGAAAATGGAATGCAAACGTCATCTTAATAAGAACTCAAGTTTTTTATGGAGCTCCTAAATTTTTAAGATATCTTCAAGGTATTAGAAAGGCTTCATTAGGCTTTGTGTCTAATAATTTTGTTTACCGTAAACAACGTTTTACTTTTTATTTTGTTGTTCTTGAATTATTAGATATATAGTTTGTTCAATATCTTTATACATTAATTCATACATATGTGTATGCATAAGCAATTTTTATTTTCCCCCTTTTTTCTCAAGAAAATGAGAATTCTCTTATGACTTAGAGAGAAGTTTAATATGAATATTTTTCCTTATAACATAGTATAAGTATTCATAAAAATAAAATAAAATGAAACCGAAATCACAAAAACTGTTGTAAATTCAAAAAAAAAAATCTCGGTGGTGACTTTCTGGAAGAAAATGATAGCATAAGCATTCATAAAAATAAAATAAAATGAAACTGAAATCACAAAAATTGTTGTAAATTCAAAAAGAGAAAAAATCTCGGCGATTGAATGCAATTTCCCCAACTAAAACTTGATTAACAAATATAAATGCTATATAACATCAACAAGGCGTACACAATACATCATACTCTCTGTGATAACATCAACATGGCGTATGCAATGCATCATACTCGCTCGATCTGGTCGTAAATGTAAAAGTTATAATACTAATTTATAAAGATTAAAAAAATTAATTAAATTAGTTATTTAAAAAAATATTAATTAATTTTCCTAAACTACGTCTTTTAACTATTTATATTGGAAACTATTCTCTTGATAAAAAGAGTTTCTTAGCACTTGGCAAGTTCTTCTATATCATATTCCTAGAGATCATAATTTATTAGCTGATCATTTGGCCAAGATGTCTCATACTATTAATGATACTTTTGTACTCCTTGATCACCAACCACCTTTCTTTAGTAAGGCGGTCGTTGATAAAGGTTGATTAGGCTTTGCTGTTTTTCTTGTAATTGGTCCTTAGTGGATTAATGATATCCAGTTTCTCATTCAAAAAAAAAGAGTTTCTTAATATATGCAATTAATAAAGCATATGAGAGCATTTAAAATTAACCAAAATTATTCTTCAGGGATAATAAATTATTGAGCTTTGAATTAAAGTTGAATTTAATAATAAAAGAGACCTCTGGAGGAAATAAATAAAAAGCAATCTCTTAAGTCGTAATTAACTTTTAATATAATATATGAAATGCGTGTGTCGGTGTGTGTATAGAATTGTAGATACGGTAAGGTCATTAATTATGAATGCGTAAAGAAGATGTATGAAACTAATAAATTGAAATGCTTTGTGTAATAAATTGAAAAAAAGCTAAGCATGCATATAGATATATCCTTCAAGACAAAGGCTTTTGAGTTTTTCTTTTGTGTCACAACATGCGTAGACAACGTAGACTTAGGACATCATCGTTTGAACAAAGACCAAACTAGAAGGTCCTTTATAATTTGTTCATATATTTTAGCTCTAATATAATGTCTCATATATCCTAGTTTCTAAGAAATTAAAGTTGGTGGTTGTAAATTTTATTCTACATATACGGATTGTATTAATAGCTTGTGTCCATAAATGAATATTGATGTTAATTTTTAACACAAAAATTAAATTTAAAATCCAATGATCTCCGTTGGTGTTGGTTTGTATGTTAGGACTTTGAATGTCATTTTGTTTATAATGATTCAACTTTTGATTCTGGTAAAAAAAAAAAAAAATTGATTCATTACATCATAGTGAGATTTAACTCGATATCCCTATTGTTTCACCAAATTTTGAAATAGGTCCCTATATCCACAAAGTCAAGCTATTCATTATTAACTATTCAAATATAGTTAAAATCTATAAAATCCCTTTATACTTTAGGTAAGTTGCATGTAATCCCTTTGACGTATTAAGGTTTAAATTTAACCTCCTTAACATTTTAATTTTTAATATTAAACCACATGTCGTTACTTTTACATTCAAGTTAAGGGCAAAAACTTTTATGTCAAATTAATGAGAATGATATGCCATATGATATATGGATTAAGAAATTTATGCTATACTATACAAATTAAAAACCTGAATTTTGAACGAGGGTTACATGCAACTAGTCAAAAGTTTAGGGAGACTTGTGTGCTATAGCCTACATTTTTAATTTATGTCAAATACCACGTCATCCTCAATATGTGATAGTTTTTGTGAGTAACTTGACTACAAAACTAAAGTAACTACATTAGGTTTAATGTTAAAAATTAAAAGGTCAAGAAGGTTAAATTTAAACTTTAAAATATCGTGAGAGTTATATATAACTAACATAAATTTAAAGAGGTTTTTTGAACTTTAGACTAACACGTTTGGTCTAAAACTCTAAATTATCAATTTTTTAATTATATTCCCTACCTAATTATAAAAATTTCTAATTAATTAGCCTAACTCCTCTAACTGATGACTTTTATAGATATGGTAATTTTGAGATTTTACTGTAAATAACGAATCTTAACAAATTTTCTTAACTTACGTAAAATAGTTAACTAGAATTTTTTTTTTTTAACTAGAACTTATAAAAAGGACTATAACAAGTATATTACTGGTATAGGGTACGAAATTATGCCGCTTTTTTGAGTAAGTCTATGTACAAAAATAATTAGTTCTCGACTTCTCTGAATTTCGGACATCAGAGTTAGGTTTTATATCTCAAGCAGCATATGTGTGAGCACATATAGTAAAAATAAATGTTATTTTTTAATAATATTCAACACTTTAATCTTATTTATGTTTCATCCAGCACCCTAGGTTAGTGTTGGATGTATAAAAAAAAGTTAACATCAGGGTATTAGATTGCATTAAATAAGATTATTTTTCAGCGGCAAAAAAAAAGATTATTTTTCAATAAAATGCACTAAATAAGATTAGAATGCTAGTGTTCTGAAAGCACCAGAAAAATAACATTAGAGTATTCAATATATAAGAGAAATAACATCGGGACTTAGCTTCTCTCTTTTTCTCTTTTCATCCGCTGGCGAACAGGAAAAGAAAAAGAGAGAAGCTACGTCTCAATAACATCAAGGTGCTATATGCTAATTTACCCATCTTTTTAAAAAATATATTTGTGCAATCATAAATATTATTATGTATATTTGTTAATATTAAGAAATATCTCATTTATTTTTAAAATAAAGCGAATTGTCATATACAAAAATGATTGCATAATTTTACTTTAACTTTTTTTTATTGGAGATCAATATAAGTTTAATTTAATAAAAGATCAGAAATGTCTATATAATTTAGTTTCATAAATATAATTTGCATATGTTATTGCATTGAATGTATTTGGACGGAACTGATCCATCAATCATGCATGCATTACAAATGATGGAATTGCCTTGTTGGTTTTTTTTTTTTTTTTTGGATTTTATCAAGGGTTTTCCCTTTAAGACTTAGAGGGTAAAGGGTTCTCATATCTCCCAATAAGTACGTTTCTCAGAATTCAAACTTGTATTCTCTTTCTTACAGAGATGATGCTACTTACCACTTCAACCAAGAGCTTGTTGGTTTCCTTATGGGTTTCTTCCTTCTAGAAAAAAATAGATACTGTATTAATTTAAAAATAATATTTATTTTAAATTACCATCTGACAAATCAATAAGAAAATAATAACAAATACTCCCTCCGGTCCTAATTATAAGACAAAGTTGACTTTTTTGGAGAAATTAAGGAAGCCAATTAAGTTACTTTAAAGTGTTTTTATTTTTATTTTTTTCTCCAAACTAATTAATTTGACTAATAAACTAATAAATAATCTAAAGATACTAAAAATATAAATACTCTAAGTAATTTAATTGGCTTCCTTAATTTCTCCAAAAAAAAATCAACTCTGTCTTATAATTAGCATCAGAGGGAGTAGATGAAAATGAATTCCATCAACAAAATAGATATAAATGAAAAATAGTTACAATTTTATTATAATGATTTTAAATCTTCGAAATTATTTTAAAACTAAAAAGATTAGTTTTATAGGTATTAATTACTTTGAATATCCACTAGAGGCATTATGTTATAATGTATAGATAAATTCCTTTAAAATAATTTTGACATCAAGTACCGATAGTAAATGAATATTTTCAATATATAATTTTCAAGTGAAGTTTTATATATACGTGTGTGTTTTTATCCAATTATAAGTCGAGGCTATGTTCTGACTTCTGACCCAAGGACCTTGATTTTTAACATATTATATATCTTTGTTTCAATTTCGTATAAATTACGCTACATTTTTTTTTTTTTTTTTTGAAGTCAAATATGCTGTTTTTGAATCAACTATTTTTGAAAAAATAAAATTTCATTAAGGGCAACGACTTCAACAACTCCAGCAATTATTGGGTGTAAATTTTTGAAATTGGCCCACTAATCATGCATCATCCACCCTCAAAACTTTGACAATCAAAACACTAAACTTAACCTGATATAACTAATTAAAAACAATACCCCCATAAATAAATAAATAAATTAGTTAAAACAAATTTCAAGCTTATCAGAAACGACATCGGCAATCTTGTACTATAAATATGAGCATTATTGCTGTCTCGTCCCAAGCCAAGCTTCCATTCACAGATACCTTCCTTGATTTCTAAACAGTAAATACACACAGATCTCAAGAAACATCATCAATGGCGACCAAGGTTTACATTGTGTAAGTGACTCTTTCAAGGTCTTTAATTTTCTCCTCTTCGATCTTCTGCATAATTTCTGATGAATAGTTTAGATTGAATTTTAATGCTTTTGCTTATATTTTTAATATTTTAATTAAATTAATAATACTAAATTCAAGCCATCAGAATTTGCTTTCATTTTCTGGGTAATGTCTGCAAGTTCATAAAATTTCATCAGTCCGTGTCTTTCACTGAAATCTGGGCTCAGTTCATTTTTACCATCGGTTTCAATGATTAAAAGGATGAAGCTTTTTTCAATTTTGTTGTTTTTTGTTCGTCTTATTAATTGTAGATATTGATGGATTTAATTGGAATTGGGTATCTGTGGTTGTAAGTTTTCACTTGGAATTGGGTATCTGTGGTTGTAAGTTTTCACTTCATTATGTACCTGAGCTTCAAATAGAAGATTCATTTTTCTCAGAGAAAAAAGTCAACTTCGTTAAAAATATCTGAACCCATCCATCAGGATTATTTCAATCACAGTTAAGTTCAATTATGTTGTTATTTCAATCAGACAATCACAAAGAAGCTTCAGATTTCTACTCCTTTATATTCATAATCAATGTCCGCGATCATAGGGAATCTAATTTCTCCCTGTCCAAAAAGTTGAACTTGTAAAAAGGAAAGACAAAGAAAATGAAAGATAGTGAGTTTTGAGCCTCTTAAAAGCTGCAATTTTTGCTTCATTGGCAAGCAAGAAAAAAAAAAAACACCCACACACACACGACAATGAAACCCAAACTTCCATTATAAACACATCACTAAAAAAGCGAATATAATTAGTCATGGAATTCTCTCGCTGATCAATCAGCAACAGTCTATTTTATGACGATCATCAAATTTCGTCGCTGAATTATTGATGGGTTCTAATTGATAGGTTATTTTATTGGCTTGCAATTCTGCTAAAATTTTAGTTTTTGAAATATAATTTAATTTCTTTCTATAATTAGTCCCCACCATTTGTTTACTTAAAACAACTAGAAAAAGCTTAATTAGTCATGATATGAATATATATTCGTACTGTAGATAATGTGAAGTCAATATCATTATGTCTTGTCATTTACTAAAATTAATGCCTATAGTTTCTTAATTAATCATGGCATGGTCCCACCAGAGTAATATATAAATGCATTAATGGTAGGTAAGGCAGTCTTTCTTATATTACATTCACACCTTATATATATATATATATATATATATATTAGTGACTCTGACACTGAATCTTCCCATTATTGCCGTGAGAAACACTTTCTTCTGAGTTCAATTATATTGCTGTGTTAGTGGCTAATTAGTGGTATTATATCAACCAATAATCAAATCACACCATATTCTTTCTGACTAATTTAATTCTCTCAAGGTATATAGATTATTCAGAGTCTATTATGATGCTTTAGCTTGACTTTATATATATTTAAAATTTACATTAATAATTAATATTGATATGTCTATATATAGTTACTATTCTATGTACGGACATGTTGAGAAGTTGGCACATGAGATCAAAAAAGGAGCAGATTCTGTTGAAGGAATTGAAGCCAAACTCTGGCAGGTTGGTAGCAACCACAGTTACTTTTGATGATACACTTTTTTTACATAATAACGGTGATCTTTTATAATTATGTAATCAATCATTCAGTAAAGAGAGATATATGTCCCTTTGGGACATCCGATAAAATTAGAACGATACAAAGTAGAGAAAGATAGACATTTTATAGGTTTCGCCTATTAGATGAAATTTACTAATGGATGCAAGATGCTTGGCTTTTTACATATCATGCCTTTGTAGTGTGTTATATGTTACAGTAAATTTGATTGTAGTATTTTTCCTTTTTGTTATAACTAAAATAGGTACCTGAGACTCTACCTGAAGAGGTTCTTCAGAAGATGGGAGGACCTCCAAAGAGTGATGTACCAATAATTACACCTAATGAGTTAACTGAAGCAGATGGCTTCTTGTTTGGTTTCCCTACAAGATTTGGACTAATGGCTGCTCAGTTCAAAGCATTTATGGATGCAACCGGAGGATTATGGCGAACCCAGGCACTCGCTGGAAAGCCTGCCGGAATCTTTTACAGCACCAGCTCACAAGGAGGTGGACAAGAGACTACGCCGTAAGTTTAACTTCGACTACTCACTCTACAAAACTAACAATATAATAATAAGCCTTATCCACTAGGTGGGTTAGCTAATCAGAAATAAAAGATCAATATCCTTCAAAAATTTAAACTTGTTAGTTTCAAGAGTTAGATCTTGTTTGGATTAACAGAATGGCCGGCCCCACCTAACATATGGGTTTTATGTGCTCCATAATTTATTGACTAGATTACTAAAGAAACAACAAATTAGCGATATAATTTTGGTTGTGCATTAATCAGTTTAGTGACATAATTTCATCACCAACTATTTACGTGAGGGTTGAATTTTGTGACGGAATTTATCCTCAAATTTCGTCGCTAATTCACTTTTTTGTGTGTAAACCTCTATCAAGTCTACTTGCCAAGTTTTTCCCACTAACACAGTATGTGAAATATACACAGATTGACATCAATTACTCAATTGGTTCACCATGGGATGATGTTCGTGCCAATTGGATACACTTTTGGTGGAGGCATGTTTGAGATGGAGCAAGTGAAAGGTGGTTCTCCTTATGGTGCTGGCACTTTTGCTGGGGATGGCTCTAGGCAACCCACTGAGTTAGAATTGGCTCAAGCTTTTCATCAAGGAAAGTACTTTGCTGGCATAGCCAAGAAGCTCAAAGCTGGATCATCTCAGTGATTTATATATGTATAGCTGGAAAGTATTTTGTGTTTCCTACGTATACCAGCAAGAAAGTGTTTTATGTATCATCTGTATCAGTTTATATATTCAGTATCTTGTTGTTCCCTGTGTTGCCCACACATAATAAGATGTTATTGGGGAAAAGAAAAAGAAAAAAGATCGCAAGAGAGTGAGAGAGGATGATATATTATATTATAGTTGTTATTGTCAAAGTTTGTCATTGTAATTGAGCAAGTTTCATTATTAATATGTATGTATGAATGTATGTACATGGATGTATCCTTGTACTGTTGTTCTTCATTGACTTGGAATTTAAGAGATGAGGTGGTATATATACTTGATATTTAATCGATAAGGGAATATTCTGGATCCTCTAATATAAAATCGTCGGCCATGACCATGATTACCTAACTAATCTGAAAATGACATTTATTTATTTCCTATTTGTTATGCATATAAACAGTGAACATTTGGACCAAATATCATTGGCTCCAGTCGATGAGATTCTTTAAGGTATAAAGTTTTGAATGCCAACAACGCTATGTATGGTTGAAGAGTATATTCTTTAATTTAAACCGAAAAATGCTCAAATATTTATATTAATCCATAGCATGCAAAAGATAATGTCCCAAAAAACAAAACAAAAAAAGTTTTAAGTTTTAAACTTAACGAATGAAATCAGGTCAAAAAGAAACTTAACGAATGAAAAATATTACTCCCTTGGATCCTAGATATATAAACTAGTGAGGGGGGATATTTTGCCTCTAAATATAAAACCTCAATTTATCTTATTTTCTAAATTTATAACTTTTTTCCCCAAACTATCCCTATTGAGTGCAATATAGTAAGAATATTTCCATTAAGTTGGTTCCGATGCAAATGATGACTAAAGAGGATATTTTATTAAAATTAATACACATTTCTAATAAATAACTAACTTAACTAATTCCTTTGTAAATTAGTTATCTAGCTCTTAATACTAAAGGAGGTAAATAAGAGTAAAATAAGCCACTTTAATTTCACGATACGCATTCCCAAAAAATAAAAGTCCATCATGTTAATGGAAATAATGAGCTTTCTAACAAAATGTTCAAACAATACAAGTGTATATATATCTATGCGTATAGACTACGTTCCATGGCGTGATGAATACAGCAGACTGATTAGATAGTCATGATTACTCTTTCAAGTTAAGGATGATGTTATTATTGGACTTTTGTCAATCTTAAAGACATTAAAAATTAATTGGATTTAATTAAGGTTAAAAAAGTAATAAAGTATTGGAAGAAATTATCTACACAAACCTGATAATAAAGTTCTTTGATAGAATAAGTGAAATATAAGCAAATTTGACGTGATTGTAAAGGTGAAAAGGACTTATAAACTTGAGTTTTAAAGTTTTGAGTTAAGATGTGGTATCGATCTTACTCTCCTAGAGAAGAAAAGAAACCATGTGATGGCATCGTTAGGGACAAAAATTAATGGTAACGGTACAGGCAGTTTCATGAAGTTAGGGTATTAAGAGCTTGAAACTCTGTTGGATTAAGTGATATAAGAAATCAATTTATTCATTGGCTCCAACAAATTAAAGCTCTAGATCATCACATCTCAAGACTTCAAGATAGAAGACACCCAATGCTTGACATTATTGAAGTTATTAGGATGATCATTTGAAGAGGTCCTACATATTGCTCATCAACAAAATATTCATGCTGGAAGTAGGATTTAAACTCACAACCTTCTAGATTATAAGCCAAACTCCTTATCAATAGGACCAACTTTTGCTGGCATATTATATTGTCTTTGCTTTTAGTTCTTATATTTTCTTGCTAGGCTTGTGCTATTCCCTTTGTATTAAAAAAATAAGGGTTAATGTGCATTTTTTACCTCGACAAATTCGAACAACACTGGTTGCTTCGATTAAGAATGGTTTTTTGGAATCATATCATTTGCATGCATACCAAGCCACTGATCAAGTTTCATTGATTAATTATGTATGAGAAATCAAAGGAAATTTCTGGGTTGCTTTCCACTACAAACTCAACTGAGAGGTTTTTCTTATGCTTAATTTTTGTAGTATTCAACTTCCGGACTCAGAATGGGTTTTTCTTGCAATTTTCTCAAAGTGTCTATGCTTATTCAAGTCGACGAATTCATGGAAAATTTTCTCTTCTGGTTATTTCATTCTGGCTATGAATAAGATGTATGGGTTCTTGTTTTTTTTCGTGAAGATTTTTGGGTTCTTCAAGGCCGTGCGATTTTGAGGGAGAGGGAAGGAAGTTTCTAAGGATGATGACATGGTATCACATGTGGCATGATATGACACATGATATCCTACATGGCATAGCTACCTTAGCATAGGTGAGTCAATTAATGGTTGACTGTTTGAATTTGTTAGAATAGTTACAACTCCTAGGACAACATTGCTCCAAAAAATACTTTCAAGTGCCCACAGCACCTTTGCCAAAACTTCTGGGGGAAAATGCCCTTTAATGCAAAAAATTAAATTAAAAAGACTTGACTACTACATTGCTATAACATAATTTCTTGACTACTAAAAATTGGAAGCTAGATTAGAAATAATTATTCAAAAAAAATTCATTATTTCCAAATTGTTTAGCTTGTCCTGTTCAAATGAGTTGTGAAATATATCTCACTTATATTTACAAATGCTTCTAATTTTCAACAGTTATGAATTTATATCAGTGCAATAGTTCAATCTGGTGGTGGCTCCAGACTGATGAACTATTATTTTTGTCCACTCTATTATTTTTTATTTTCGTCCAAGGAACCTGGCTTCTTTTGTGAAATTTATGGGATTAATTGTTTTTAAAGTGTATAGTTAAGCAATGTTGTGAAAACCGGACCGGACCGGACGGTCGGACCGGTTGGACTGGTGCCCGGGAGGGTTTTCGACTTGTTCAGCATGGTTTAACCGTTTCACCATTTAGACCATTTCAGACCGCTTCAGTCTGGCTGTTGGGCCGAGAACCGGAGTTGTTGAACCGGGAACCGTTTATTAATATTATTGACATGTTATTGTATTATTTTTAATGATTTGAATGTATTAGAACTTAGGATTTAGGAAAGATGATACATATAAGCTTTTGTATGTATTTCTTTTTAAGTAATGTTAAAATTTCATTTTTTTTTATATTTATATAATTATATATACGTATAATATTATTTTTATTTAATTATTATGTTATCGGTCTGACCGCCGGTCCGACCGATCCGACCATGCAACTCATGATCCGATAGCCTCTCCGGTTCGACGTCCGGTCCGGCTTTTAAAACATTGTAGTTAAGCTATTATGAGGTTCTAAAATGCTATTTTCTCTACAAGGATCCGAAATTAAATTAAATATATTAAATTTTGATAATTATCCGGGAAAGGGACTCCACAACCGAATTGGCTCAAAACAGTCACTAAAATGAGGTCACTTATGATAAATTTATTCAAATATGTTGAATTCATTAGCTTAGAAAAATAGTTCACATGGAGAGCAAGATCGCAAAGATAATATAAAATTTATTTTATTTATGTATCTGATGCTTGACTATATATATTGACTTGGAAAATTGATCTGGTCTCCCCCGTGTTAGAATGCTAAAAAAAGCATGGCCATTTTTTTGGGTCTGGAATTTATATAGAAGATGATGTAAGTGGATAAGAAAATAGTGTAAAAAATATATATTTTCCCCAATTTTTTGACTTTGTTTATGATAAGAAAATGATACAATAATGCACCGTTTACTTAAGTCCTATGTCTGTTACTTACTACCTTCATCACAGATTGTAAAGCAAGTGTACATGTCCTAGCATTTCAGGAATCTTGTCATGGAGATAACTATGGAGCTAAAACTGATCTGGTCCAATCATTTCATTCCAAGAGAATGAGCTATCTGCTCTAAACCGAATTGCTACGTACTACAACAAAAATCAGCCTTGTGTGGCTAACAAAAGTTTATTCAGTTGATAAAAGGATTGACTCAAAGCTATAAAATTGTGAGTTCAAATCCATAGATGTAAGGACTTTGTTGGTAGATGATTTATAAATATCTTTATAAGTGCTTTTTGAGTTTGGAGACATACCCGGCCCTGATGAGCCCAGTAATCCAACTCACCTAAACTTTATCTATCTTACCAAAAAAAAAAAAACAATAAGCCTTGTTTGTCACATTACAAAAATAACATGGACTATAACTCGGCCTTTGTAATTTGTATGGCATGCTTCTAACTTTCTATGAAAGAAAAAAAAAACAGATAAGATTTTTGCAATGAATATATATGAGGAAGAGCTAGAGTGACGCTTATTGAAGAGAAAATGATAGAAAATAATCATTTTGAGGTGATTTGGACATGTACAAAGATCGTTGACCGATGAGAAAAGTAGATCTAGTTTAGAGTAGTATTATGAAAAAGGGGCTGAAGAAAACCAAGTGAACTATCAATGAAGCCATTGATGTCGCTTATGTCGATAAAGCAATCAATTAACAACTAGGAAAATCTATTAATGCAATATAGTAGTAACTTAGGTTATTCTCAAAAGGAGCAATCTATGAGTTTTTCTTTAGGTTGAATTTAGATGATACAAAATGCAATGGAAAGGACCCAAACTAAAATGTGATACACTATCTAAATGCAAGATGAAAATGACGCTAAAACCTATATGAGAATGAAACTAAACTAAATGAATGCTAATACAATGTTTGGGGAGTTTTCTTATGAAAAGGGGAATTAAAATCCTAAGCAAAAGAAATAAACTAATATCTAAGAAAATCAAATAAGAAAAGATAACAAAGGTTTTCTTCAAATACAGTGAAAGAAACAACTTTTATATTCAAAAGAAAAAAAAAAGAAACAACTTAAGATTTATATGGAATTAGCTTTTGTAGCCAAAATTAATTAATTAGACCAAATGGAGATTGATAAAAGAGAGAAATTAATAAATTTAATCACCTAATTGAAATATGGGAAACCCTCACATTCAATAACACTTACTCCACTAAAAAAACTCATAATGATATAAACGTTGCTTGGTTAATTAAACTCATTAAAAACCAATCCCACTTAATTTTAAATAAATTATGGAAATCATGTTTACAATTGTCTAATTAAACAACTAAACAATTAACCAACCCAATTAAACAATCAAGAGAAAAAATCAAATTGATAATTAAATTAATAATAAAAACTCAATTAATAATTCAATTGACAATTCAAATGTTTGCAAACAAAAGTTCTAGTAAATGTCTCAATCACAAAACATTCCAAAATATCAATATAATCCAAAAGAGATATCACTACTACAGAATTGAGATATAACCACCCCCAAAGACGTCCCAAATTGAAAATTGGGTGGTTAAAAAGGGAGGCGGTGGCATTTTCGTAATTATATATATGTAGGGGAACCTTTAGGCGTCCCAAATTTGAATTTGGGACGTCTAAAGTGCTTCCTGGCGCGAAATATAAATTTCATAAATTTTTTTTAGCGCCAAGAGCTGGGTTTAGGCGTCCCAAATGGCATTTGGGACGCCTAAAGGTGACTTTAGGCGTCCCAAATGCCATTTGGGACGCCTAAAGGCGTCCCTTGCATGTCAGACACTTGTCTGACATGCGGTCTTCTCATCTACCATCACACCCTCACCTCACATCCTCTCAACAACTTTACTCTTCTTCCTCCTCTCCCCACCCACACTGTCAGCCCTCCTCCTGTGTATTTTTTTTCTTCAACTCCTCCCTCCTCCCTTGTTCAAGCTCTCTCCTCCACCGTCGGCCCTAGCTTGTTGAACTCCTCCCTCCTCCCTTCTTCTTCTTCCTCTTGAACGGCTGCAACCTCACCTCCTCCACGGCTGCAAACCGTGTCTGCTGCAACCTCACCTCCTCCACAGTGGGTTTTGCTCTCTCCTCCATTGTTGTGCGTGGGTGGAGCTCCAACGTCTTCTCTACCTCTCAAACATAGTAGCTAGGGGGCGCCCTGATCAGGTTGGTTTATTTTCTTCGTTTTTTTTTGTAACAGAATATGGTTTATTTTGTTTTTGAAAAATAAATTATATGGTTGAGATTGTGCTTATTATTTTCTTCGTCGGCCCTAGAATATGGTTTTTTTTTGTAACAGAATATGGTTTACTCCCCTGTTTCAATTTGCCTCTCGTTAATTATTGAGTAAACTTTGTTCTTATAAGATAAAATGTTATATTAAATAGGGATGTAGTTAGAAAGGTTTTAAATTTAAAGGTAGAGTTAATGAGATTTAAAGATTTCTTTGACTATTGTGATCATGTTAAAAGTGACTTATAAGAACGATTAGAAGTAGAGTATTAAATTTTAAGACAAAGTTTTTGAACTTTTATTTATTTATTTGTTCAAGTGTAACATAATGAAAGTGGCTCATAAAAGTTTCTTCCAATAATTGATTAGTGTATGCCACATGAAACCAATACAATTCATAGTTGTTCATGAAACCGTTAAAACCTCTCATTAAAATCCTACCATGAATTTGGCGAAACCATTTGTTATCTTTAACCCCGTTTAATTTGAAACCTCATAATAAGCTCAATATGTTAACCCTGTTAATACAAAGCCGTTTCTACGGCTTTTGTAAAAGTATAATAGATCCCTGTTGTTCAGTTTTAGGGAAATCTAGCTTTTATAAGGCAATGGAGATTTATCCATACACACGTAGTGGCACCACCCCATTTCATTGGTCTTGTTCCTGCACCATTAATTAGTATATATAATAAAATAAAATATGATTTATTTAAATTAAAGAAATTCTTGTATTAATTACACACAATTGTTTTGTTAATTCCAAATTCTTGAATTATGAAGAATAATTCAAGCCAAAACTTAAAATGAAAACGATAACCCCAATATTCATTAAATGATTTTTATCTAAATATTTTCAATAAAAAAATTTTATTTTTGGAAGAACTCAACTTAAAATTGTTTTGTTAATATGAAACTCGTTTTGTTTTTAATTCTTCCAAACCTCAAAAAAATTCTTTAATTTAATCTTATTGTATTTATTTTACTATACATTAATTTTATATACATATACTTATTAAAAAAATAAGTTACATAGCACTGAAACCCTTTTAATAGGAGAGATGAGGCTAGGAGGGGGCAATAAAGTTATTAAGCCCATATTTTAAAATCCTAAATTGGGTTGATAACTTAATTAGGCAATCCCATCATATGTCCTTGAGAATTGTACTAAACGCGTGAATGTTATTGGTAATGCCTTAGGTGGTAACAAAATGGATCATAGTTGGATGAATGCTTTGAGAACTAGTGAAGAATATGAGAAAGGGGTGGACGAATTTATTGAATTCGCTAAAAAGAATGCTCCTGCAAGAAATGGGAAGTATTTTTGTCCTTGTGTCAATTGTTTGAATGAGAGTAGACGGGATGTTGATGTCATAAAGGATCACCTCCTTTGTGATGGAATAAATCTGCAATACACAAGGTGGATATGGCATGGTGAGGAAGTAACTGATTGTCCGTCACACAAGAAGGAAGCTGTGGATGTCATAGATAAAGATAGAATGGAGAAAATGATTAACGATGTTGAGGCAGAATCCTTTACGCAGTCGCAGGAGTATGATAGCTTGCGGAGTGATGCAGAGACACCATTATACAGTGGTAGTAAGTACACGCGGCTGACAGGAACATTACATTTGGTTAACTTAAAGGCAACTTGTGGGTGGACCGATAGTAGTTTCACATTGCTGCTTGAACTATTGTGTGATATGTTTCCGGAGGATAATGTACTTCCAAATCGTATGTATGAGGCCAAGAAAATCCTGTCTACAATGGGTATGGAGTATAAGAAGATACATGCTTGCCCTAATGACTGCGTACTGTACAGAAATGAGTACGGAGGTCTTAGTGAGTGTCCTAAGTGTAAAACTGCACGATACAAAGTGAAAAAAGATGGTGGTTGTGGTGATGTGACAAGTAAAAGGCAACCTTTAAAGGTTATGTGGTATCTTCCAATAATACCACGTTTTAAACGTTTGTTTGCGAGTGCAACAAAAGCGAAGAAGTTGAGATGGCACTCTGATGAGAGAATATCTGATGGGAAATATCTTCGGCACCCAGCTGACTCTCCACAATGGAAAAAAGTAGATGAAATCTTCCCTCAATTTGGCAGCGAGCCGAGAAACCTACGGCTTGGGCTTTGTACAGACGGCATCAATCCGTATAGAACTCTTACTAGCACACATAGTGCGTGGCCGGTTCTCCTTGTAATATACAACTTGTCTCCCTGGCTATGTATGAAACGTAAGTATATGATGCTATCTATGATGATTTCTGGACCAAAACAGCCAGGGAACGATATTGATGTCTATTTGGCGCCTTTGATTGAGGACTTGAAGAAGTTGTGGGAGGAAGGCGTAGATGTGTTTGATGCTTATAAGAAGGAGTCTTTCAAGCTACGTGCAATGATTTTCACAACGATAAACGACTTCCCTGCGTACGGAAACTTGTCAGGGTACAGCGTGAAGGGTCACAAAGCATGCCCAATATGTGAAGCAGACACACACTTCCAACAACTAAAGCATGGAAGAAAAACTGTCTACCTTGGCCACAGGAGGTTTCTTCATCGGTTCCACCCGTATCGTAGGCTAAGAAAGCGGTTTAACGGCTTACCGGAGCATGGAATGGCTCCAAAGTCACTAACTGGAGAGGAAGTCTACAGTCGAGTGGAATGTATCCATGTCACTTTTGGTAAGAATCAGAGGGTTGCGGGTGAGAAGAACATATGGAAGAAGAGATCCATTTTCTTTGATCTTCCATATTGGCGTTCGCTAGACGTGAGACACAGTATTGATGTGATGCATGTGGAGAAGAATGTTTGTGATAGCCTTTTCAGTACGCTTTTGCACATACCAGGGAAGACTAAGGATGGGATTAATGCGAGATTAGACCTTGTCGATATGGGAATAAGAGAACGATTACATCCACAACTAAGAGATGATGGTAGGAGGGCATACATGGAGCCAGCAGCGCATACACTATCAAAAGCAGAGAAAAGAAGTTTGTGTGGGTGTTTGCATGAAATGAAGGTGCCGCAAGGGTATTCCTCGAATGTGAGAAGATGTGTCTCAATGGACGATTTGAAGTTAGTGGGAATGAAGTCCCATGATTATCATGTGTTGATGCAACAACTATTACCAGTAGCTATTAGAGGCATAATGAAAGATGAAGTACGAAACACAGTGACAAGATTGTGCGTTTTCTTCAATGCTATCTGTAACAAAGTCATTGACACTGAAAAGTTGGATGAACTAGAAAATGAGGGTTACATTATTTTGTCACAACTAGAGATGCACTTTCCGCCTTCATTTTTTGATATAATGGTGCATTTGGTAGTTCATTTGGTGAGGGAGGTAAGGCTATGCGGTCCAGTTTACCTGAGGTAGATGTACCCTTTCGAGCGATACATGAAGATCTTAAAAGGGTATTCTAAAAATCCTTATCGACCAGAAGCCTCAATAGTAGAAAGATATGTAGTTGAGGAGGCTATGGAGTTTTGCAAAGATTATATGATAGGGAAGAAGGAACAATCTCGGCATGAAGAAGGGAGAAGCAAGGGAACACGAGGACTGAAAGTGAAGAATGTTCCTTGTGAAGAGGTGTTGCAAGCTCACTTGTATATCCTGAATAATATGGAAGAAGTTCAACCTTACATAAATGAACACAGAAACACTTTGAAGAACAAGAATCCAAGGAAGAATGACATGCAGATTGCTATTGAGCAAAACAAGACATTCATGCAGTGGTTCGAGGAAAAGGTTTTGCACGAGATCGGTGTGTCTGAGACAATCGAGTGGCTAGCTTGGGGGCCTTCGTTTCAGGTCATTACTTAGACCGGTTATGATATAAATGGCTATTCTTTCTATACCAAAGAGCAAGATGACAAAAGTACCATGCAAAATAGTGGGGTTATGGTAGAAGCTGAATCTATGCACTTTTCCAGTTCGAGAGACAAAAACCCCATATTAGCGTCTATGGCCTATTATGGAGTTATAGAAGAAATATGGGAGATGACGTACAACAAGTTCAAAGTTGCTTTATTTAAATGTAAGTGGGTTAGCAACAATGCCGTGGTAATAGATAAACAATTTGGATTTGTCTCAGTCGATCTTCAAAGAGTTGGCTATAGAGAAGAGCCCTTCATTTTAGCAAGCCAAGTGAAGCAAGTGTTTTATGTCACCGATCCTGCCAGCAAAAATATGTCCATTGTCCTTAAAAGTAAAAAACAGAAGTATGGTGATCCAACCTTCAACCTTGATGACACACCACCTTTCACAACAACTACACCTCGAACAAATGAAGTAGAATTGGTAGATGATGACGAATATGCTGTAAGAAATGACCATGGTGAAGGACTATGAGAAACAATCTAGAGTAAGACCTTAATTTATAAACGAGAACTGTGTTTTTTCTGTTTTACTTCCCGCTTACTATATACATGTGTTTTCATTACAATTTACTTACGTTTCTGATGATGCTTTTTGTGTTAACAGGAATATGGACAACGTTAGTGATGACGAGAGGCGTGGAGATGACGAAAGCTCTAGCAATGACGAAATTCCTAGAGTTGAACCCCCTGCAAGAAGGAGGGTTAGAGGCTGTACAAAGATGGGAGCATTGGTTGCACGTCATGAACATCAACAGGAGAGGCTGCATATAGACTTCGATGACAATCTGAATCCAGTTGGTCCTGAGGAAGACCACTTCATTAGCTACATAGGGCTTTTGGCTCGAAGCAAAGTGCGCATTACCTACGATAATTGGAGATTGGTTCCCCCAAAAACGAAAGACATGATTTGGCAACAACTTTTGGTATGTAAGTTTTGATGCATTGTAGCTTTGTTCTTATTGTTTCTAATATAATAATCTTATGTTTTACCTTGCAGCAAACATACGATGTCCCTGACACCACAGAGATGCATAGGCACTAGATGGATGAGGTTCGTGTACGATGGAAAGGTTTCAAGAACAAGCTAATAAAGCATTACATTCGAGGGGCCCTTAGGGGTAATGATCCATGTGCACAGTATACATATTTATCTCCAGAGGACTGGAGGTTGTTTGCGGCATCACGAGCAGATCCTGAGTTTTTGGTAAGATTTCTGTCATGATATAGAACTACTTATATCGTTGATTTCATATACTTTATATCGTTGATTCATTTTTTGTCGTTTTTCATTCATAGAAATTAAGTGCAGCAAATGCCCAGAGGCAAGCAGAAAATAAATATCAACATTTCATGTCTCGCGGTGGATATCGGAAGCTTGAGCGGCAAATGATGGCAGAAGAGTTACAGAAAATGAAGGAAGCAGCGGAATCTGATCCTAGCGTTGTTATCCAGCCACCGGCACCTCCTCCACGTCACAAAAAATGGAAGGCAGGGAGGATTAAGGCTGGGAAGTACATAAATCCGACTGTTGCTGAGGTTGCTGCGAGGATTGTAAGTAGTTATACCATAAGTACCTAATTTTTTACATGTCGCGAGTGGTTTCGATACATTTACGATAAACTGCATGCTACAGGATGACCTGGACGAGCAGAGTAGCCAAGGTTCATTCAATCCAAGTACACGGATGGACATCTTGTCAACGGCTATTGGGAAGGCAGATGACCTTGGTCGTGTTCGAGGAGAGACACGGGGAGTTAGTGCCGCGAGGTATTTTGGACGAGAGCCACGTTATTCGTCACAAGCTGGACCTAGTAAGGACGTTGTGGCCAAGATTCGAGAGGAGGTCGAACGAGAGATCGAGGCCAACCTTCGCGACAAGCTCCGACAAGAGCTGTTGCCAGAGCTTCAACTTGAAATGGCAAAGATGTTTGAAGCACAAAAGGCAAGGGACGAGGCTCGAACTCAGGAATCCCCGGCCTTCAATAGCACCAGAGGAAGTTACAACCCTCTGGAGCAACCACTTGGCCACCCTTCTCCCACTCCAGTGTCGGGACCACTTGGCGACCCTTCTCCCACTCCAGTGTCGGGAGACCCTTGCATCCTCTATTTAGATGATCCACTGTTGCGTGTTGTTGCTGATGCTCTCGTTCACACACGTGCTACCACCCACCATAATCAGCAAATTCCGGAGGATTTTCATAGGGTGAATGTGACGAGTGTTAGAAAGGGGGAAGAAGGTACAGCCATCCCTGTTCCTGATCCAGAGGTTGGCACGTTAGGTTAAGCGATAGGATCTTTCATCCTTTGGCCTCGCAATCTTATTGGTTCAGACGCAACACCTCCAATGGTAGGAATTACCTTACTGTTACTGAAAATCTGTTGGCATCCTAATAACAATTTGTTTTTTGATGTTCTAAAAGGATGACGAAGCTGCGACCAAATGGCCCTTCTTAGCACGGCTGCAACAGATCTACAAGGGCATTAAACAGATTGACTTGAAGATGCCTCCAGGGATTGTGGGCCAAGTGGAGTATCCCTACACGATTGACAATAAAGATCTCAAGCAGTTTATCAGGTTGGAGGAGATAGATGCAGGCTGGGTCAAATTTGCAGTCCGGTAAGTTTTTTTTCAATTTTCCCATAGAATTCATTTAGTGGTTTTTTGTTTTCATACATTCAAGAATTGATTCCTTATTTTAATTCTATTATAGCACCTTCCACGATCTCTGTGCAAACATGGAAAGAGGTAATTGGTATGGATTCTTATGTCCTGTGAATACGACAGGGGATACTTGTACTGTGGCGCATAGGACTCACTATGTCGGCTACCAAATGGCACAAACCAAACTTCGTTGTTATCTAGCACCCATTGTCCAACGGTTCGTATTTACATTTTGTCAATTTCAGAAGTTTACTAAATAATTGTCTTCTCACTCATCTAACTTCATTTTAATGTGTACATGTTGTTAAAGAAACCACTGGACTTTGTGTGTTATATGTCCCCACCGTAACGTAGTCTATTGGTTTGATCCCTTGAGTAACAAGCCAGACAGATATACAAAATCCGTCTTCGACACGTAAGTTATTCTGTTTGTATTTCATTGACAACAAAAATAAATGAATGGTTCTAATTTCTGTTCATTTTGCTTTTCATGATAGTGCTTGTCAAACATATAGAATCCTAGGTGGGTCACGTGAGGGTATGGTTGTTAAAAAGCCAAAGTGGTTTTATCCCACAGTAAGTACATTCGATCCTATCTAATTGTTTCATTGACGGTCCTTTTAGACATACCTTTATTGATTTTAACAACCAATTGCATCCCTTTGATTAAAAGTGCCCTCGGCAACCTGGCAACACTGAATGCAGATATTATGTTATACTTTATATGTATAACATAACTCAAAGTGGAATTACTAGCGATTTTGAAAAGGTAATCGCTTCTTCATTATTTTTGGTGTTCTAATCGAAATGTTAATTAATTCATTTGCTTGAGATTCATTTCATCAAAGCTTATTACTTTCTAATTTTCAGATTTTTGATAATGAAAATGCCTACCTACGTGAAGACCTTGATTTGATCAGAGATCTTTTGGCTGGACATCTTCTTCAACATATAGAGCAGTAAACTTGTTATTTTATATCAGTTTGTACTTGTGTGATGACAACGTTTTGACACTTTCTGGTTGTTTTTTGTTGATATATATAGTAGTAGGTTGTATGAAAGGTTATTGTATGTATATATATAGTAAATATTGTAGTGCTGGCCTGGATGTCCTTACCAGTTTGTAACAGACAGTGTGGTTTATGAATCCATCTTCTATTCTGTTTCTGCAGTTTCAATTCGTTGGGTAATACAGAATGTAAATTATGGTATAAAAAAAAACCTAACTTTTAGACGTCCCAAATTAAGAATTGGGAGGTCTAAAGTCCCCCCAGGGTGGGACTTTAGGCGTCCCAAATCTTAATTTGGGACGCCTAAAGTCCCACGCTGGGGGACTTTAGGAGTCCCAAATTGTAATTTGGGACGCCTAAAGTCCCACCCTGGGGGGACTTTAGGCGTCCCAAATTTTAATTTGGGACGCCTAAAGTCAGACTTTGGGCGTCTCTACCATTTGGGACGTCTTTTGTTTCAACTTACTACGCCCCCAGCATATACGTCCCCCCGTTTTGGGATGTTAAAAGTGCCAAATTTGGGAGGTTAAAGCCCCTTTTTGTAGTAGTGTATGCCTACAATCTAAAATTAGATTGTCCTCAAACAATACAACTCAAAATTATCTAAAATTAAATAATCTTAAGTCTTGAAATAAATTGATAAAAAGGAAAGACACTCCCTTTTAGTCTTAGTATAAGTCCTAGACTCTAGCTTTCTCCATGCTCCTCCCAAGTTGCATCTCAAATAAGCTCAAGGCTCTATTAAAGCGTCTCCTTCTCCTAATTTCTTAGAAACCACGGCCATGAGATATGTTAGTAATAGAGATGATGATTACTTGGAGGTGTTAAATTGGTGAGACCGTGGGTATTGGGTGCGTTGAATGGAGGATGATGGTCAGGAGGAAATTATTAATGAAGAGGAGAGATATGGAATGGTGAATGACGTGGTTCTGGTTACGGGTCTGTGGCCAAAGAATTCGAATGGAGTGGATGATACCAAGGAATAGGAAACCGCGAGCGTTGGCTCTAGGGGTGTTCATGGGATCCCGGTCCCGGTGGTCCCGTCCCGGTCCCGGTAACAGTGGGATCGAAAATTCCTGGTCAGTCCGGGACCGGGACCGGGACTAACCGGGATCGGGAGTAAAAATCCCGGGACCGGGACGGGAACCGGGCAGGGCTTCGGGAATCCCGGTCCCAGTCCCGATTTAATATATATATATATTTTTAATCATTTTCCCCCCTTCCTAATCTCTAATCCCTCGACCCTCGGTCCCTCACTGCTACTCCCTCGGTCCCTCCTTCCTTCCCTTAGTTCCCTGTTCCCTGACCCTCAAACTCGGCCTCTCTTCTCTTGCGAGTCGCGATGTCGTCTCTCGGCTCTCGCTAATCGCTATCTGAGTCTTGGATCTCTCAATCTCTACCTCGTCTCCGCAGCTCCGCGCCTCTCCGCGACTCCGCCTCTCTCAATCAGTCAATCTCAAGTCTCATGCCCTACCCTGCGACTCAGCCTCGTCTCATCTCTTTTCGGCCAACTCTGACTCGCAGCCTCGTCTCCTCTCCTTTCGGCCGACGCTCACTCCCAGGCTCGCCGTCGCGTTTCCAGTTCCAGCCGGCAGCCGCGCAGCTCGTCTCATTCAGGTGAGTTCCTTATCAATCCTTCCATGATTGATTCCCCAACTTTTGTTTTGTGTGTGTAGCTCAAGCATGATTTCCTTCAGTTGTATGTGAAGTAGTCTTAGTAGTAGAAGATTTGATTTGATGAGTAATGTCTATTTTGTTTCAAGGTTGCGAGTCATGAATTTTGTTTCAAGGCTGCGAGTCATGAATTTTGTGTAGAAGATTTGATTTGATGAGTAGCTCAAGCATGAAGACTTGATTTGATGATTTTTATTATGCCTTGTGGATTGCTGTGTAGTTGCTGTTTTTAGTGTTTCACTTAGGAAGATAAAATTTTTTCACTTTCATGATCCATTTAGAATGCTTTATAGCTGCTGTTTTTGACAGTTTTTAGTGCATTGGATTGGGTTTCACTTTCATGCAGTCACTTAGAATGTTGCTCTTTAATGCTTACTAATAGATGGTGAAAAGATCTAGAAACTTGGCCAATACTACTACAAGTACAAGTGCCAATGAAGAAACTGTTGGACAAAGTGAACCAACAGTCCAAGCAACTCCTAGTACAGTCGAACAAGAAGCTAGGGAAGCAAATGAAAATATTGAAGCTGAAGATGATTTAGAGGGAGATGAAAGACCTGGGAAAAAGAAAAAATCAAGTGTTTGGGACCATTATGGGAAGGTACAAATCAACCCAACTACTGGAAAGCACACAGCCAAGTGTAATTATTGCCCAAAAGAAATTCTTTGCCATCATAAACAAGGGACTTCTGGATTACGGAGACATTTACAAACATGTCCTAAAAATCCAAACAAAGCAAACAAGAAGAACCAATCTTTGTTTACGACTCAGATAGGGTCCTCTAATACTGTGACTTCTCATGTATTCAGTCAAGAGTGATGCAGAAGAGGTGTTGCAAAGTACATTATATTGGAGGAGAGGCCTTTTCGGACTGTGGAATCTGTTGGTTTTAGAGCGATGATGAGTGATGTAGAACCCCGCTTTAAGGTCCCCTCACGATCTACGATTACTAGAGATTGCTACAAGTTGTATCTTGAGGAGGCGGTGAAATTGAAAAAGCACTTTGAGACAAAAAAAGTTCGAGTATCCTTTACTACGGATACTTGGACTTCAAATCAGAATGCAAATTATATGTGCCTGACTGCACATTGGATTGACGAGAGTTGGACATACCAAAAGCGAATATTGAATTTCTGTGTGGTTGAAAACCACAAGGGTGAAACAATTACAGATGAAATTGAGAAATGCCTGTTGTCTTGGGGGATTAATAAGGTATTTACTTTCACTGTTGATAATGCTTCTTCCAACGATAGTGCATTGTCAAGGTTGAAGTCCGTTTTCAAACATTGGAATGGTGGTTTAGTATGTGACGGGGACTTCATGCACTTGAGGTGTTGTGCACACATTTTAAATTTGATTGTTTGTGATGGTGTAAAGGATATGCACGAGTCAGTTGAAGCCATTCGGAATGCTATTAAATATGTAAGATCTTCTCCTTCAAGGTTTCGAAAGTTCAAGTCGCTTGTAGAAAAGATGAAAGTTGAGTCGAAGGGTTTACTAAGCTTGGATTGTCCAACTAGGTGGAATTCCACTTACATTATGTTGGAGAGTGCCATTCAATTCAGTAGCGTGTTTGAAAGGATGGCCTCAGACGATGACTACAAGAAACACTTCTCTGATAAAGGTTTAGTTGGTCCTCCTACGGATGAGTCATTCTAACAAGCTAGTGAGTTTACCAAGTTTTTGAAATTGTTCTACAATGTCACTTTGAAACTTTCTGGATCACTTTTTGTGACCTCACATTTGGCCTTCTGACAAGTATCAAATCTTGCTTCTATTCTCAATAAAGCTTCAACCAATCATGGTTCTTCTTTGTATGCCATGGCTAACAGTATGAAGGCCAAATATGATAAGTATTGGGATCGGTTTAAAAACTTCAATCCTTTGTTGGTGATTGCAGTGGTGCTTGACCCCAGGTATAAAATGAAGTTTTTGAGGTATGCTTTTGATGCTATGTATCCTGATGATCCTGATAGTCGTGTAGACATGATACAAAAAGTCTCAAATGTCCTCTATCGTTTATTTGATCATTATTCAAGTCATCTTGGCACATCTGGGATTGTTATTGAGAGTCAAAGTCAGGCACAAGAAGGAACTGATAGTAGTTGCAGCGCTGTAACAAGTGCTAAAAAAGATACTTTTGATATTGATACAGAAGAGAGTGAAGCAGAGAGAAGATTTAGGGCCGATAATCAGAATGAGGGTCAGAGTGATAAGTATGCGGAGTTGGACAAGTATCTTCAATCTGACTTAGTTGAAGGTCGTGATCCTGATTTTCTTATTTTGAATTGGTGGAAAATATATGGAAGTAAGTACAAAGTCCTGTCCATGATAGCACGTGATATGTTGGCTGTGCCTGTTTCAACCGTTTCTTCAGAATCGGCTTTCAGCACAGGGGGCCGTGTTATTGATTCATACAGAAGTTCATTATCACCCAAGATGGTTGAAGCACTCATTTGTGCACAAAATTGGCTCTCTCCATCCACATTACTCCCAACCGGACTTGAATCACTTGAGACTGATAACTTCAATGACACTGAGGAAGTATTAGTTGCTCTAATCGGTAATATCGTAATCTTTGTCTAATTTAATTCACTTGTTTTATTTAAGTTCTTAATAATAATTTTAACTTCAACCAATTTTTTCTTTTCACTTTTGCAGCTGAAGAGCAACGTCCAAATCCATAAATAGGTCTTTGTTGTTTGTTCATTGAATCATTGCTGTTTTGATTAAATTTGTGGGACTGAGACTTTGTTTGCTCTTGTAATCTGAATTTAGTGTTGTTGTAATGTGTTTTTGCTCTACCAACTCTTGCTATTTAAACATGTGTTTGATTAATGTGTTTGATTAAATCATGTGTTTTCTCATGTTTTTGCCCTCCGAACCACCATCTTGATTTCCTTGAATTTGAAGCTGCTCAAGATCTGGAGGATATAGACATGTTTTGAGGTGCAATATCATAAAATGAATTAGAGATCTTGCACATGGGCTCCTCTCGTCCTGATGTTTTCAATAAAGGTCATAGAACTAGACCCTTCCTACTTTAAATGTTTGTAGTTCTAAAGGAATCGAAATAATGATAAGCATGTTCTTATTTCTGCTTTGACATTACTATCTCTACCTTTATATTTTGGGGTTAACTATAGTGTCAAAAAATGAATTATACGTGAAGGGAGCTATTAAGGATTCATGGGGATGCTAATTGACCATTTTTAATTGAAGAGAAAGCTAATGTTGGATGCTATTTTCTTGTTGCATTTTGTTTTAAGGCTTTTTTCTGCTAAATATATTATGACTTATTTTTCTTATGCCACTACATGTGAGTATGACCTTTTGAAGCTTGAAATCAGGGACACACATGAACTGGAATTGGACTTCAAGAGGTTCTGGGAAGAGTTTAGGTCATCCAACTCTGAGAAGGTTCTTGCTTTCATTCTTGCTTGATTGATCTAATATGTTATGTATCTATGAATCTATGAAATGGTTAATACTACAAGCACAAAATGCTTCTTGTTAATGATTTCTACATTCCTTGCAGGAAAAAGAAGCGGCCCTGGATCAGACTGTAGATTAGCAAAGCAGCATGTTAATGTAGCTCAGTTATTTGCCATGTAAAGAAAACAATTTTTCTTATATTTGCATTCTATATGCCTCCAATCGTTTGAATCAGCACAGTTTGGAATTATGATAATATAGTAGCTAATATGGTCGGGTTAAATAAATTTGCAATGGTAATGCTGTTTTGTCCCTAGTTTTTCTGCTATGGAGAAAATGATTTGTCTTCAATTGATAGCATGCTTTGGTATCTTCCATGTGATTAAGGCCCCATAGTTATGTTTTAACCAGAGCAGTTGAATTACCTCTGGCAAATGTTGGTTTTGAGTCAATGGAATGATATTCCAAACACATGAACAAATCATTATTTGCAAGTTTTGATGCGTCTTTGTGCTTTTCTGCTCTCATTTTGCATGGTGAAGTAATGTTATTCATATGCTTGACTCTTCTGTTCCAGTGCTTGGATATATTCATCGGTGAAGGTCAAAATGCTGAGCGCTGATGTTCATATCGTTGTAACTGAGCCTATGTTAATTAGTGGACATTTGTGTGACTTAATGAAATTTGAAGAAGTGGTTATTGCACTTTGTGAACCACAAGATTACTGTTTTATGAAATTATAGACATGGCTATTACATGTTTTGAGGTGCAATATCATAAAATGAATTAGAGATCTTGTACATGGGCTCCTCTCGTCCTGATGTGCAATATCAACTGACTTTTACAATTTCTTTTTTTACAACCGGGACCGGGAATTCCCGGTCCCGGTGCCGGGAAAGTCCCGGGACAACCGGTCCCGGGAATTCCCGGTCCCGGTTGTCCCGGGAATTTCCCGGGACCGGGAATGGTTTCCCATTCCCGGCCACCCCCGGGACGGGACCCGGGATTGGGTGATCCCGGTCCCGTCCCGGGATTTGAACACCCCTAGTTGGCTCTCAAAGGAGAGCGTGTTTAATTTTATGCGGCTAGATTAAATTTTATAGGGGAATGAGAGAATTTTGGGTATAGAATTTGAACCCATTAGAATTTAATTAGCCCATTCAAATTCAGTCATTGGATTTTCTTCAAACTTCTTAGATTAATTTTGCACCTTAGGATTTAATAATATGTTTTTTCTTGACCTGCAAGAAGGAAATAAGATCATGATTTATCATATATTTGGAAATATTATTCGATCATAGGATAGCAATCAAAATATTAACAATTTAAGCCAAATAATCTCATAATCAATTCAGATTTATATTATTTCCTAAAATTGGCTAACAATCCAAATATTATCTAATAAATCTAAATTAGTCTAAAATAGTCCCCAAAATAAATGAATAAGGTGAAATAAAATATATTAAATTTGAGATTTATTAGCTATTGGCTGAGACCTTTTAATTAACAATTTATTCAAATATCTGATTATTGTTAAAGTACAAAGGCGTCATGCAAAATGCGAAACCGACCTGACCTATTGACATAAGCCTTCTTATTGTTCTTCCCTTCCATTACATAGAACAAACTAATCTCCCACTGGATGAGTGTGGAGTGAGAATTTGTTTTGAAAGAGAGAGTTTCTTCATTCCACTTTGAGGCTTTGAACCATGAAGACAAGGTTGGAGGAGATGAAATCGAAAAAAGTCTACATATATGATTTTTTTTTTAAATACAATGCTTGGTCATTATGGTTTACTCTCATTTGAATTTTTGTCTCTATAGTTTCAATCTGCAGGTTTTGGTCCCTTAAGAGAAAAAATGGTCTAAGTTTTATTGAAATGTAGGGACTAATATGATGTGAATCAACAAGCTATCTCTTCAAGTTTTGGGCTTGGAGACTTCAAACTAAAGAACTTAGACCAAGTACTACATATGGGAGGACTCATTTGGGCCTAGATAATCACATTTTGTGCTTTAGATACTGATTACATTTTTTTTATTTTATTTGTGAAAAAATTGTTAATTAGTTGACAGATTTGACTTTTAAGTTTTTAGGCTCATAAGTCCTTGTTATTTATTTTAAGTTCAAATTTAATATTTTGAGTCTCTAGGTTTCATTGAATGCAATTAGGTCAAATTTGTGAATGTGACCTTTAAATACATTGTACCTCCTCATTAGTAAGAAGACTTGAGACTTGATTTTGGAATTGAAAAATTGTATTTATCCACTTCGTATCATGAGAGTGGATTTTCTTTAGGGTTTTTCTTAGAACTATCATATTTATCAAGTCTTGACAACCTTAAGTTGTTTTCCAACACTTCAAGTCCTTATTCTTCTATGCTCAAGGTACAAGTGAATCACCATATATTTGTTTAGCTTTCTTGGGGTTGAGTATATTTTCAATTGATTGTGGGTTTGTGGGAATTTTGCCTTATAGATTCGCACAATCTTGATATCAGAACTTTGAATATAAACTCAAGTAATATATTTTTGTTCTTTTTTTTTCATTTTCATTGTGTTTTGTGTTTTTTTTCTTGTGTATGTTGATCTTGTTCATTTTTGTTTCGTATCTAAAAGTTTTTCTTCTGTTTGTCCACTTTTTCTTTGTGTTTTTCATTATATTGTCTAATAAGTCATTTTCATAGTTCATAATCTCTTCTTTCTGCTCGTTTTGGAATCGTTCCAATCCAAACTTTCTACAGTAAGTTATAGCCATTTTAATCAAGACTTGGTTTTTGGAATTTCTTGAGTCTATTCATCTTCTTCTCTTTTCTGTCTGTCACCAAATTTTCCATCCTTGCTCAACCTGGCGACTTTTTACATCATTTAATAGGTCATTTTTGTTGTTCAGATCTCTTCTTTATACTCATTTTGCAATAACCTCAATCTGAGTTGTTTAGATCACAATACATCCATTTTGAAAAGAATGCATTTTTTGGATTTTTTTGGTTGATCTGGCTTCTTTTCATCTGGTTAGGTTTTTTTTTTTTTTTTGTGAAAAAATGAAAAAAAAAAAAAGAAAGAAAGAAAAGACAAAAAAACAATAGTGTCAAAAAAAGAGGAAAAAACGAAAAAAAAAACAAAACGAAGGAGGAGGAGGGAGATAATAAGTGTTGTGTTGAAAGTGTTAAACCCTTTCACACCAAATAATCTAATTGATATATCTCCAATACTTTGATTTATCCTTTAATCATATCCATCATTATTATCCCAATCCTTTTGGGCTTTTAAATCAAATTATTTTTTTTTTTTGAAGAGTCCTAGTGAGTTAAGAGTTTTAGTTTGAGTCAATTTATTGGATTATAAATATCTTTTCTATGTATGCTATTTTAAGATCAATTATGGAGTTATGAATAATATTTTTCCTTTTACTACTATTTACTTTTTGGTTATGTATTCTTGGTAAAATAAGGAATGGCATAAGAGGGTGATATACTCTTATGCTTGTTTGTACTTCGAGTTTCTTGGGTCATTGTTTCCTTTGGGTGCTAAGTTTCATATAGTCAGTGTTTTCTAGAATGCGTGTTCATTGGATTCCTTATTTCAAAATCACTATTTTTCTTTTGTTTATTATTTATCCACCTCCGCATTTGCTAACCTATATGTAGTTTTTGGGTTTTTTAGGAGAGTTTCATATTCGATCCACATCATATTGGTATCAGAGTTTGAATAATTTAATTGGTGTGGACCAATATGATGTGGACCCAATAAAAAAAACAATGACAAATTCTAGTTGGCGTGATCTTCAAGTTACAGCCCCTCGATTAATCTCATAAAAAGTAATAGAATTTCCCTTCAGGTTTATGTCACTGTGTCATATTGATTTCCTTGAATATCTTTTTTCAATACTCATTTTAATATTTCAAATTTCTAAGTGTTGTGTTGATTCTATAAATTATGAAGACTTTGATTAAATTGCTTAGTTCTTTAAAAAGCCTCGAGGGGAATTTAAAAGTGGAAAAAGGCAAGAATGACATACATCAATTTAAAAGCTAAATTTGAGTGAAACACAAGTGACACTAAACTTTTTGAGTGAAACTCATTAGTAGAGTGATGATGTCCTTTTTTCTATATTTCTAACTTTTTAGGTATCAATATGTATGGTAAAAAAGAACTTCAAAGAGATATCCAATTCTTGTTAAAAAGACTCCAAAAGCTTAATACAGAAATAGACCAATGGATATCTAGTCACAACTCCAAGTCAAAAAGAAAATTACATAGAAAGTTCCAAGAGTTGAAATAGGGCTTTGAGTGTTGAGGAACATTTTCAAGAGATGGAGTTAGCTATGATTAGAGCTGGTGTCAAGGAAACTTCAAAAGCCACAATGGATTATTTTGTGTGTGGGTTTAATCCTGAATTTGCTTGTTTTGCAAAGATCCTGAGCTTCATGGAGATTGAACACTTGATTCCAACAGTTGGTGAGTATGAGCAAAAAATCAAGCAACATAGATGTTCAGATAGTAGCTCCAATGCAAAGGAGATTGAAAGCATGATTGTTACTGCCCCTAATGAAGATGCAACCAAGAAGGAAAAAGGATTGAATGATGGAAGTCTTGCCAACAAATGTGTAGAAAAAGACCTCATTAGTCCAAATACCAATATTGAGGTTAAAGAAGATCCTCTCAATCACAAAAAGAAAAGTGAAAATATGAGTGAGTGACTTTAGTGGAATTGTTCTAGAGAGAAAAATTGAGTTTGATAGAGAAAAAAAGATTGAGAGTATAAAGTTTTGTCAAAATAAGGAGAGTGAAAAACAGAAAAAGAATGAGAGTTCAATAAAAGAAATTCAAAAAAAAAAAAAAAGAGATGTGAGAAAAGTGAGGTTCAAAATGACTACAAGGACATTTCTTTGTTTACTAATGATCTTAATCATTTTTTGCCTTATGATTCTTGGGTGTTGGAGCTATTCTTAGACTTGTTTCCTAAGAAACCACATGATAGATTCTTATCCTCAAGAAGCATTAAACCTTTATCTTCTTCAAGTGACATTGAAAAAATATTGTCTTTGTCTAAAGTTTGTTATTCATGATAAATTGTTGCCCTTAAGATGCCTTGAACTCCACCTTTTGAATTTTCGTTGTCCCATGAATTTTGCTATTTTTATGGGTTCTTATATGAATCTTACAATTTGTTTTGGTGATATACTGATTTATGGCAACCATCTTGATGAGCATGTAACTCCTTGCTATGTGTGCTTGAATTTTGAGAAAAGAAAATTTGTTTTTAAATCTAGAAGAGCATCTAAAACTATTTTTCTTTGTTATTTGCTGGGTCAAGGTAAGATGAACAAAACACATGAAATGTATATAAATTTATTGAGACATTTCCATATTTCATCAAATATAAGAAAGGTAAAGAGAATGTTGTTGTTGAAGAATTGTCAAGAAAGTAAAATCTTCTTGATTTTCTAAATGCCAAATTGCTGGATTTGAATATTTCAAGAAATTGTATGCGAGTGATATTGGCTTTGCTAAAGTACTTCTTAGTTGTGAAATTGAGCTTTATGCATCCAAGAACAACAACAAAGGAAGAGTGTGTGTTGTTTTTGAACCTGGAGACTGGGTGTGGTCACATATGAGAAAGAAAGATTTCCAACTCAAAGAAAATCAAAATTAGCTCTAAGATAAGATGGTCCATTTCAAATGCTTGAAAGAATCAATGTAAATGCTTACATGATTGACTTGTCTGGTGAGTACAATGTTAGTGCTACTTTTAATATGGCTGATTTATCTCCTTTTGATACAAGCGAAGATTTAAGGACGAATCCTTTGAGAAGAGAGGGAATGATGTGAAGCAGCAAGTTGTATCTTCAAATTCATTTGTTGACTCTTCAACCTTAGCAAATTTCAAGTGGTCTAATCACAAGAGCAAGAGCCAAAAGAATAAAAGAAGCATTGAATGGGTTAGTCCAAGTCAAGGCAAATGACAATTGGATCAAATCTGAACAAAGATGTTGAAAACGTTACTAATTTCATTTGGGCTAACAATGCAGCTACTAATCAAGTTTTGGGTTTAGAGACTTCAAACTAAAGAGTTTGAACCAAGTACTACACCTAGGAGGACTTATTTGGACCTTGATAATCACACTTTAGACTTTAGATGCTGATTATATTTTGTATACTTAATTTGTGCGAAAATTATTAATTAGCTGGCAGATTTGACTTCTAGGTTTCTAGGCTCACTAAGTCATCGTTATTTATTCTAAGTTTAAATTTAATATTTTGAGTCTTTAGGTTGCATTTAATGCAATTAAGCCAGATACGAGAATGTATGTGGCATTTAAATACATTGTCCCTCCTCATTTGTAAGAAGACTTTAGGCTTAATTTTGGAATTGAAAAGTTACATTTCCGCACTTTGTATCTTGAGAGTGGATTTTCTCTAAATTCTTCTTAAGAACTAACAAACTTATCAAGGCTTGATTAACTTTATGCCATCCACCAACAATTCAGGTCCTTGTTCTTTTATGCTCAAGGGTTCAAGTGGATCACCAGATGTTTGTTTAGTTTTCTTGAAGTGAGTATATCTTCGATTGTTTATACAATCGTGAGATCTTTCCCTTGTGGTAGCACCACAATGTTTTGGACAGGAAAAAAAAACTTGAGAAACTAAAATCTATGGTTGGAAACAATATAAATCATAATTAAAATATGGACAAAACATAAGAACCAAACATTATATTGACCCATTATTTTTCTATAGATCTACAACGTGGAACTAGCATATCACGAGTTTAACGTTATAAATTCAATGGGTTTCCACGCCGAAGAAGCCAGGTTTAACCTCTCTGTTTGCTAATCCTGGGTCTGGTGTGTTTTAAGAGCGTCTCGTGCGTATGTTTTTCACGCATTTTTTGATGAATGACAAAAGAAAAGGAAGGATATGGAATCAAGGACGGATTTACTAACCATATAACTTACGGAATTTAATAGGAAAAATTCATAAACTAACCTTAAACAAAGTAAGTAGTAATTCATTAATTAACCTCGAAATCTTTTAATTTTTCAACCGTTTTTTAAATATATATTTTTTGACCTGAAACTCTTTTTTTAAAGTTATGAATCATGGAAATTATTAATTATTTTTTCATATATTATATGACATTTCAATATATGAAATTAAAATACATTAATTTCATTATAATCCTATCAGCTAGTGTCCTGACCAGTTATTAGTCTGGTTTTCTTTTCAATGAAAACTTTTCTTGTCATTGACAACCATATCCAATTCCTGCATCACTGAGATAATGAGATGCAAGAATCCAAGCTAAAATCTACATCTCATCATAAAATGGGGGGAAAACAGAGAGGAAAAAAACTACAAAATTGAAAAAAGAAACTGTTGATCATGTCACCATTTGAAGTCAAAAAATGAACAAGGGTCTTGTCTAAGCATTATCTGAATCCTCAAGCAAATCCTCACTGGATGTTGATTTTATAGCAGATCGGTAATGAAGAGATTGTAAGAAATTGAAATAAGCATACTTAATGTCAAATTGCATATCATACCCTGCAAAAGAAGAAGAAGAAGAAGAAGATAATAATGCATCAGACCTTCTGATAAACACTGGATAATTAGATCCCCCTTGAGAGAAAATAACTTATCCTTACAATAATTTACAGCAATAGTGCATCCTCTTTCATCTGGACTCTGCCTCACATGATGGAACCACATACTTGGCCTGCATCAATTCCATCATATCAGCCTGGTCATTCATAATGATCCAACAAGAAGTCTCATGTCACTGGGTGGGATTGGCTCATTCACAATGATATATACATATGCTACAAACAGACGAGATAGAATTATATATATATATATATATATATAGAAAGACAAGAGGGAGAGCCTCAAAGCAACTATAAAAGGTTGCCGCCATGGGTTCAAACATGGAAAAAAACCTCATCACTTATGGGAGCAAGGCTACGAACATCTATCCCACCCTAGAAGTCCAGATTTTACCTAAGGGGAGCCTTGTAAACTTTGTCATCCTTTTATTGAAAAAGACAATATATATATATATATAGAAAATCCACTTCACAAGTGGGGCAACATATGCTACAAAAGAGACGAGATAGGATGTTAACTTTTTGTTGACTGATTTAATTATCAGCTCTGATGATGGATCTCATGGTTCACCTCAATAATTTAACAATCTTCAAAGCAAAAAAAAAAAAAAAAACAAAGAGAATAAAAATTACCAAATATTCAAATAAAGCATGAAGCCGAAGTTCAATGAGAGCTTTAATAGGGATTTTTACGTTGGTGTCGAAACTTAAAAGGAATATACTTAACTTGTGATTGGTCATGCCATGCCTACTCATTTCTTCAACATTCTTTTTTGTTTGGCAATGGCGCCATCAATTCAATAAATGAAATAACAGAAAGGTGAAAATGCATGAATTGCTAGGAACCTGACATGGATTTAAGAACTGACTCTAGGCAAGCACAAGCACGCTAGAATAACTTGCAGTTCTAATGGATAGGTGATTTCAGCTACATCAGTTCCATGCAACTTCAACTAATACGTAACATCATAATAAACATTTCTAAGATTAAAATAAAGAAGCCACTTCTGTCATGGGTTTACATGTCAATACTCCACTTCGGAATCCAATTCTTGGATTTTGAAAAGTGATACTAAATGATCAACTCATATAGGACCAGGAAATATACGTCTACAATCCTAGAAGAAAAATTGAAGAACGAGACAGTACACTTCATTTGCAGCATGGCTTTGTAAATCTCTTCAAGCAAAATTTCATTTACCATATACTTTCTCAGGAATTCATTGAGCAATGATGCAGCAAAAGATGTTTCTTCTGCAACAATCCTACTGGTATAACCTAGGGGTTGTGAGTTCAAATGCCAGGATCATGATCCCTGTTTATCTAATCTAAATACGACCTCTGGTTCAAAATATAAGCTTCAAACTTTTGAAGGGAACTGGTTTTTTTTTTATAAGCTTCATTTTGGATTTGTCTGATCATTTTTCCCATTCTTACCCCTAATTAATTATATGTCTCTCTCATCTCTCTTTTCCAGTCATTCTCTTACATCTCTTTTTTCACTTGTCCCTCCCCCCCAACTAATAAGGGTGTTTTAGGAAAATAAGTTGCATTTTTTTTACATATTTATTGTCTTTAACCAATTTCAACCAACTTTTTGAATTGTGTTATTTAGTTATTTGAAGCCTATACTTTAAACCAAAGGGAGTATATTCGAAGTTAGCAGCTTACGGAGTGGCATATAACTAAGGGTGCGCTTTGCATGGGTGCCTTTTGTACATAGATCATGCAGAACCCATGGGTAAGGCTCAGCTGGTAAAAGCACACAGTTTAAAAATTAAGAAACAAAGCTTATCCTCTATTAAGTATATCTAGCTAAAATTAGGAGATTAAGACACAGCAGAAGCTTACAAGTAAAGAATTTCGCCAGCCTTAACCGTGCACTGTAATGGCTCAGGGCCATTAAAATACAATGGGAACTTGGACATTTCATCATCCTTGGTCTCTGGAGAAGGATAAGGATTCACACTGCACCAAGGTACATATCTTGTTGGCTTCTCAAGTTCTAAAGTAAACTCTCCCGTAGCCTACAAAGTACAAATCATAACAGAAGCCCTATTAAAAAGTCACTCAGATTTCAAAACATAGTTAATCCATGAGAAGAAACATGTATACCCAAGAATATCTATAATGAGAAGCAGGGTATTCTCGAATGTACATGCGATGAACATCAGAGGGGGGCAACAGCAGAAAATGCTTCTCCCCAGTGACCACAGCATAGAGATTCTCATAGTGATCCTTGTGAAACGAAGTTTGAGAGTGCTGATTACCAATCCAGAGATTCACAGCTTCAGGAACGCAACCAAGAGCATCAGTAGCCCAGGGAATGTGGGGATCACAATCATCAGCCACAGCCGAATACTCAGACCGAAAGCAGTCATTCTGCTGCTGCGCGTAGGCAACAAATCTCAGGTTTGAAGAACAATCTCCACCTCCAGAAGAAATAAGAGAGAGAGCTTCAGGGAAAGTCATGTGCTCAACATGTGCAGAGGCAAAGCAAAGTGAAGAGGATGGAGCAGTGGTTTCAGAGGAAAAGGAAGATGCAGAAGGAGGTGAAGCACCCTGGAGCTCATGAGTGGAAGGAACGAGGGCATCGGCACGTCCATTGGGGGTGAGGTGGAGGGAGACAGATGAGGAGGAAAGAACATGCGTGAGATAGGAATGGTTGGTCCAGGAACAAAGGGCAGGCCAGTGGTTAATCGCATTGGAGATGATGCAGGGCTTGTTGGGAGAGACAAAGTCTCTGAGGAATTCAAGTGGGGTTGGAGGGGATTCTAGCCTCTCAACTCTGAAAGAGTTTCCCAAGCTCAGATCCCTCACTTCGTTCCACAAGGCCTCAATCTCCTTCATGGAAAATGACTTCACCAAGACCACAAAGTTTGAGTCCTTATGAGTAATCAGCTGTGAATCACTGTGTTCAAGCTTGGCTCCAGTACTCAGGATCTTGAATAGGTAAAATCACCATGCCATCGAGATCAAATTGTTTTTCTGTTTCAGCCTCCCATTTATGACCCTAAAATTCATGGTAAGTAGGAAATTAAAGAGTAATCTGAGAATTCACAAACATTAAATATAATTCCTGAAAAATACATAAGCTAAGCAACCTTTCTATCATTGGACAAGCATATTTAGCTAAGTGATAACCAAACAATCTAACTCTTTCCTAAAGTTTCAAAAATAGAGGACAAGTAAGCATTCAAGATTAAAAAATTTGACCTGCGATTTTCATGCCATTTCAACAAAAGAGAAAATAAGAGCTCTGAGATTAAAATGAAAGCTTCAAACCTGTATCAATTTAACAACATTTCTCTCTCAACCCCAAACTTAAAATGGACATTGTCCTCAATGTCTAAACAAGAACAATAGGGATGAAAAGAAAAGGCATGTACTATTTACAGACATATATACATGTTACCAACAAAAGAATAGTAATATGAACCCTGCCAGAACAATTACAAATATTCCACTGTCATGTAGCATTGTGATCAAACAGCTTAGTACTTTGAAATTGTAATCAAACAGTACAAGCAAGTGCTATTATAAATTCCACACAAGTATTTCATCAAACTGAACTTCCAAGAACATAACTTAATCACAACTGATCCAAGTCAGCCCAAGCTTAAACATCATAATAACAGATCATCTCAAGAGTAAAGAAAGTGTAACAGTAAATTCAGATTCAAATCAAGCACATCCATGACTGGGAATAAGTGTATCCCCATCTAAACAATCCAAGCAAGCCTAACCAAACACATCAAGTGCCTGTTTGTTTAGCTTTTTAAAAATGTTTTTACATCGTTCGAGGTAAATATGTGAAATGAATTTTGTCTCGGCTTTCAGAAAAAATGCCTCTGAAATCATGGTTTGGAAGTTTGCCAAACAGACACCAAATCTAAAAATCACCAAAAGAAACAGGGCTAAACTAAACAAGTACAAAGCCACAAACAATAAAAACATATCTAAGAACATTATTTAAAAAACTTTGAAGTCAAAAGAAATAGCAAGCAATCATCAATCATAACAACACATGTGAATTTTGAACTCACAGAAAAGGAGCCATGCCCACATACAAAATAACCGTTCAGCAAACAAAATCAACAAGTCCTTAAAAGAAATCCAGAAAGCCCTACGAGCTTACTCACCAAATCCTAGAAATAAAAACTAACAAACTTAACAAAATAGAAAAACAAATAACTAAATCCTGAAAAAAAAAACTAAATCAAAACAAAATCCTAAGAAAAATTAAACAAGAGAGACACCCCCAAACTCAAGCGCTCCACTAAGCCTCAAAATCCCTTTGTAGCTCCATTCAAACAAAATTGTCCAAGTCAAAACTTGCAGCAACTCCTCTTATCCCCAACCGCCCACAAATCTTTCCACAAGAACAAAACTGAACAACGATTATGATTACCTCATTGCAAACCAATAATAACCACAACCATTATTCACCTCTAAATAAGTACCAATCCACAAATAAGTTCCAACTCAGCGGAGCATGTAATCCTTAAAATCCATCCTCATAGTCCAGAGCACTAATTCCCAGCGACTCCAATAGCAACAATTAAGATATATCTCAACTGTGCCTTGCTAAAAGTCTAGCCGTGGGAACAATCCATAATTTGACTCCCAATTCAGATCAAATTAAGCTTAAGATCTCTAGCTCTATGCCAATCCAGACAGCAGCTAGCAGCAAATCCCATACCCATTTTGAATACTAAAATTTAATACTTCAGCAAAATGAAAAAAGAGAGTGAGCCCAAAGAATTACCTTGGTCAAGAAAACAAAAAGGAAGCATGCGAACAACCAGAATGCAAATAGGCGACGGTGAAGAAAGGAGGTGGGTCCTCGAGTTGAGGTAAACGACAGCGAAGCTTGGCCGAAGGTGTGACTCTCGGATGCCGAAGAATCAAAAGAGGAAACAAAGTTATGGGAAATCGAAGGGGAGGCAGGGAAAGAAAAATCAAGAGAGCAGAGTTTCCGGCAATCAGTGAGGGTGGCGAATGGCGGGGGTTGCAACTGCTAAGGGTGGAAAATGAAGAGACAAAGAACGATGGTAAGCGTCAACTCAAGTGTAGCAGCGGAGGAGGAGAAACGACGGAGCTCGGAGGGGTTGCGGCAGGAATTATAGACGGCCGGCGTGGAGGAGACGTCGACTATGGAGCTCTGAGGACTGAGGAAGAAGGTGCTGAACTGGCGCCAGAAGCTAAAAGGCTGGACTGAAACGACAACGTCTTGATTCGCATGATAGATCTCGGCTTTTCGTTTATTGGACGGTATAGATTAGTTTATTAATAAAAAAATATGTCGTTTCACATAGCAGATCCAAGCCATTGACTTTTGGGCCCAAAATTAATCATTTGATTAAATGTTAGGTTAAACTGTAAATTTGATTTAAAAACATTTCATTGACGAGTATTGTTGTCTTGAAAGTATTTTTAGGTTTAATTTTATCTCAAAAATTTTAAAATAGAGCAATATTATTTCTTATTAAGTCAATTTTTTAATTGTCAACGTTAAATTTTTAACGGTATGGAGCAAAAATGTTTTATTTTGAAACTTTAGGGTGACATTGAACTTGAACAAACTTTCAGGATAACATTGTTCATCACCAAAAACTTCCAAGACAAATTTGACCCTTAAACCTTAAATGTTTAAATCAAATTACCAAATATAAATTTTTAGGTTTTGGTCAAAAAAAAAATATAAACTTTTAGGGATGTTGCATTGGGGGGCAGGCTCTTGCATGTTAGTGGGGTTTGAGGAATTGCTAATCATGTTTTAGTTGGGAGGTTGGTTATTACATATTTGGGTGTTTTTAATGTATTTATGTCCAATAAGGTAGGGTTGTTTGAGGAAAATATGAGACTTGAGGCAAAATTATATTTAAGGCTAAAATGTATGGTAATTTATTAACTCTCGTATCATTTTTTTTTTTAGCTTTGTAATATTCAAAATCAACCATTAGAGTTTATTAATAAAGTAATTCTTACTTTTCAGTTTTCACTCTCAATAAATAATATGACTAATCTCCATTTAACATATCTTGTATGTAGTATAGTCTAAGGATTAATATTATTTTAATTTTGAAACTTCTTTTCAACAATAGTAGTTATACACGTAAATGATACGGAGTATTTTATAAGAGATGCAGCACAAACATTTTATATATTGTTGTATTTTTATATTTTAATTAGAGTATCAATTTTTTATGTTACTATTTTTCTCAATACATTCAATTCTAAAAATTATATATTATAATATTTATAATATATTCTAAAAATAAGATTCAACATTCTTATTTCTTATATATTATAGTTTTTTTTTTTTTTGACATGGTTATTTTTATTGATTTGAGGCCTTGTATAGTTGGGGGCCTTGGTTGATTGAGGCGATGATCACGGCCTTGCAATAAAAGAGAAGTCATTTTCATATATGAAAGTTTTCTTTATCAACATTAATGCCATTCTTGTTGGTTTATGACTTTACACATTAATCACACAAGTGCAAACATGTGTTTCAAACCCCTTGTGGACGTGGCTTCTCATTAATCCTTTGTCCTATTCTACATGTTGCCATTTGACTAGGGTTTCTTTCTCTTAATAACAACAACAACTATAATAATGTTTTTTCACTCCATGACACATAGTAGAAAGAGGTAGGACACAATATTGAAGTGTTGAAGGATGAGAATGGTATGTGGGTGTATGACCGGATCATGCTAGCGGGATAGTCTTACAGTACCTTTTATTCATAGGAAGGGAACCAGCTGACTTCTATGGATTTCAGAGGGGGTATATAGTGGTGGAAGGGTCGTTGATGTCAGACATAGAGGAGCTTGGTTCGATAGAGGTGAAGCAAGCCCTTTTTACAATGTGACAGCTCAAGGCCACAGGATCATATGGGTTGAACCTACGATTCTTCTTGATATCGGCATCTGTTTGGATTAGTAGTAAAAACTGTTTTTTCAATATAATTTATAATATATAAAGTAAGTATGTGAGAGAAATTTTATCTCGACTTACGTAAATATACTTCCTCCGGTCCTATTTATTTATAAGTAACTTTCCTCTTGATTATGCAAAACGAACTAAAAGCAATAAGTGTGTCAAAAATGTCATGTTTTTTTCATATATGCCCATATTTTTGAAAAGAGTATATGAGAGAGAATAGATAAAAAGGTTGAGACATGATAATGAGTATAAGATATGAGAGAGAATGAATATTTAATAAAGGTAAAATAAGAAAAAGAAGTTTACATTTTCAGACAAAAAATAAAAATTACTTATAAAAGGGATCAACCCTATGAGAGAGAAAGTTACTTATAAATATGACTGAATGAAGTACTTTTTATAACGCTAACTCAAACAGGGCTTAAAACTAAGGGTAGAAGAATATTTACTGACCCAAGAGAGATTAAAATGGTGAATGATATGAAAATTGTCCTTAGCTTGAAAGTTGAGCTTCAGAGTCAATTCGGACCTCTATGCTATCAATTTATCTAATATGATCGATAAATTTTTGACTAAAATTATTGCTAATGAACTAAAATGGGTAGGGGTTTAGAGTTGGAAAATCGGGCCGACCCATTTGGACCCGAGTCTGCCAAGGGCAGAGCTTTTAATTTAGGATAAAAGGTAGGGTCAGCCCTTTTAGGCCCGTTTAACTTTTTTTTTTAAAACTAGACACAGGGTAACAAGCAGTGGTCAGGAGGAAGAATTAACCTATCTTAACCCTCAGATTATAAACGCTCTCACATTTACTCATACCTCATTTGAAGCTCCTCTTCTTTGATTTTCTTTTTTCTTTTTTTGATATTTGAAGCTTTTAGACTTGCTTAATTGTGACTGTGGAATTGTTTGATTAGTTTTGAACATTAATTATGGTTTGTATTTAAGTCTTAGTGTTTGTGTTTTATTAAACTTGGATAATATTTATGTTTTAAATTAGTTTTAATGATATTAATGTTTTAAATTAGATATTTTAATCTTTAGGAGAATAAGGAAAAAAATGTAATGGAAAAAAAGAGAAAGAAAAATGTTAAAAGGGCCAAAAGCCCTGCGGGTTTTACATAAATAGGTTGGGTCTCGCTTTTTGGTGTGCTTTTTTGGTATTTGGGCCTAAATGGGCCGGCCCTATAGGGTCAGGCCGGTCCGTTTTCCCAACTATAGTAGGGGTGAGCAAACAGCTGCTCGGTTACGATCATCTTCATTAACTGAATAATCAAATTTTATCCGCCTATTTTTTTTTTTTTTGTCAAAGGTAATTTTATACCCCTATTAAATATATTAATTTATATTAATTTTCACTCATTTTGTACTATTTTTTTATTTAATTATTTATTACTTATTTTCTCTCATAGTTTATACTTATTCTCTCTCCTATATGCTTTTTCATAAATAAGGGCATATATATTTAAAAGAAACATAATATTTTTGATACATTTATTGTTTTTAGTGTAAAGGTGCATTCAACATCCCGATATATTTTTGGAGGTACAATCAGCACCCTAATATATTTTTAGAGATGTAATCAGCACCCTAATGTATTAAAAATGGAGCAATCACACCTTTTCACTAATAAAATATTAACTCCATTTACTGACATATTTTTCTTTTATGTTTTCATCGATCTTCAACATGTTCATTCATTCTTTTAGTATTTAAGAGTGCAATTTTGCCCCTAATGTATTAAAAATAAAACAATTACACCCATTCATTAACAGAATATTAACTCAAGATTTGGGGTTTAAGATCGATGAAAGAGGAAATGAAAGAGTGTGTCAACAAACAGAATTAGTATTCTGTTAGTAAAAGAGTGTAATTGCTCCATGTTTAATACATTAGGGTACTGATTACACCCTCAAAATAGTTTAGGGTGCAATATTTTAGAGTGATAATTGTACCCCAAAAATAATTTAGGGTGTTGATTGTTCCCTTAAATACTTTAAGATATTGATTGTACCTCCAAAAATATATCAAAATACTGAATACAACTCTACCCTTATTTTTAACTAATTTTAACTGTCAATTTTTTTTTCTCAATCAAGTAAAAGTTTGTTTATAAAAGGCACCGGATGGAGGACTAGGTAAATTAAAGCATAGAATTGGGATATGGATGTTATCAATCACTGTCGTTTCTACAATCGGTCTGTTGTCCAAGAAGGAGTTGGTATGAGAGGAAGGCCTGAATTCACCACATTCAAGACAGATGGTTCGGTTCTGGAGTCAAGCATGACAGGGTGCGCAAGAGCTATTAAAGCTACAGATGGAGGTTGGATTTGTGGTTACATTAGTAAGCTCAATCAAGTGCCTCCTGTGGCGGCGGAGATTATAGCAATTATATAGGGTCTTCAGATTTACTAGAACAGGATTTTAAAGAATATTATTGTTTTCACAGATTGTCTGGAAGCTGTCAATTTACTCACAAGAGGTTTTGATAGAGACCACCCGTTCTTAGACGTTATTGAAGATGCTAGACTCTGGATGACTAAAAGCTAGCAAGTCCTTTTCACGTATGTCTTGATCACCTACCACCTTCTTTTCCGAAGGCAATTGTTGATCATGGTGGATCGTTGTTTGGTGTTTATGAGGGAACGACTTCTGTTTTATCTTAACTTAGATTATTGTACCCAGTTTTCATTAAAAAAAAAACATAGAATTGAGGGTACCATCGTATTTACAACTCCTGACGTCCCTTTTCAATCAATCAAACTAAAAAGTCAAAGACGTTACAAAACTCACCGAAAGTTAAAATGCTTCTCGGACTTACGTCTCCAATAAAAACACACTCTTGCTCCGTCACAGGGAAGCCTCAAATTTTCTAGAGAGAGAAAAAACCGTTTCAGCATGGCTGCTCCTACTCCTACTCCTACTCCTACTCCTACGCACCTCCCGGACCACTTCAAGTGTCCGATTTCGCTTGAGATTATGTCCGACCCTGTTATCCTCTCCTCCGGTCACACCTTTGATCGGCCTTCAATCCAACGGTGGCTCGACGCCGGCCACCGGACTTGTCCAATTACGAAATTACCCCTCCCTGATTGCCCTTCCCTCATACCCAATCACGCTCTCCGAAGCTTGATTTCAAATTATTATCGTATTTCAACATTCAAGCAGCAGCCTCCTCCCCAACAAGAAACCCTAATTTCCGCTATTACCTCTCGCTCGTCGTCATTGGAGAGCAAAATTGAATTGCTTGACCAACTTACGCGCCTTTCCAAGCGTGACTCTGTTTTCCGTCGGCGGCTGACTGAGTCAGGAGTCGTGTCGGCAGTGCTGAACTGCGTTGACTCCGGTGAGCCTAGTCTACGGGAGAAAGCTCTTTCGTTGTTGCTCAATCTTAGTCTCGACGACGATAACAAGGTGGGCTTGGTGGCGGAGGGTGCGATAGGGAAGGTTGTGGCTGTTCTGTTAGGTGGTTCACCGGATTGTCGAGCAGTGGCGGCAACCATGTTGACGAGTTTAGCGGTTGTGGAGGTGAACAAAGCCACAGTTGGAGCATATCCATATGCTATAGGAGCTCTTGTTTCTCTTCTTCGAGATGGTGAAGGCCGAGAGAAGAAAGAAGCGGCCACAGCGCTCTATGCTATATGTTCTTTCCCGGATAATCGGAGGAGAGCCGTAGAATGTGGGGCGGTCCCCATTTTGCTAAGAAGTGTTGATTCTGGGCTTGAAAGGGCTGTTGAAGTTCTTGGTGTGCTGGCTAAGTGTAGGGAAGGTAGAGAACAAATGGAAAGGTATAATGGATTCATACAGATTTTAGTACGGGTGTTGAAGAATGGAAGCTCGAGGGGGATTCAATATGCCCTATTAGCACTAAATTCCGTTTGCTGTAATAGTGAAAAAATGGTTCTGGAGGTGACTAAAGAAGGAGTTTTGGATATTTGTCTGGGATTGCTGGAGGATGATAATGAAAAATTAAGGAGAAATTCCTCCAGTTTGATTAAGGTTCTGCATGGCAACCATCGGGTTAGTTGATAGGAAAATCAAAGTATATTGAGAAGCTAGAAAGAGTCTGTTTGGATAAGATTTATTGTCCGCTGGGAGGTGAGTCGGGTCATTTGTTGCTTTTACTCTAACTTGTTGGTTAGGTCCCTGTACATAAAGAAGATAATTTTTTGTGGTCATAGGGTTCTTTTGTATGTTGTACATTGAATAAAGATTATGGGAAGGTCTCTGTTGTTAGCTGTGATAATGAGAAAGTTGCTAGTTGGTCCTCTTGAATTATAATCTTCCATTCTTGGTCTTCAAGGAATTTGTCATATACTGGATTAATCATGCTGTTTGCGAGTTTTGCCAATAATGTATAGGTATACTTTATTGAAGGAATTATGGGTTGAGTTTCCAATTAGGTTTTATGTCAGCTAAGAAGCATTCTCACACTACATCTGCTTTTACCTGGCACAGTTGAGTAACACTAGAGCCTAATGCCGAAATTATTGTATTTTTGAGTAAATTCTTCTAAACAATCCTCTTGATTATTTTTTGTATAAAAGTTTACTCGAAGGACTTTTGACAGGAAGAGTCTAATACTTCTGTTTACATGAATCATAATCGAAGTTTTCTTTTGCTGGTAGATACTAACTTGAAAAATCATATCTTCATCTGTCTTGGATATTCTAACTTGAATTTTCATGTCATGCATGTTTGATTATTTATTTTTCACAGTTTTTACAATTAAAGTGAGTTCCTTCTTCCATGTCTAACCTCTTTAGTAATTATTTGCATGTATGGTAAAGATAAGCCTGTTTGCTGGGGCAGAATAAGTGGTGAATTGCTCGTTCTAAATATTGTACAATAATTCTTATGCCAAGTACTCCTTTCGCTCCACATTATCTATGCAAGTCAAAGCCAAGGCTTTCTTGAATTATTCATGCACAGCCGTAGTTTATACATTTAGTTTTTCATTCATCATTAACATGTGATGTTGGTTATAGAAATCCATCTCATGTAGCTAATGCTTTATTCTTGTTATTGTTATTGTTATTGTGAAGACACTACAGTCTATATAGTTTTTATGGTTGCATGTTGAAGAACAAACAGGCAGTGTCGATCTGCCAAATTGGCTAAAGGTGTGTTTTGAGGTATTATGATGGCTTTAAAATCCCAGTTTGCCATTGAAACATTTGAGAAAATAATCTTCTTATCATTTATTTAGAGAATACAATTGATCGATGCCTGCATTGTGCAGTTGCATGAGTTGTAGAGTAAATTGCTTCATTCCTTGCCCACTATTTATAATTTTCATGCTACCTAGGTCAAACACCAGTTAATAGAATAAATTGCATGATTTTTTTTTCCTGAAATAGTCCTATTGTGATTACAGGTCACTATTACCTAAAAGTTCTGTTTTTTCCCTCAACTGGTTCTGTGTTTAGTGCTGTTTTGCTCCTAAGCATATTTATGTGGATCGGTAATTGGCTGGCAATTAGCAGAGAGAACTTGGCTCGGTGACTTTATTGCCTCCGTTCTTTATCTTCTAATAAATGAGTTTTCTTGGTGTATGGGCAGAATTATGACTACTTGGTCTTTTCACAGCTTACCTTTACTTTGGAGGGGAAAAGTTCTTGAAGCAAAATGTGTAACTGCTGATTTTTGGTCATTTTATTTACAACATCTTCTTGTTCTTTCTTTAATGAATAATTTTCCTGCTCTTGATCTTAATGTTAGTCACTAACCATGCTATTATGAAATCCATGTCATGCTTGAGCTATTCTTTTCTAATCACCACACCTAATAAGCTGTGGATTGTAAGCTTTTTCTCCGATATACTTATCAAAGAGAATAAGCACATCTGAGACAGAGCTATCTACAAATTCTTTATGGAGCTACGCATTCCTTATTAAAGAAAACTCAAAATGTAAAGAAACGCTAATCCCTCTAATTTTAGTCATTCCCCCAACCTGCTTTTGGAGTTTAGTTGCCAGATTTTATAAGAAAATTTGCGTAGTTGACTGACTTAATCATGAGTTTACCTTAAAATTGCTAAGATATACAGTACTTCTATGGATAATAATTCTTGTGGTTTCGTTCAGGTTTTGAAGTTGTTGAATACTGGTGATGTATAACAATTTTGCTTGTCTACTTGGAGCATATCTGATGTGGTAGATAGCATTATAGCATAGCACTTGTTTGGCAGGTTAGTTCACCTTTTACCCTTCAAAGATTGCTATAGTTAGTTAAATCATATGAAGAACAATATGGACTGTAGATTGATATAATCAGAAACTATACAATGTATTCATATATCGAACTAAGAGGATTTACAAGGTATTTATAGGAGAAAAACAGAGACAGACACTGAGTAATTCATGGAGAGTGGTTGAATGAGAAGTCAACCAACTCATGCCACCGAATAGCTTTTTCAACAATATCATGCCACCAATCTAATTCTACGTTCATAACACTCCCTTCAAGTTAGAGCATAGATGTTAATCAAGCCCAACTTGTTACAAAGTTAATCAACACGAATCCCATTTAAGGCCTTAGTTAGAAGATCTCCCAATTGGTCACTAGATGGCACATGCCCTATAGAAATAAAATTCTCCTTGATTTTATTGTGTACAAAGTGACAGTCAATCTCAATGTGTTTTGCACGTTCATGAAACACAGAATTAGAAGCTATGTGTAGAGCAGCTTTATCATCACACCATAGTTTCACTGGCAATGAAGTAACAAGACCGACTTCCTTCATTAATTGATGAATCCACACAATTTTCTGTACTGACTGACCCCTGGCTCTATACTCGCTTCCGCACTCGACTTAGATACCACATCCTGCTTTTTGCTCTTCCAAGACACCAAGTTTCCACCTACAAACACACAGTATCCTGTGGTGGATCTCCTGGTAGATTTTGACCCAGCAAAATTTGCATCACAAAAACATTCAATCTCGGTGTGCTTATGATTTGTGTAGAGTATACCACGACCAGGTGAGCCCTTCAAATAGTGTAAAACATGCTCTAAAGCTTCCCATTGTGCAATAGTCGGCTTGGTCATAAATTGACTAAGCACACTAACTGGAAAAGTCACATCAGGGCGAGTCACCGTGAGATAGTTCAATTTTCCAATCAGTCTACGATATCTCTCAGGATATGCAAATGGCTTGATTTTCTCTGGATCAACCCTTTTCCTCACATTCTCTGGGAGCTCGTCATATGGTATGCTATCATCAATATCCAGAAAAGGATTAGGAATCATGGGAAAGCTACTTGGTGCTGCTCCATGTTTTCCTGTTTCTTTTAATAGATTAAGAACATATTTCCTCTGTGTCAAGAGGATGCCTTTCTTGCTTCTCATAACCTCGATCCCAAGAAAGTACCTTAACAGACCCAAAGCCTTTGTTTGAAAATGAGATGTAAGAAAAGCCTTGAGTGATAAGATTCCTGAAGTATTGCTACCAGTAATAACAATGTCATCGACATATACCACTAAGAGAATCATACTAGCATCTGTCCTCTGATGAAACACAGAATGATCACACTTACTTTGATTCAAACCAAACTTCTTGACCACAGAACTAAATCTGTCAAACCAAGCACGAGGGCTCTGTTTTAAACCATATAAGGATTTCTGAAGATGACATACCTTCCCACACTCCCCCTAAGCAACAAAACCAGGTGGTTGCTCTATATAAACTTCTTCAAGAAGCTCACCATGTAAGAAAGCATTCTTAACATCGAGCTGATGAAGATCCCAATCATAAGTTACGGCAAGAGAGATAAAAAGACGAACAGAAGATAACTTGGCCACAGGGGAGAATGTATCGGAATAGTCAACACCATACGTCTGAGTATAACCTTTGGCAACTAATCGAGCTTTCAAACGTTCCAAGGTTCCATTTGCTTTTTTTTAATAGTGAACATCCACTTACACCCAATAGCCTTCTTGCCAAGAGGTAAATCAACAAGAGTCCAAGTGCCAGCCTGATTAAGGGCCATCATTTCCTCTTTCATCGGTGCACACTAACCAGTATGGGCTAAGGCTTGGTGGAGAGTAGTGGGAATAATAATAGAATATAAGGATGCTATAAAGGAGCAAGAGGGATGAGACAGGTGGTTATAGGAAACAAACGATGAAATATGATAGGCACAAGTACGTTTACCTTTACGTAAGGTGATGGGCAGGTCGTCAGAAAGATCAAGATGATCAAAATAGGCATCGGAAGGAGCAAGAGTATCATGCGCTGTTTCCGGGTTTGGTGCAGTAGTAGGAGGTGGAGGAGGAGAATTCAGATCAGACTCCGAAGCAGGCATTACTGGTGAGGCTAGAATATGAATGACGACATTACTTTCCCGAGGACGCTTCTGATAAACATGATGTATAGGGGGTTTGGTAGGTGTTGGGACAGACACCGGCACTAGTGGCAACTGAATCTCATAGACCAAGATGTCATCGAGATCGGCACTTGGTGCAAAGTAGGAAGATGGAATGGAACCAGGATAGAATATAGTTGACTCATGGAAGGTAACATTTGTAGACATAAGATAACACCGAAGAGTTGGAGAATAGCATCGATAACCCTTCTGAACCCTTGAATACCCTAGAAAGACACATTTAAGAGACTTGGGATCCAGTTTGATGATAATAGGACGGATATCACGAACAAAACAGACACAACCAAAGATTTTTGGATCAATGGGGAATAAGGGGTTGGAAGGGAAAATAGTTGTGTAAGGGGTATTACCACTAAGAATGGGAGATGGCATACGATTAATAAGGAAACATGTCGTTGACACAACATCAGCCCAAAAAGATTTTGGAACATGCATTTGAAACATTAGAGCTCGGGCAACCTCTAATAAGTGTCGGTTTTTTCTTTCGGCAACACCATTTTGAGCAGGTGTATCACATGAGGACTGATGAATCATACCATGCTGAAGCATATAGGTTTGAAATTGAGTAGAGAAGTATTCTTTAGCATTGTTACTCCGTAAAGTCCTTACGGATACACTGAATTGAGTTTTAATTTCAGCACAAATTGCAAAAGTGAGAAAACAACTCGGAAAGATTTTTCGTTAAATAAAACCAAGTAGTTCTAGAAAAATCATCAACAAAGGTAACGAAATACCGAAATCCAGACTTTGACTCAACATGACACGGACCCCAAATATTAGAATGGATCAAATCAAAAGGGGACGCAGCCCGTTTATTGATGCGAGGTGTCAAGTGAACACGATGATGTTTGGCAAACTGACACGACTCACACTCTAAAGAAGACAAGTGATGAAATTGAGGATACATTCTCTTCAAAGAGGACAAAGACATATGACCCAAGCGACAATGAACATCAAAAGGAGAAGAACCACCAGAGCATGCAACTGAACGCGGCACCCGATCATCAAGAAAGTAATGGCCGCCAGATTCATATCCCCTACCAATAATACGCTTCGTCGTGAGATCCTGAATCAAACAATGGTCAAGAAAGAGTGAAATATAACAATTTAACTTGTGAGTAAGTTTGCTAGGAGACAAAAGGTTAAAAGCAAAATTAGGAACATTAAGAACAGATGATAAGGAGACAGATGAGGTAGGTGTAACAGTGCCAGATCCAAGGACATAGGAGGAGGAACCATTTGCAATCGTTATAGAAGAAGGGTTAGCGTAAGGTGTATATGTAGAGAACAGATGATGGTTACCTGTCATATGATCAGTGGCACCAGAATCGATGATCCACTTTAAAGAAGAGGTAGCAAGACATGAGTCACAGTTACTTGTAGCAAGGGCAGTGAATGTGGAAGGAGCATTATCTGGATTATCAGAGGATTGAGCCATATGAGCAGCATTGCTACGTTGCAGCTTGTTTTGCAACTTACGACAGTGACGTTTTGTATGACCAGGTTCTTTGCAATAGAAGCAGACAATTAATCCAAGATTCTGAGGATTGAAGCCTTGTCGAGGAAGACTTTGGTTCCTGTTATCAGCAGAAGTCAGATTTGGATTACCATTTCCTTGTCTTGGAAAGCCCTGGGGCCTGTTATCAATCGAACCACGGCCAACTAAAGCACTAGCAGGAGGAGTAGAAGCCGATTGAGATAAGCTATCAGCACGCAGCACACGGGAGTACACATCCTCGAGTGATGGAAGCTCAGAGCTTGACAAATTTTGAGAACGAATTGTCTCATAAGTTGGATTAAGAGCAGTAAGAAAGCTCATGATGGCATGTTTTTCCAGATTATCTACTTGTGTCTGAAAGTCAGTCGTCGAGGGCATTAACATCTTCATTTCTTCATACATACGCTTGAAATCTAAAAGGAAGTTCTTCAGGGGACAGTCCTATTGTTAAGCACTATAAAAGCCTTTACACACATAATGAATACGAGTAATATTCCCTTTACCAGAATATAGGAATTCTAGGTAGTTCATAATTTCTTTTACTGTATTACAATGACTAACCGAGGGGAGGATGTCAGACTTAATGGAATTCTGTATTTGTAAGAACAACCGAGCATCGACTCTAGCCCAAACCAACTTAGGATCATCTTTGGGAGGAGTCTCGGTTAAATGACCTTCTTTTTCAATACTGAGTAAGTACATTCGAACAGTTTTACTCCAGTCCGAATAGTTTGTCTAATTTAGCTTATGGTCAGTAATTTTATTTGAGATCGGAACAATTTCAGTGGAAATATTAGCTTTAGAATCAGCCATGAATAGTATCCAGATACACAGGGTCCATCAACTAACAACTCAAGTAATAAAATAACTCACAAGACCGCAATAGAGGCAAGAAACCAAGGTGCCCACACTTGGCAAATTATCCATGTAAGAAAGGAAATGATTAAGTCACAAGTGTACAGTAGCTATACTATACAATGCAACAGAATCAAATAACCAGAGGACCCACACTCAGCAAACCAACCAAGTAATATCCAAACAATCACAATCTCTACCGAAATAACCAAAATGTTGTTGGAATAAAAATAGGACAGAAATGAAACACCAACTGGTTGCTGGAAAATAACAGAAACCTCAACTCAAGGAGAGCCCGATGAGCAAACGTACCCGAATGAACCAAAACACATCAGGGATAAATTGGGTTGGAGAAATGAGCTTAGGCGAAGCTCATCGTCGTCTACAGATCCTTCACACGCGCCGGTGAGATGTTCTGGCCGTCAGGCGCGTGAAGGCCACGCGCCGCCTTCCCATCGTCAGATGGCCGTCAAACTTCAGGCGTCCACCGATTTTTCGCTGGCGATTCTGATGGTGGGGCACGTGTATAGTTTTAGGAATAAGGACAGAACGTGACCCTCTCTCTCTCGCTCTCTGTCGCACAGAATGAAATAGATATCAGGTAAGTTTTTTTTACTCTAGCTCTGATACCATGTAGATTGATAAAATTAGTAACTATACAATGTATTCATATATCGAACTAAGAGGATTTACAAGGTATTTATAGGAGAAAAACAGAGACAGACACTGAGCAATTCACGAAGAGTGGTTGAATGAGAAGTCAACCAACTCATGTCACCGAATAGCTTCTTCAACAATATCACGGACAAAGAATTAATATTTTGGAATAGCTGAACATTTGGATATTGTATAGTTTTTCTTTGATGTTGATTCATCTGGCACGGGAATGGGTTGGTCAACACCTACTTTCCCCTCTATTTGGCTTGGCTATTTTTGTTCATGTCTTTGGCTTCCCTGTACATAACCTACTTTCTTTAATTGCTGATTGATTCCTTGCGTGTTGAAGGAGGCAAAGAGGACTTTATGATACCATATTTATTAGATACAGCTGCCTTAGATGGTTTGGTTTTGTGTTGCCAAACTTGCAATTACAACAAAAGGAGTACCTTTTCCCCCTTTTTATTTTATTTTATTTAATGTAATTTTGGAATCTCATTTGTCTCTTGTATCACTTTTATGTTATCCTTCATTGGTGTTGTATGATTGCTCTTTTACATCGCAATTCTCATCTCACTAGTCTGAGCTGGACATGTTTTGAACATTGTCAATATTATCTTCTTGCATTTTCTTTTCATATCGATGGCCAAATTGCGATGTTTTTTTGTTCTTCCTGTTCTGCGGTGACTTGTGCTTCTTAGGGTCTGTTTAGCATAGCCTTTTGGGGGGGGGGGGGGGGGGTGCACGTTTTCAAGAAAAAAGCCTAGTGGGCATATTTATGGCCATTTGGGAGAGCGTTGATAGTCATTGCACTTTCATAAAAAATGTGGTTTTTTTTTGGAAGCCTATTTTCATAGCATCTGCTCTCTCTCCTCATCATGGTGGATCAATAAATGCTGAGCAGAGTATCTTCGTCGCCTTGTCTGTCAGACAGTGCTACTACAACGTTTACCTTTGTTTTTGGCTCCATAAAACAGAGTATCTTTCGTCGCCTTGTCTGTCATTGCCTTTAATATTTTACATCAAGATGTATCAGAATGTGTTGCTGTGAAATTATGGGTTCCAAACATATATGTGCATGCAGATGAAGTTTTCAATAGAGTTTACTTTCTTTGCAAGTTCCTACCAATGGAGTTGCACCGGAAAACAAAGGAATCAGCTGAGAAAATTGGGCACGCAGAGTTGTACGAGTTCAGTTTAAATTTTCAAAATGACACAATCAGAAATCAATTTGTTAGGGGTAGATGATCCAATAATGAGACATATACATTCTAATTTAAATATAAATTTATCAATTTTTAATTAAATACTTTAGTGTATTTTTCTTTTTTTAATAATAATTTAACATTTTTATTTTATCAAATTTTATTTATATTTTTTTCACTTTAATTATCATAACATATGCAAATAATATATATATATATATATATATAGTATTTAATAAAATTCATGCCATTTTCAGTTATTTTTCATCTAAACGGGTTTTTCAAACATTAATCCAAACATGTTTAAGGTTAGAAAAAAAGCCAGTTCTGTTACCGTCAATCCAAACACAAATCACATCTACAATCTAATTTTTTTCTTATCTCACTTTTTCAAAAGTCACATTACAAAAAAGGTCACTTTTTTACCACTAATCCAAACATGCACTTAATATCATCTTTACAAATTTATTCCATGGAACTGATTTTTTTTCATAAAAATCTATCTAAATATAAATCATATTATACTAATTAACTTACTCCAACTTCGGTTTGTAAAAATAAGCTGGAATAAATATCAATTTTACAAACGGCTAATCAGAACAAGGCAGTAAAATGTTTAACATAACTAGAGTCTCAAGAAAGTGGATTCTATGCCCATCTTGTATTTATATATTCAAAACTTTTCTAGAATATAAAATAACAGGAAAATCTCTTCAAAATACTGTATGAATTCTTAAATTCTAAAAAGGTGATGTCAAAATGCAAAATTCCAAATCCATAACTTGTGACTAAATAGGGATTTTAGAATGTTGGTCATTTTATAAAATTACCCATCAATTTTCTTTTTCCAAAAATGGATAAGGCCAACTTACCCAAGCCACCACTGCCAGCTGCCTGGCCTCTAGAGCTCTAGCCATGGTGGCTACTTTTTGGGCAAATAATTCTTCTTTTTTATTTGGGGCCAAGGTGGGGAAGGTGGGATTTGATCCCACCCTACCTTGGATCCCAAAAAAACGTTATTGCAAAATAATATATAATACAATTAAGAGTGTGATGTTCTAAATTATTGACTCCAATGATAATATTTATAAATGTATTTATCATTTAAATAATAATATCATTTACTATTGTTTTTAATAAGTTTTACATTTGGGAAAATTCAATTAATTGGGTGATGGGGGTGAGAAATTGACTACTTGTAATACAAATAATAATATTTGTAAATGTATTTTCCATTTCAATAACATTATTTATTCGCACTAAGGAATATCATTTGTGCATATGAGAATATCACTTGCACATAATGGAAATGGGTTGCATAAAAGGTAATTTGTACATCAGGGACTAATTTTGCAATACATGGAGGATGAATTGCACACAAAGAATGATAGATTTTATATAAAAGGAAGATAGATTGAACAAAGTGAATGCTTTCATTAAGGGTAATTTTGTCTTTTTCCTTTCACAATTATTTACATTCAAGGATATCATATCTTTACATGATTCGAGATTCTATTTCACAGATAAATTTTCAAATAGGGATTTATTGGCAATTTCCCTTTTTTTATCTAGTTCTTTTTCTTCACCCATTTTCTCCATCCATTTTTTGCCAACATTTTTTCTCAATTAATTTTTTTAACGAAGGCGTGTTTTTTCTTTATTCATAATTAGGATATAAGTATGAAAAATAATTAATTCCAACGTTATTTCAAAGGGTGGCCAGAATTTTGTAGGACCAGAGGAAGTCCAACAATAGGAAAATGGTCCAAGAAGAATCCAAGGATTTCTTATGCCGTTTGTTTATGGACCAGAAAGTCCATATTGCTAAAAGACTAGATGGCACTAAAGCCGACAAAGACATTACAAAGTAGATATAAAGGGCCTTGAAATTTTCACAAACAATAACGAATTTGAATCTGTTGGACGCCTGAAACCATAGACAAACTGAACCATAAACTTTATTGATTATAACATTCTGAACTACTCACTACAAAGAGAGTGTCCTTGTATATATATACAAGCATATCAGAAAACTCAAAATAGTACAACTAACATTGGGCCCTATTACACACACTAGATATTGGGCCTATTACTATAACGCTTACGAAGGCCCAAATAATCACTTGACTCAACACTCCCCCTCAAATTGGAAGTGTATAAGTTGTAGACTCCCAACTTGCATATAATAGACCATGAAAAGTATCATTCCCAAGTGCTTTGGTTAATATATCAGCCAACTGTTGATGTGATCTCACATGGTGTAAACTAATTAACTTAGCTTGAAGTTTTTCTCTGACAAAGTGACAATTCACTTCAATGTGTTTCGTCCTTTTCATGAAATACTGGATTAGTTGCAATATGTATTGCAGCCTTGTTGTCACATAAAATTGCAGCAGGCCCTGTTCTTTGAACTCCTAAATCTGATAGTAATCCAGTAATCCAAGTAATCTCTGAAGTTTTCTTGGCAAGAGCTCGATATTCGGCTTCCACAGATGATGTAGAGACCGTTGATTGCTTCTTGGACTTCCATGACACAAGAGATCTTCCAAGCTTAATAATATACCCAGTAACTGATTTTCTAGAGTCACCACATCCAGCCTAATCAGAGTCACAAAAGCATTGTAGCTCCATGTCACTGGATGAAGACAAAAGAACTCCTAAACCAGGAACACCTTTCAGGTACCGCACCACCCTCATGGCTGCTTCCATATTAGATTTCCTAGGCTGCTGCATAAACTGGGATAATACCTACACAAGAAAACATACATTAGGTCTAGTCATAGTGAGATAGAGGAGTCTACCTACCAAGTGTCGATACATCTCCGGTTCCTTTAAAAATGGGTCTTCTTTCTTCTTCCTTTGCCGATCCTTCTTCCTCTCTTTCTTTGTGTTTGGATACTGGCATAGTTTCGAACTTTCCTGCATTGGAGTACATTCAGGTTTAGCTGCACTTAGCCCTGTGTTTGCTAACAAATCTAGGACATATTTCCTTTGATTGAGAATAATGCCCTTCTCAGATTTTACCACTTCTAGACCTAGGAAATACTTTAAGGAACCTAGGTCTTTGATTTTGAAAGTCTTATGCAAATGTCCTTTGATTGTATTTATTCCCTCCAAACTATTTCCTGTGATTAGAAGGTCATCCACATAAACCAGCACAATTATAAATTTTGTGCCCTTTGTTCTTAAGAAAAGGGAATAATCATACTTACTCTGTTGAAAACCTCCCTCAATTAAAGCTTGTGTCAACTTGATGTTCCATTGACGGGAGGCTTGTTTTAGCCCATAGAGGGACTTTATTAACTTGCAAACCTTATTGGGACCAACATTTATTAACTGTGAACCATGATGTTGGTTTCCTTATCCATGTAGGTCTCTGTTCAGTTCTCCCCATGCTATGTTGTGCACCATTTCATTCCTCTATAATTGGTGGCGCATTATGACTCAAATCAGCAAGTGGTGGCCCCTCACTGGGGGTTTCATAAACAGGTGGAGTATGCATGATTTCACCACTGGATGTCTGCTTACTTAAGTCTGCAGCACAGTCATCATTATACAGAAAAAAATCCCTACTACCTTGAGATTGCGCTTGTAACCCCCTTCACGATTAAGGCCGAGATTAGTTCATAAAAACGTAATTAATGTGGAATTAGAGACCGTAATAGATTTTGGGACTTAAACAAAGTCAATCTTCCCAAAATCATGGCTTACAAAAACTTTTACAAAATTTGTTCATGACGATCTCATATTCACATTTCAATACTAAATGGCTTGTAGGTTGATTTCATTCACAAATATCAGAGTATAAAGCAAATTCCCGACACACTCGGGTTCCATTCATTGAATAAGGGATTTACAAAGGCACAAAGCCCACAATTCATTACCCTTAACTTGGGGATTACACAAAACTATACTACAATCCCATTATATACAATTGTTTCCCAAAAATATCCAAAAGATATACATGATAACCAATAAAACCAAAATATACATCTAAACCGGAGCACTATCCGCTCTTTGTCGCCCGCTTTCCCTTTGATCCCTCTGCCTTGTCTAAAACATGGTTTTTGGGAGAGTGAGATTCTAAGGAATCCCCGTAGTAACAAATCAATCATATAATGTACAATAATAACGCATGTAAGCAAATCATTAACCACAACAAGCAACTACAACGCCAGTTACAACAGCAATGGTTAGTATGACACATGTCATCCCTTACGATTGCTCACGCTGAATTGCTCACGTTGCATTGCTTCACAACAATCCACACAATACATTTTACCACAGCTGGGATTCATATAATGTATTTCATATACAAGCCATACAGGCAAGATACATACAGCCCACGGCTGGATTCACAAACGCCGCCCCACGGGTCGGATTCACAATATCCATGTCGATTACGACGGCAGTTCAACGGCCGACCTAGAGATGACCACCGTCACGCCGTAATGGACCATGGCACACATTTCACAAATTCAACGATAAGTTATGCATGCCAAAACATCATACATAATATGAGAGAAGAGTCACTACCTTGATCCTTCCGTGCGTGTCCTAGCGTCGGTCTCTCCCGAGGAAGGCAAATGTCAAATCCTATATTCATAATTAGGGACGAAGGGTTATATTCTATTCCAAGACTTAATTAACTTAAAACACTTAGTTTTGGTTATCATAATTGACTCTTAAGAGGCCCCAAATGCCTCTAATAAAAGCCCTAAAAGGTTGGGAAACAATAGGTTAAAGATCCCCTTTCGATAACACAGTGCCAAAACACAGGGTTGGGCCGTGGCCCACCATTTCTTGGGCTGCGGCCCAAACATGGTCAGAAGGTCTTGGGCTGCGGCCCGCCACTGATGAGCCGCGGCCCAAAACAGGCCAGAAAGGTTTGGGCCGCGGCCAGCCACTCTTGGGCCGCGGCCCAGAAATTTCCTGACTCTGGGCTGAACTTTGAAAAACCATAACTAATTCTAGAAAAATCGAAACGAGGTGATTCCAAAGCCAAATGAAAGGTATATGAGTCCTCTTTCAAGGAAAAATATAGCCCTTCACTGGAAATCACTACACAAATACAGAATCACCAAAAACTACACACTACTCCAAAACAGAGTTCTGTTTCAATCCCAAACTTTGGACAACCATATCTCACAGAATACTAAATGAAATGACACAAAATATATGTCCATTTTGAAGCTTGGGATGTGAAATTTAAGACTGGAAAGTTTCATAATTTTTCAATACGATTTGATCACTCAAAACGCTCGTCCAAACTTACTGCGAAAAACAGAGCTCAAACAAGACCACTTTCCAACTTTTCCCAAGTGATTCAAATGAACCCAAAATCAATAACCAAGCTCATTCCCACACAAAATCACTCAAGGAATCCAATGGGAATGTCAAAATCACCAAAATCCTATTCCATTATCATGCTTTGGTTTTGGGTAACATTAAACACTAAAATCTCAAATTCTCCAAACTTAACAATTTCCAACCCAAACAATTCTATCTATCCAAAATGCATTCCAAAGATACAAATTCCATACCAAACATATACCAAACTCTCAATGTCCCTCATTTTCGAAAATGAGCCCAAAATTCCAGAAAATTCAAACTATTTCAAATGGTATGAAACTTAGATAGATAGATAGGTCTCACTCACCTTATCAACTTCTCCAAAGAGAGTTCTTGATTCACCACTTCTCAAATTTTCGTGTGGCCACAAACCTCAACCAATGAACAAGCTACAACCATAGAAATGTAGCTCTTAACTCAAGGATCAACTTTGATGAAGGGAGTTTGAGCAATAGAGATCATTTACCTACACAAATCACAAGCTCTCTTCCTTCCTTTGCCTTCAACAATGGCGCCCAAGAGAGAGAGAACGAGAGAGAGAGAAGAGATGGAGTGTAGAGAGGAATGAAAGATGATGAGCTACTCCCTCCCATGCCTCCAGCCGAAAGAGAGAAAAGAGAGGAGAGAGAAATAATTGTTTTATCCCATTTGACTTTCTTAACCTCTCTCATCTTGACACATGTCCACATGCCATTGGCTTACACCAAAATAAGTCACCAATTAACTTATATTATCTCTCCCTTAGCCATTTTAATTACACATCTCATTTTTCATTAGTTAGTAATTAGTTTATCCCTTAATTACCAACTCATGGCCAATAATTCCATTCTTCCAATTTTTTCAATAATTATGACATATTAATTAATATTGCCATAAAACACATAATAATTCCAATTAATTTCATAATTATCCACAATAATCATGATTATCCCTTAATCAAAAATTGGGATATTACAGCGCTCCCTCTTGATTCGCATCCAGGTGATCTTTAAAAGGCAGTTTGTTTTCAAAAAATTTTACATGTCTACTAACAATTATGTCCTTATTTCACATATTATATAAAATGTACTCTTTGCTTGTAGTTGAGTATCCTAGAAAAACACAAGGATCACTCTTGGGTTTGAATTTGTCAGTATTAGATAAGTTAGAGGCAAAAGCAAGACATCCAAAGATTCTCAAGTGACCTAAATTGGGGCTTTCCCCATGAATAAGCTCATAAGGGGTTTTAAAATTCAGGACTTTACTAGGTGTTCTATTGATTAAGTAGGCAGCTGCTTTAACACATTCTGCCCAAAACATGAGAGGAATTTCAGCTTGGAACATTAAACATCGAGCTACCTCAAGTAAATGTCTATGCTTACGCTCAACTAAACCATTTTGTTCAGGTGTATGAGGGCAAGAGGTTTGATGAATAATCCCTTTTCCTTCAAATAATATTTTATTTTCATTATTTAGAATTCAGATCCATTATCACTTCTTACCCCTTTAACTGAAAGTTGAAATTGGTTTTCTACATAAGCCAAAAAGGTTTTCAAATGTCCAGACACTTCTGACTTATTTTTCATCAAAATAACCCATGTACCTCTAGAGTAATCATCATTAATAGTCAAGAAATAACGAAATCCCTGATGTGTGGGTTCCCTATAGGGTCCCCACACATCCAAGTGCACCAGTTGAAAACAAATTGAACTCCTTTTATTGCTATTGGGAAAAGGCAGCCTTGGCTGCTTGGATTGCAAGCAGATATCACAGACAGTATCATCAATAGTATTTTCAAACTTATGTAAATGTCTAAGGATTTGAAACAACGAATGGCCTAATCGATAATGCATAGTCGTAATGTTATCTAACTTTTGACTTTTGTGAGATACAACACAAGAAGCAGATTTCACAGACTTATTTGTTGTCAATATGTACAATCCATTATCCATTCTACCAATTTCCATAACCTTCCCATTCAAGTTGTCTTGCACAGTACAAAACTTAGGATGGAATAATACAGTACAATTATTATCACAGGTCAACTAGGAGACAAAAATCAAATTAAAACACAAACTAGGAGCATATAGCACATTTTTAAGAGTTATATAATCACATAATCTTAGGTCCCCTATATGTGTAACTGGAAGTAATTGCCCATTAGGAATTCTAATCTTCTTAATGTCACCACTATATGGTCTTATATTGTCTAAAAGTTTGTAAGTGCTAACAATGTGAGTCGAAGCTCCTGAATCTATTAACCACATAGAAGTAAAAGGCTTATAAGAGTTAGAATGTGGGAAAACTGTAGTGTTTCCAACCACTCCTACAGTGCCCTCGGTAGGAAGCTTGTCCTTCTTCAAAAGTTAAAGGATCTGGTCATACTGCTCATTAGTCAAGCTTGGCGTTAGGCAGTGGTGATACCAGTTGGAGGAGAATTCTGCACTGGAGGGTTTGCATTGACTTGATTAATTCTATCCTTAAGAAGTTTATTTCCACGATTATTGCGAAAATTTGGAGGAAAACCGATAAGTTGAAAGCAATTGTCACGAACATGCCCTCGTCTACCACAGTGAGAGCATTCATCCGAGTTAAAGTTCCTTCCACGTCCCCTAAAATGTCCACCCCTATTAGTGCGGCCTCCTCTTGCCAACATGATCATGTTTTCACCAGAGGAAAGGACAAGCATAGAACTAAATGCACACTGGTCTTCATCTTGGGATACAAGTGCATAAGCCTGATTAACAGTAGGAAGCGGTGTTAACATGAGGATGTGACTGCGCACCTGATGATAGGTCTCATTGAGACCCATTAAGAATTGGAACAATCTCTGTTCCTGAACCACTTTGGCATATTCTTTGGAGGTTGGGCATGTATAGGTCAGAACCATAACCATGGTAGAGTATTTGTCCCAAAGATCCTTTAATTTGGTATAGTATTGGGAGACGAACATAGAACCTTGGCTGAGGTAATTGATTATCCTGTGTAAACCAAAAATATTCGCTCCATCTCGTTTATCAAAACGTTTAAGGAGATCTGCCCAAACCGAGAAAGATAAGGTAGAAAGGTGAGTCCAGTAGAAAGATCTTTAGCAACAGAGCTAATGATCCAAGATAAGATGACAACATCATATCGATCCCATTGGGGTCGGAGGTTCGGTGGTTGTGCCTCTCGTGTACATGTACCATCTATGAAACCAAGCTTGTTCTTGCCAAGGAGAGCCAATCACATTCCGCGACTCCAACTAGTATAATTGGCTGTACCGCTAAGCAGGTGAGGCACCAAAGACGCCGACTGCATGTCAGAAGGGTGAAGGTACAAAGGATGTTGAAAATCAATTGTAGACTTCGAAGAATCGTTGTTGGTAGCCATAGGAATCAAGAAACAGAATCTTGATAGAAAATCTAGAGGAAAGAAGAAAGAAAACCTGGAAGGCTGTAAAAGACACCAGCAGAATCAAGAAGCAGTGGCGAAATGGGACTTGACAACCACCAAAATCATAGATTGGGACCAAAATCACAGATCCGGGCGGAGGCACCGTGGAAAGATGAACCACTGGCACAAGAAGAAACAACATGACTCGAACCGCTGGACCATACACCATGGTCTTTGATACCATGTTGGACACCTGAAACTATAGGCAAACTGAACCATAAACTTTATTGATTATAACATTCTGAACTGCTCACTACAAAGAGAGTGTCCTTGTATATATATACAAGCATATCAGAAAACTCAAAATAGTACAACTAACATTGGGCCCTATTAAACACACTAGATATTGGGCCTATTACTACAACACTTACGAAGGCCCAAATAATCACTTTACTCAACAGAATCATCTTCACCAAGACAATTTTCCTTTAAAGTCCTATATGAAGTAACTTTATGAGACTATGCTTAGTTCAATGAGGACAATTATTCTAAGAGAGAATGAAAAATAAGGGTCATGTAAGAAGGTTAATGTAAATTAAATTGTAAATATGAAAGTTTAAGTTGCAGATTTTGAAAATTTTGTTGTACATGAGTTTTCATATCACATGAATTCTTTTACATGGTCTTTATTATTCTCCGCTTGTTGGGATAAGGTTGCGTACATATGACTATTCTCAGACTTCATCTGGTGAGAGTCTTGTATACTAGGCCGTCCTAGTCTTTAATTATTATTTTCGTTTTATTAAGTTCAACTTGGACGAAGATTGCTGAGTCTAGCGCAAATATATATAATGCCTAAAGCATCGTCGACCATGGAAAATTGTGATGAATAGAATGTTATTGAAGCCTTGAAATTTGGAAACTAAGCGTATTTAATTTGTGTTTCATTTGCATGAGAAAAATAGGATGGGATCAAAGAAAAATAATGAGATGAGCAAGATACTGGCAACTAGACTGGTTAATAGAGCATTTGAGGTAAGGTTATTAAACCCGGACCGGACTGGATTGGTTAGTTCGGCCTGAAAACTGATGAACCAGCCATTAAAATGGTTTGGTTTGGTCATTGACCCAGGTCAATTTTTTTTAATTTGATTTTTTTTAAAAAAATTCTTTATAATCTCATATTAATAACCCCTAAATCTTCACTTCCCCACCAGTTTGACCATATGTTAGCTTTAGTTTGACTCCAATCTGATTCACTGACCTTTGACTCAATACCCCAACCAGCTCAGTGGTCAGTTCAAGTTTAATAACCTTGAGTTGAGGTAGTGGTTCAAACCAAAGTTAACATATAAGGTCATGTAACCCCCTGCCTTTAAACACGTAATTATAATTCGATAACGTATAATTAAATCGAATTAGAGACCATCGGATGATTTAAACTCATTTTAAATTCCTGCCTTACAGTGGGATTTTCACAAAACCTTTAAAAACCTTTTCCCATCCTTGTCTCAATTTCAATGTTCGAATATAATTACCTGTGCAGTTAATATACATTCATTCATATCAGAGTTTATAATCAAACCCCCGGCAACCCCCGGGTTCTATACATATATAATCTGAGGGTTTATAAGTCTCCACTAGGGGATTACACAACCAAGCTCCATTACAATAATATTTACATCTCAAAATATACAGTCATCCCAAGTTCTAAATGGATAACCAACGTCTCCAAAATCGAATATACCCCTAAGGGTCCTAATTGCTCCGGGTTGGCCGCTTCTCCTTCGAGCCACATGCCCTGTCTGAAATGTTAGTCATAGGAAAGAATGAGATTCAAGAGAATCCCAGTAGTAACAAATCACTCACACAATGCATAAACACAAAGTATGTACATAAATCACAAACAACAACATGAGCTGCAACTCAAAGATACTGGGTTTTCACCACAAACGACAGCACTCACGGCTGTATACACAATACGACAGCTCTCGCTGTAATCATAATCACGACAGCTTGCGCTGTAATCACTATCAGGACAGCTTACGCTATAATCACAATAACGACAGCTTGCGCTGTAAACGACAGCTTGCGCTGTAAATGACAGCTATCACCAGCTGTCACCGCAGCACATTAGAATTCATCATAAATCAGTGATAACACACACATACAGAGCATTACACATAGTATAAGAGAGAGAGTCACTACCTGATCCTTTCCCGACGTTTCTTGGCACTGCAGGCTCTCGAGGATGGCAAATGTCGAATCCTGTAAACCAGATTAGGCACAACCCGTCAATTTCTTTTCCAAGTTCTTATTTCTATAATACTTTAAGTTGGTTATCATTTGAACTCTTTAGGTGACTATTTTAGGTCTAAACATACGCCTAAAGGGTTAGGAGAAACTACCCCAAAGACCCTCCTTCTTAGAAGAATTTCTGAATTCTGGACTGGCTCACTCGAGTGAAAGGAGTCTCACTCGAGTGACACCCTCATCAGCACTCGAGCACCAGCGAGTGAACCTCAGAAAGTATTTGCCCGAGAGAAAACCCTATTATCTCATACCCTTTCACTTGAGCACAAGAGGCTGACTCAAGTAACGACCTCAGGTGCACTCGAGCACCAGGAAGTGAGACCCAGCGAGTGACTACTCGAGAGCAACCATAAATTCCCAAGTCTTAAACCGATTTCCTTACTCGAGCATGCCCATGCTCACTCGAGCAGGATCATACCTCACTTGCAAGTCAGGAAGTGTGCTCGCGGTTTCTGCCTGAAGACCTTCCTAAAAACCCAGAGTTTCACATCGTGCTCGAGTGAGTTCCTCCCTCACTCGAGTGATGACTATCAGATGCCAAATCGCAGCAACTGATATGGTTTTCCAGAATTGACCAATTAAGCTCCAAGGGTTCCTAAACTTATACCAATACTCATTCTCATCCAAAACTTCACAACAAACCTATTGGTAACCCAAAACAACCAATCTTTCACTCAAACAACACAATCTCAACTCTAAACCATAAATTCACCAAAACCACCATTTGTCAAACTTCTTCTTTTCAAATCCAATCCAAAATCATTGACATCCATACACTATTTGACATCTATTCCACTACATTACATCACTTAATTTATATCTTCTGAAATCACAAGAAATCAGGGCAAAATCCAGAATTTGCTAAACTAAACCAAAAACCATAACATTTATATCAAACTTCATCAAAAAATTTAAGTTTGCTGAACTCAAAACTTTGATTCCTCAACTTTTGATTTCCCTCAAGTTGCCACACACCACCAATCAAAAGTCTGAAAGCATGGAAATAAAGCTCTTGACCATTTAAACAATATCAATGAAGGGTAGTTAGGCATATGAAGTCATTTACTTATCAAAAACTTAAGCTTTTCACTTCCTCTTTCTTGGTTGTCTTCAGCGAAAATGGAGGTGAGAGGAGAGATGAAGGAGTGAGTGGATGATGATAATATCTTTCCCTCACACATACACACATAACCGACTAGGAGGAGAGAGGGAAGAGAAAATGGTTTGAAAGTTTGACTTTAATCCAAGGGTCCTTATTTTCCCACTTGGCACCATTTCATTCTTCCTACCATGATTTCATATGAGCTTGCATGCATAGGATTCCACCTCTTGTTCTTTCAATCCTAACCATTGATCTTGATTACTAAGGAGTTTTCTCTTCGGTAACTGACCAATCAGTCGGTAAGTTTACCGTTTTGCCCCTGATTAATTCAATACTCATTAAACCATCACCAAGCATCTTTATATCACATTGCACAACACATACTTCAAAAGTACTCAATTAGTATTAATTACATCACTTTGAAGTTATTAATCCTTGATTATAATCCAGGATATTACAGGTCACACCGATTATGATATATTTAATTGAAATGTTCACATAAAACTCTACAAAGAGTGATATTTAAATATAAATGACATTAACCTATAAGTAAATAAAATATTCCTGTATAAAATCCACATATTTCAACAAAACAGTGTTAGTAAAGCACAACTATGACGGACTACTATTTTTCCATCTTTTTAAAATTTTTTCAACTCAAAACAATATCATTTCATGCTTTGGAAGGAAAAAAGATAAATCCAATCTAGTCATCTGTCTAAAACTCTTGACCAGATTAATTAGAGGACTGATTCATTGGTGTAAACTGCTTTTTGTACCACATGGACATGAGAAAAAAAATGGGGATATATTATTTTCTCCTGTTATGTTCGCTTGAATTGTCAAAATTATGGAGGAAAGAAAATAATTAATTTCATCATAATAATAATAACATCCATATGTTAAAAAGACGTGGACAAAGTGAAATCCTTTATTATAGAAGATGGCCAGCGGAACGTACAAGAATGGAGAAAATTGTCGCCCCCTGGATAATGAATATCATAAAAAAAAGGTTATGCCTCCGCAAGGAATTGAAGCTGACACATCCTGTTGGAGATATGCCTCGGACGGAAATTTTAGGGTCTTTTTGGTATGAGGTATTTGAAGGAGAGAGGAAATTTTTATGAGTTGGATTTAAGAAAACTGGAGAAACAGGGTTATAAAATTTTAATAAAGAAAAGATATAAGATAAAATAGTAGGGTTAAAAACTTTTAACCCTACTTTTCTCGGTTTTATATATCTAACTCAAAAAAATATTCTCTCTGCTTACTTTCCCTCCCCTCCCCCCATAACAAGCAAGCCCTTAGTGTCTGATCTGCGTATAAATTAATGCTTGCACAGCAAGAACAGCATGAAGCAATCAGGTGAAAGAAAGTGTGGAAATTGCATGTGCCGGAGAAAATCAAAATTGTCCTATGAAAGTGTTTCTTGACAGACTTCCTATAAACTAACTCAGAGCTCAAAGAGGTTTAGCTAGTAGAGTGACTTGTCCCTTTGAGGTTTAGCGAGAGAAAATATATTACATATTCTTTGTGACTGTGAGGTTTGCTAGAAATGTGTGGGTTGATATTGTTCATCCTAACTTTCTTTTTAGTTTCCTTCAATATGATTTGCAGCTTTGGCTAAGGAGAAACATGAACCAGAATTTTGGCACCAACAGATTCCAGAGATGGCCATGGTCTAAAGTCTTCTCCATTATCTTCTGGATGTTATAGAAAAATCGCTGCAAAGGTGTTATGGAGGGTGTTCATGGCCGTGCAAAGGAACTCATCATGGAGGCATTCAATCAAGTAATGAGAGATGGTGGGTATAATCACCCTTTACAATCAGAGATAAATGAAAGGGAGAATTGCACGTAGATCCAAGGAATAGAAAAATAAAATAAAATAAAAGTAGGTCTCTTGAAATTATCAAATTGAATTGAAGTTCCATGGACCTAGGTTAGAAAAATTTAAATTGAGAAAAGACCACTTTGTCTTTGTTAATTTGAGCAACCAATGATAATTAAGTTATTTAGCAAACAATGACAAGTTTTCAAGTTGTTGGTGGCACCTTGACTTGTCATTGGTTGCTCAATGGCTTGCTATTGTGGCAATGTAACTTATCATTGGCTGTTCAAATTAACAAGACAAAGTGATCTTTTCTCAATTTGAATTAACTTAACCTAGGTTTTATGGGATTTCAATGCAATTTAATAATTTTTGAGCGAGATTCTATTGAGGGGAGATTTATCACATGATTCCCCCTCCTGTAGCACAGCTTTTGTGTAATGTAATGCCCAATTAGGCTATCGTTTGCCTTTGTAATCAAGAAAAGAAAATAAAAGAGAAGAAAAGAGAAGACGTGGACCCTATATATATGCCCAGGGTGTTATATATATAGTACTTGAGGCAATTTTCATAAGAAAACTTTGGGAAGAAAACATGTTGGCCTCATGCCTCTTTTCTCACTCCATCGACTATTTGAGTACATATTTACCTCCAATGTTCTTTAGTCAATGTATTTTTTTTTCCCGTTGATTTCATATTTCCTATTCATATTGCACGGAGGACAACCAAAGCTCTATCACTATTGTTTTTAGAATCAAACTGAGCTAGTCAAAGCACCCGTTTAAGATTTAATATTCCAAATATTATAATTAGGCTATAGTTAGATGGCTTATTTTTAAATTAATATACTTAAAATAATACTCCCTCCATCTCAAAATATAAGCTTTAAATTTATGAATAAGTGTATTTCAAAATATAAGCTTCATTTTAGATTTTTCAAAGCATTTATTGCGTTTTTTCCAACTTTACCTCTTAACTGTATTTATCGCATTTATTGTTTCTCCACTTACCCTCTTTACCAATAAAGGTATAATTGGTAAAAAATACATATTTATTATTTTAACTAATTTTAATTGTTTTTTTGATAAACATAAATAAGTTATTTGAAGCTTACAATTAGGGACTAAGTGAGAGAGAGAGAGAGAGAGAGAGAGAGATTTATGCAAGCAAGCAAGAAAAACTTGCGGAATATTTATCCTTAATATAATTACAAAAATAAATCAAGTATAATTTGTGTTACTTATGCTTTTGAATCTTGTGGAACAACCAGATGACTATGCATTTAGTGATTTAAATAACAAAATATAGGTATCATTGTATTCATTCACAATGTTTGAAAAGACTTGCCAACATTTGCTTGACAAAGCAGTAGAACAATATAAGATCAGCCAATGAGCCTACTGGTTGAGGTGGTCAATGGTCTCATTTCTATAAGGAGAAAAATACAAGTTAGAATTTTTGAAAGTGTATTTTTTTGGGAGAGGCAAAAACTCTTTATGCTCTAAGCCTTGAAAGATATTAGTCTCAAATCCAAAATAGTTCAGGGTTACAGTTGATCAAATAAAGAAATGAACTATATAAGAGCATTCAAATGTCAAGGATGTTCTAAGAATCATTGCCTTTACCGAGCTTCAATCTCTGTAGTACTGATTCCATTCAACGAATAAAATTCCTCGGTACCACTGGCACATGGAGTTGATTGATCACATGTAGTTTTCTTGAACATAAATCCTGGTTGTTTTGGAGGTGGAAGAACTATGTCATTATCCAACATGGAAATCACTTCTAACATAGTTGGTCTGTCTGTTGCATAGTCTTGTACACATAGAAGCCCAATATTTATGCATTTTATAACTTGTTCAATACATGTCTCACCTCTTAATGATGAATCAACAATGTCTGTGGCTCTGCCTTCTCTCCATAATTCCCAAATCTGGATTTATCAAAAGAACTAGATAATTAGATTGTTGAAGAGAAATTTAATTTCAAAGTGGTTGCTTTTTACACACACACACACACACACACACACACTTACATGTCCAGCTAAAGTATAGGCAATGTCATCATAACGACTGCTACACTTTCTGCCGGTAACAATCTCAAGAAGTAAGACACCGAAGCTGTAGATATCAGATTTTATTGAGAACAATCCTTCCATTGCATATTCAGGTGACATATAGCCACTGTAAAATAGAGAAAATTATTGAATGTTATCAATGTTCATTCAATATTTCAGATAGCGATGTGTTGCATTATTGAGTACTTACTAGGTTCCGACAACATTGATTGTGCTTGCTTCAATCTGGTCCCTACTAAATATTCTAGCTATACCGAAATCTGAGATTTTTGGGTTTAATGTAGAGTCTAACAAGATATTACTGGCTTTGAGATCTCTATGAATTATTTTTAATCTTGAATCATGGTGAAGGTATAAGATTCCTCTTGCAACACCAGAAATGATATCAAATCGTTTCTTCCAGTCTAACTGGAATTTCTTTGCTTGATCTGAATAAAAGATTAAATCTATCAAAAGTGAAGAATACTTGATCAACTTGTCTATTATACAAAACATGAAAGTTTCACAATTACTAATTGTGCAAAAATAAGAGTGTCTTGAAAGAAGACATACCAAAAATAAAAGTGTCCAAGCTTTTGTTTGGCAAATATTCATAGATCAACATCTTCTCATTTCCTTGTACGCAACAGCCTAAAATCCTTACAAGATTTCTATGTTGGAGCTTTGCCATTAAAGTAACCTCATTTGTGAACTCTTCAATGCCTTTTTCAGAATGCTTTGACAGCCTCTTTACTGCTATTATCATTCCATTTTGGAGTAGACCCTGAAGTCAAAATACCACTTCAATTTCCTATTAAAGTGTTATATATAAGGCTTTAAAATTAGTCAACTTTATGGAATTTGAGACCAGTTACTAGTAAATAACTACCTTATAAACTGAACCAAAACCACCATGTCCAAGTTTGTTAGCATCAGAGAAATTCTCTGTTGCTGCAGTTATGTCACTTAGATTGAATAATGATAAATCTGAGCCTTCTGCTCTGTCGACTACATATTCATCAAGCCTTCTTCTTATCGCTGTATTAAAAGAATGGTAAAAGATGAGGTAAAATATAATTCAGCTTCCCTATACGGCAAAAGCCGTTTGATCGAAATAAAAAGAAGAAAAATATATGTCACAACTAAGCTTGGCTATGATGTAGTGGTTGAAACTTTTCTGAGACAAATTTGATAGAAATAGAGTTTACCTTGTTTCTTGTGTTTTGCAAACCAATACACGAAAGTGATCAGCAACATTAAGAGGCAAACAGAAACGACCAAGAGTGTGACCATACCCTTCTTGCCAAGACAACCATGACGCTTGTTTTCATATTTAGCTGCAGAGACAAGATTAATATATCAAAGAAGATGTTATTATTGAACAATACCAGTGAAATATGGAATGGTGAAAAGTTAATTATATAGTGTGTGTGTAAAACAAACAGTGAGATGCAATTCAAGAGTACAGATAATATAGTACCAACTAACATTTTAAAGAAATGTAAAGTTAGACTAACGAGGAGAGAGTGACAACAAAAATCTTGGCGGCCTCTTTCCGAGTGCTGCCATTGTTGATGGTGGTGACATTGGAAGAGAAGTATGAGCCGAGGAGTAGGAAGGTGAGGAAAGTGGGAGATGAAGATAGGGGCATATGTGGCATCCTTTAAGGCATGAATCATAAATCACTTCCAACATGTTTCATTGGAGCAAAAAAAAAAAAAAAAAGGTTAAACCTCATTAACTCTGTCTTAAAGTTTAACTACTTTCCAACTTTACTCCTATTTAATATATATATTTCCTAACAAAATAATAGTCTACATAATAATTAGTGAAGGTCAAAATTGTATGTATTCAAGTAAAAAATTTAATAATGTGACTCATGAATATGACAATAAATAACCTTATCTCTATGACTTATGAATAGGACTAGAGGGATATATGACAGTCGCATCATAGGTGGCATATAAGTTCAACAAGGTGATATCCATGTCATTAAAGAAGAGTCCAAGCAATCCCAAGATCCTCTTCATGGTGTTAAGGGCCCAACCACTAGAAGACCAATAAAGAATGGGAGATTCAAGAGGCTGGAGAAAGTATTTGAGCTTCAATTTGCTACATTAAATGCCAAACCTCTGTGTGCTTCCTACCTTCAATTTGGTATGAAAGAGGTAAGTATGAAAGATGAATGTAGTTGGGAAGAGAAGCATGTGTTTTCAAGAAAGAAGATTAAAAAATATGGAAGAATGTTGCAAGTTTGTGGCCAGAAATAACCAGTAACAATATGTGTTGGGATATATTGGAAATGGTGAGAAAATGAAGTTTTGGGAGGAATTTAGAAGATGGAAACAGATTGAAAGACAAATGCAACATAAATATGTCAGGAATCCTTAAGCAGCTTAGGTAATTAGGGATATAATCGAAGTGAATGGGAATTGGGATTATTCAAATATAGCAGACATATTAGAATAAAGCATCTGAACAGGGAAGGTAATTCATATGTTGCTTAATATAGTACTATCTCCTTTGTTTGATATAAGCAACTCTTTGATATGAGATATCTGAGGAGAGAGTTTTAAGGGTTGGATTTTTTAAAAACATTAGACAAGTGGATTTAAAGTTTTTAAATAATTTTTCTTATTTTTTAATCTTACATATTTTCTTTAATTGAATCTTATAACCGCACTCCATCACTAATCTTTATAAATTGAACTCATAAAAAATTTTCCTCCCTCCCTTCCCTTCCAAATCCCTCATACCAATTTAGATAATTAATTTGTGGATATTAAAGAAATTAATTTAGTTACATGTAAAAAATGTATATTCATTTCTTTTAAATACCATTTTTAATAAAGTGTATTGTAACTACCACTTGATGAAAACTATTTTATTATGTTCAATCAATAGGGATACTTTAGAGAAAATGAGTCTCATATTTAAGACTAAAGTAAGCTTCTTATCTAGCTTCTATATATATATATATATATTATATATATATATATATATCTATATGACCTGAGGGAGTATCAACTACAACAGTTCAATTATGAACATATATATATATATATATATATATGACATGAATGAAAGAGGAAACCAAAAATTAATGAGAAAATTGTATTTAGGTTCCGTACAAGAGAAAAAATGAAAAAAAATAATCCCTTAAAATCTCAAAATTATCAAAAAAGTCCCATACAATAAATTTCAATCATGGACTTGTCAATGGACACCCCTAAACTTGTTAATGGAAGTCCCGAGACTTGTCAATAACGTGCCCCGAGAATTGTCAATAATGCGCCCATAGGCTTGTTAGTGGACGCCTATAGACTTATCAGCAGAATTGGAATTTATTATAAAAAAGTCCCATTGGACCTTTTGGCAATTTTGAGATTTTAAAGGACCATTTTTTTTATTTTTTTTCTCTTATACGGAACCTGAACGTAATTTTTCCAAAAATAATTAAAATCAAGTGAACATGAATGTACCTAATTCAATGGCATCCACACGAACATACAAGTCTTCGCCCGTACTATTGAATATTCTTATGTCTTCCATATCATTACGCCATGTCAAGCAGCCTCTGAGGGTGACCTCATTTGCACTTGCATATGCTTCACAAGAACAATCCTTCAGACACTTCTCTTCACACTCTTTCAAGTTCATGCTCATGCTCTGATCCAAGTGTGCCTCTGATGTATCTGGCAGCTTCATACGTTCCACCTTCACAAACCCCTCCCCGCTTTGACATGTGGACACATTCTTCTTCCTCACACACCCACCACCCGACCCACTTCTCATTTGCGGGTTTTTGGTTTCGAATCCAGGCAAGCACACACATTGAAACTCTTCAGCACCATCGGACTCGTCACAGTAACTATTTGACCCGCACCGTCGATAGTGGTCACAATTCTGTCTTGGAGAGCGAAATATTTCTTGCCATCTACGGTCATCAGCCTGCCACGTGGACCGGCGCAAGTGACCAGTGTTGTCAAGCACCAATATTGATAAGGCTGAAGGGTCCTTGAGGGTGAAAGTATAGCTCAATTCATTTGCATCGTCAGTGAAGCTAACGTTGAAGTTGAAGTAGTTGGGGAAAATCTGGGGTACACCGCCCCATCTTTGACCCGTCCACAATCCAACCCGATAGATTGGGTCCTCGTTTCTATAGACAAAGAACTGAGGGTAACCTCTCAGGTCGAACTTAAACCTTATGTTTCCGGGTCTCGGGTCGTCAGGGGATTTCCATGAGGTAAGGAACTTATTCAATCCAGTTTTCTTATCCAATCCTAGTTTCATAAGCGGAAGCATGGTGTCATAGGGATAATCAAAACTCTGCCAAATAAACTTTCTTGTTCCCTTTTCGATCAAAACCAAGTTTCCTGTGTCTAGAAGCTTAGCAAAGGTGTCAGTGGGAGAAGATGAAAGTGAAACATTGGAAGACCAAATGGGATTGGGATTATTCGTATCGTTGGCAACAAGAACGATGTTTCCATGGATGTCTATTGAGAAAATTCCAGAAGTAGTGCCATTAAGAGGGTTGTCTCTGTTAGCAACCCAGACAACGGTTTGCTCTGAAACTTGGTTGTACCATATTCCGATGTAGCGATTTCTGGGATTATTGCGGGGCGTGAAGAAACCAAGGGCAAAGGTTTTACTGTCGGAGAGCAAAACGTCGCCGTTTTTAAGGGGATTGGTTGGGGTTATTCTATCTAGGAAGTGACAAGATGAATAGTGGACGAAGAGAATTAGGAATAGTGGGATATTAATTGGAAAGAGATTCATTATGGTAGTGCTTAATGAACACCGGTGAGGCTGTTGTATAGAGGTTTGGTTCTTTACCAAAACTTGTATTGTCGCCATTAAATATGGCGAAAATGGTCCTACGTTAGTTTGCGATTGAGACACGACCAAACGTATGAAAATGGTTATGTTGACTTTAAAGTCTTTCGTTTCTTCTGCATGGGTTTGGTCTTTCTTCTGCATGTGACCGCGTTTTTGGGAATATTACTGGTGCGAAAAATTAGTATTGAGGAATATAGGTGGGTATGAAGAAACCTACTTCAAACATTTCTCTGTCCAAGACCAAATCAACGCGGTCCCTTAATGATGGCATGTGATACTGATATAGAGACGCAAAGAAAGCGTTTGCGACCAGTTTAGTTTTCTGATTTTTACTGCTCAAATATAACCATACTAACTATTCCCCCTGATGGAGCGATTGTTGCATGAGTTTTCAAAATAAAATTAGGTTTCAAAATGTAGCATAGTAGTTCAACTTATATCGTTCTTGTGAGAAGATTAATTTTTAAGTTTATAAATAGTAAAGTGATAAATACCTTAAAGTTGTGAGAAATTATTTTGAGAAATTGATTTTTAAAACTAATGAAGTAATCTAATCTAATTCAATATTTTTGTATTTTTTTGGTTTTCAAGACAAAGAAGCAAAAGGAATCAAAATTAACACTAAACAAGCTAAATCCAATAAACTAATATAATGTTGAGACGAGATTCCCTTGAGTTGAGGTTTTATTCTTTCTTACTTGCTAATAATATGAATTCCATAATATGAGTCAAGAGGATGGAACTAAGGTACCATTAGCTCCATACTTGTAATAATCATTTAATTCATTCTACTGAAATAATTAAATGAATACTACTAAATAATTCGAGATGAATAATCAACTTCCAATTCTAGCTTGTAAATTACCATTACAAAAGTTCAAAGCAATCAGTTTAGTCATTTACAATCCACTTAACCAAGTTGGAATAAACAACTCAACCTACTTTTAATTTAAATCATATAAAGCTTAATTAATCAAATTCTAGCTCAATCACCAAGTTTATTCACTTGACATAGAACAATTTAGATCATAATCATATACTTAACCAAGCCATATAATTATGAAATAGAAAGAGAGTTTAAAGAATTCCATTGAAGTTTAGAAGCTCAAACAATTATCCAACTCAAGGGAATAATCAAAATTTGGCTACTCATGAAGAAGGAAGATGAAGCTTGATAGAAGGATAAGCAACCAGCTATAGAAATTGCAGCACCACGTCTTTCTCCTTTCCTTTAGTTCAGCGCTAATTCTCTTCGGTGCTTTCTTCGGCTGTTCCTTTCTCCAATCTTCAACAGCCGCCTCTCTACTTTTTTTTATTTCATTCGGTGCTGCACTCCCATCTCCAGCCGCCAAACCCTTTTTTTCTTTTATTCCTCTCCTCAATTCGTACTCCACACACTCTCAATTTAGTCAAGCCCTCCTTTTCTCATTCAACTATTTCGGTCCACTTCTCGAATTGGTCAAGCTCATCTATTCGGTCAACTTGCTTCTTCTTTTTTTTCTCCAATAATTCGGTGCTCTACTCCTTTTCACACCGCTACCTCCTGTCCAAAACAGCACCTCCTTTTCCTTCTTAATTAATCAATCTCGGTCCAGAAAGATTCTTTATTTAATCCATCGGTCAACATCTTCAATTTCGGTCCAGCTCCTTTTCTATTCATGCCTTTAATTCGGTTAGCTCCCCTTTAATTCTTCAATTCAGTTCAACAGCCCCTAAATAATTCAGCCGCCACCTCCTTCAATTCTTCAATTGTCTTTAGGTAAAAAGTGAGTTAAGGTATGTTTGGATAAGAGATAAAAAATTTATTTTACCATTAGGCATAAAATTGTAACAACCAAACAAGACCCTTACTCATTTAGCCTTTTCTTAAAAAGAATATAAAAATAAATTCTGCATTTATGATGTTCCACTTTTATCCTTCATTAAGCTCCAAAATAACATCTTTGACCTTGACCACTCAAGTTGTGCCACATCATCACCTACAAAATTATATTCACAAAGGTAATATCTTTTACTCACAATTAAAAAATAATGGGAATAACAAATATTAATTAAAAATATAACAATCTAACCTCTATAATTCTCAAATTATTCTTTCAATAAAATCTCATATTAACACTTAATTATATCCAAAATATTCAATTAAATCCCACAAAAGCCTAAGATTAATTAATAAAAATATATAAATATTGAGCTCTATCATAAAAAAGAAAAAGAAAAAAAAAGAACAATCTAACCATACTCACTATATATATTGATTTTTAAACAATTAAACAAGACATGCACACAATCATATCAATATCAATGTCAGACAAAGCTTAGAAGTTCATCTAAATAGGCACTATATTTTCAAAGTGGCAAGTGGCAGCGGGGTGCTACCACAGGAAACTTGCCATTGACAACCATCCTTATTACCACCTTCACTTATAAATATAGGAGTTAGACAAGAAGTTTATTTTGGTCTTAAATATAAAACCTCAATCTATTTTGTACTCCCAGATTTATAATTTTCTCTCCCTAATATTCATATTGATTGCTCATAAGAAAGGGTGGTTTTCATCTAAGGTGGTTACAATGCACATGAGTATAAAGGGTATTCTAGGTAAATGTATATATATTTGTTACAAATAACTAATTTAACTAACTTTTTTATCTGTAAATTAGTTATTTAGCTTTCGTAGTAAGGATGGGAGGGAGTATATATTTTTAATGTGTCTGTGAATGTACATTAGTAAGGAAGTCCTTTGATACTTGTAAATGTAAGAGTTAGTTGGGTGTTGGTTTGGTCCTAAATAACCTCAAGCCACTATGTCTCATAAATTTATTATTCTTTCTCCAATATATCCCTATTGATGACACAAATGAAGGGGTTTATAATCAAGTGTAATTATGATATATTAAAATAGGTACTTTCGAGAAATCATTTCATATTTGTTACAAATTAATAACTAATTTAATTAATTTTCTTAACCTACTCAAATTAGTTAAGTAGCCCTTATATTAAACACAAATAAGAGCATGTAGAAATTAATTACACATCAACGACTGATTTGTAGTCCTACAATTACTGAGTTGTGTAACCTTTTATTTAACTATCAGTAATGAGAATGGTAGATGTATCAAAATCTACTAATCCTGAAGTCTTGGAGCAGAGTAGATACATTGACTAGTTGCAGAAAAAATGTGGTGAACAAAATCTGCATGGATCAACCATTAGTAATGGGAATGGTAGATGTATCAAAATCTACTAATCCTGAAGTCTTGGAGCAGATTAGGTACCTGAAAGCAAATTCCCCAATTTTTATCAAGAAATCATTTGAAGATCTCGGGGAAAGGCCGACTAAGCTGGTACCATCAATAGAGAAACCACCAGTACTAGAGTTGAAAGCACTACCACCTCACTTGAATTATGCTTATCTGGGAGTAAATTCAACATTACCAGTAATCGTCTCTGTAGCTCTTACTTCCGGTGAAGAAGAAAAGTTAGTAAGAGTTCTAAGGGAGTCTAAAACATTATTTGGATGGTCAATAGCTAATATAAGAGTGACCAGTCCTTCAATTTGTATGCATAAGATCTTGATGGAAGACAAGTACAAGCCATTAGTCGAGCACCTGAGAAGACTCAATCTGAATATGAAGGAGGTGATGAGAAAGGAGGTAAGAAAGTGGCTGGATGCTGGTATAATCTACCCAATCTCTGACAATCAATGGGTAAGTCCAGTTCAAGTTGTGCCAAAGAAAGGTGAATTGACAGTGGTGCCTAATGAGAAAAGTGAACTGATCCCACAACGAACGGTAACTGGATGGAGAGTATACATTGACTATAGAAAGTTCAAAAAAGCCACTAAAATGATCACTTCCCTATGCCATTTATAGACTAGATGTTGGACCGACTAGCTGGGAAAGCCTATTATTGTTTTTTAGACGGGTACACAGAATATAATCAAATTATAATTGTACCAGGGGATCAAGAGAAAACAACTTTTACATGTCCATATAGCACCTTTGCCTTTAGAAAGATGCCATTTGGTTTATGTAATGCACCAGCAACATTTCAAAGGAGTATGATGGTGATCTTTTCAGATATGGTGAAAAAGTTCATTGAGGTGTTCATGGATGATTTCTCAGTTGTTGGAGAATCATTTGATTATTGCCTTTTAAATTTGGCAAAAGTCTTGCAACGTTGTGTGAAGACAAATTTAGTTCTAAATTGGGAGAAATGCATTTCATGGTGAAAGAAGGAATCGTGATAGGTTACAAGGTATCTTATCGAGGCATTAAAGTGGACCAAGCTAAGATTGAAACAATTGAAAAGCTACCATCTCTCTCCTCAATCAAGGGCATTCGGATTCATTTAGGACATGAGGGCTTCTATAGAAGATTCATTAAGGACTTCTCAAAAATGACAAAGCCATTTTGCATCCAGTTGGAGAAAAAAACTCCCTTTGTGTTTAATGAGGAGTGCTTATCAGCCTTCCAAACTCTAAAAAGTGCCTTAACTTCTGCATCAATTATCATAGCTCCAGATTGGAACTTTCCATTTGAAATGATGTGTGATGCAAGTGATTATGCAGTTGGAGTTCTTTTAGGCCAAAGAAAATACAAGGTCTTTTATGCCATCTATTATGCTAGTGGGGCACTCTTAGATGCACAGTATCAACACCCATTTCCATTTTGATATGCACAAAGTAATGAGCGTAAAGTTCCATAAGGCATACAGAAATAGCGGAAACATACTGATATTTAGTACAAGTTTACATAGAAGAGTCTCCCCACAAGGTTTGATAAAATATGTAGAATTGTCCAAAACGTTCATAAACTAAACTAATATAACTATTGGCACTATCTCGGGATCCGCACCTTCAATTGCCCGTATCTGCCGCCTTGCCCTTGGAGCCACTAGCTCCTACTGGAATTTGATATTTGATTGAAAAAGGGTGAGGTTCAGAAGAATCTTAGTAGTAATAGATAATCTATCATAGAAAATGCAATAATGAATATGCCAAATACCATATACAGTAATATTATAATCACACATAATTTAGTTCGGTCGGAAACGTTGAGAGCCAACCATTGTTGCAATCCCTACTTGTTCAATATCTCAGCTGGGCTTAAGACCACAGACTAAGGATAACTTGGTTCGGTGTACCTGTAAGCACTATGATTGGTCATGTTTAATGTACCCGTAGGCACCATGTTCGGTATACCCATAGGCACTATATTTAGTGTACCCGTAGGTACTGTGCATTATACATATTATGGAAAATGGTATAAATAAAGCATATAAACATTGACATAATGTATGAAAGATAGAGTTACTACCTTATACCCTTTTTGAGACTTGGAAATAGCTCCTCGACACTCGTGCCAATCGCTCGGGCTCTTAACTCAGTCCTAAAATATCAAATGTACAAGAACTAGGTTAAACCCAATTCATGTACCATTTTAGGCACTTCCATAGTATTTATAGTGGTTATATAAGCCTATGGTGAAAAATTACTAAAATGCCGCCATGTTCCCGGCCCGGCCCCACCGTACTCGGTCTGACCGTACCTTTCCTAAAATTTTGACCTGAACTATTTTGACATATTTTCGCCCAAGGGATCAATTTCTGGCCTTGAAATTACCAAATGCACTGCCAAAAAATGAAAATGCCCTTGGTAGCCCCTAATTTAGGGTTTCAGGGGTGTTTTGGTCATTATGCTTCTTAGGGTTTTTCTGGAAAAGTGTTCAATTGTAACTGATGCTACAAAGGTGTAAATAAGCACCGCAAGTGTATGGGCCACTGAAATAGTGTAATAGCAAATCAATGTCGTCCTACAAAGATTCAAGGTAATAGATAATTAGGCATTAAAATTCCCATTTTCATTTAAGTTGAGCAAATCAAAGGAAGAAATTGAAAGACAATTTAAACAAATGCAAAAGAAACAAATCTAATGATTTAAAAATTTCAATTGATAAAAACAACCTAGAGTGGCTAATTTCCTTTTCAAGTCTTAGAGCATGTAATTACCCAATTAAAAGTACTTAATGTTAAATTGTTAATCTAGAGTTTAAATAGATATAAGTATCTTCCAATCACTCATACCTCTCTCTTAAGTTAAAATTGTTATTTCTAACTAATTTACTCAAGAGGCAATAAATGTCCAATTTTACTCTAATATAATTATATGGGTCCAATAGGTATATTCCTATCCTATTGACAAACTAGAATAAATTCTAATCCCACATTACTTAATCTTATAGTCTAATTAAGATCCCTCTTCTAAGGCTAATCTAAATTTCCCAATTTTATACTTAGTAGTGATCAAGCACTAAGTAGACAAAACACAACAAATTAAGTAAACAAAAATAACACTAAACACAATTAATTAGTTGATACATACTTAAATCCCCAAATTAATTCATAACTACTCTAGACTTAAGAAAAATCAGCCAGACATTACTGTTAAAGTCATCGTCTCAACAAAACCAAAACTCAGATTCAGATTCATGACGACAAGAGAAACAGAAATAATCACTGTGCAACACGTCTCCTCTCTCTCTCTATTTCTCTAGCTGCAATGATCCAGATGATGATCCACAGTCCAAAAGATCGGCTCACTTCCTTCCACGTCTCGCCTCCCCGAGCTCTCACAGTGAAGATGCTCCCAGACCTGCTCTGCCTTTAGCTCGGGATGACGACGACGACGGGTGAACAACGATTTTCTTCAACCCCAATGTCCGCCTCTAACTTGTCTTCCCTCCACTGATTTTTGAATGAATGAATATTGTGGCTGTCTTTTATTTTTCTTCCATAGCTTGCTGTGGCATTTTCCTTAGGTCTTCCCATTCTCTATCAACAAAATGATATTGTCCCAGGTATTAGCCCAAAGGAGTCTTTAAATTGGTATTCAAAGAAATTGGCCCAACCTCCTACGTGGCCATGTATTCTCTTCTTTGGACTTTGATTAGGCACTTGTCTCATCATAAAGTAGAAACCACGTCACCTAAGGAAAGAAAAAGACTACTACCTCCGGTCCTAAATATAGGACAAAGTTTATAATGCAAATTACACTACAAACTTTGTCCTATATTTAGGACCGGAGGGAGTATTTAATAATAATAACAAAAAATAACATAAAGCCAAATAAATATGATATGGCATCTTTTTATTTTATTATTTTATTATTTTTAAAATATTGAAAAATATAATATTTAAAATAAAATCCCCAAATAATGCACCAACTTGATATCTTATAAAATCTCAAGAAAATCATCTCAAATTAGCATTAATAACTCCCCAATTATATAAAAATATATCTCAAATATATTAAAATTGGGGAATTATCAATAACCCCACCTAATTTTCCCTCCTGAACATAATTGAACCATTAATTTCATGAAAATCCAACTCCTATAGCCCCTCTAATAGCCCTAGCTGAAATCTTAAGGCTCCCTAGAAAAAATTGGGGTTTTTTGATTCTGACTCTTCATATTTGCTCCTTTCTACTCCTAATCACTTTATTATCTATTTAATTACGTTAACACCACCATTTAGGCTCAATTCAGGTAGCATAACGTTTAGAACACATCTTTTCTAAAATTCACATTTAGAGCAAATTAATAAGAAATCCACTGATTAAACTACTCATAGCAGCCAGAACAATCAATATTTAAAGTTTAGGAAATTACCTCTTCTTCCTTCTGGCTTTTTCCTCTTGTGGCTGAAAACCCTAACCCTCTAACACTAAAATTTCAGCTTCAAATACCTTAAATAACATAGAAGAGAAGCTTAGGACAAGGTTTACATACGTTAGGAGCTAAATCGTTAGAGGAATCAGCTTACATTGTAAGTTTTCTTCTTCTTTCTCTCTCTCTATATGTTCAGCTATAAAGTGACGGAAATGGATGAAGAAGGAAGGGAGATATTACTTTTATTACATTATGCTTATGTCATTTTATGCTTGCTTATGTCATATTTAACCAATTTCCAAAATACCAAACTTTAAATTTCCATGTAATATTCCTATCTTCATCCAATTATGTCATAAACCTCATTAGCATGTAACTAACATTTCCCCCTTCTTGTTACATGTAAGAGATGCCTTGGGGTCCTTTCCTTTGGTCCCAATCGGCTTCAAAACTTGTTCAAGTTACATGTACACCTTATATCATAATTTTGGTCAAATTTGCACTTTTGCTCCAATTTTGCATAAATTCATAGTTATTTGATCAAAATATTTTAAATATATATTTCCTCTTTATTTTCCTTAATTAATTGAAATTAACTTCAATTAATTGGAAAATAATAAATTTTGTTCTTAAATGGAAAAATTACAAAATTGCCATTATTGTTTTATTTATTTTTGGATTTTTGGCAGATTTTATGCCTAAACTTTGAAAAATTCAACTAGACATTGTGTCGGAGTGATTCCAAATGCTATAAAACCCTTATTAAGTCTAGTTTCAAGAAAAAATATAGAATTTTGTCAATTGGAAGCACAGAATTCCAGAATTTAACTTTTTGAATATTGTTCCAGAGAATCAACAGTTTTTCTGAGCTAACTTCAAAAATTCATAAATTTTTATATATAGCTCTAATTGATTTATATAACCTATCAAATTAAAGCTTAAGTTTAGTTATCCAAAACCACATGACAAACTCACTGCCTCACAGGCGATTTCACTGGAAACATTAGTCACCTTCCTATTTCCAATCTTTGCTTCCCATGACCATTAATATTCACCAGTTATTAAATATATTACATATTTACAATACATCATTGGGGAATAAATTTGAGGCGTTACACACAGCTGAATTATGCAATAATAGAAAAGGAGCTCCTAACAGTAGTGTTTGCATTCGACAAATTTAAAGCCTACTTGATCGGGTCAAAGGTCATTGTCTGGACGGACCACTTAGCAATTAAATACTTGATTGAGAAGAAAGGCATTAAGCCTAGACTGATAAGATGGGCGCTTCTGCTATAATAATTTGACTTGGAAATCAAAGGCAAAAAAGGGACCAAAAATCTCATTGCAGATCATCTTTCTCGGTTTGAGATATCTGAACAAAAGAGAGAATCACCAATCAAGGAGAATTTCCCAGATGAGCAACTCATTGTCATGCAATCACAACCTACCCCTTAGAATGCTGATTTTGTAAATTACTTGGCAAGAGGGTAATGCCTTATGAACTTTCTAAAGTGCAAAAGAAGAAGTTTCTGGCTGATGTAAGGTATTACTTTTGGGAGGATCCATTCTTATATAAACAATGCCCATATCGAATTATCAAGCGATGTGTTTCTGAAGAAGAAATGGCATGCAGCTTAAATCACTGCCATTCATCCCCATATAGTGGTCATTTTGGCGCAAATAGAACAACTATTAAAGTCCTTCAATCAGGATTTTACCGGCCTATACTCTTCAAGGATGCTCATAGAATTGTGGCAACCTGTGACAAATGTCAAAGAACGGGAAATATCTTAATGAGACATGCTTAAAAGTTGAGCTTTTTAATGTATGGGGAATCAATTTTATGGGGCCTTTTCCATCCTCATTTAGCAATCAGTTCATTTTAGTAGCTATTGACTATGCCTCCAAGTGGGTTGAAGCATCTACTTTTCCTACAAATGATTTTGAAGTGGTTGTGAAGTTTTTGAGATAGAATATTTTTACAAGATTTGGAGTGCTTAGAGCCATTATCAGTGATGGAGGAAGTAATTTTTGCAATCAATAGCTTCAATCAGTATTAGCTAAATATGGAGTAACTCATAAGGTTGTAACTCCATATCATCCACAAACTAGCGAGCAAGTGGAAATCTCAAACAGGGAACAGAAATGGATTTTGGAGAAGACGGTGAATTCCAATTAGAAAGACTGGGCAAGAAAATTAGATGATACACTTTAGGCTTATAGAACTTCCTTCAAGACACCAATTGGTACATCCCCATATCAATTGGTCTATAGAAAAGCATGCTATCTTCTAGTAAAAATGGAGTACAAGCTTATTGGGCAATAAAAGCCTTAAATTTTGACTTAAAGGAAGCTGGTGAGAAGAGACTTCTCCAACTCAATGAGCTTGAAGAATTCAGACAACAAGCTTATGAAAATGCCAAGTTATATAAGGAGAAGACAAAAATGTGGTATGACAGAAGAATTTTGAGGAGAGAATTCACATTGGGACAAAAAATGCTTTTATATAACTCAAAGTTAAATCTCTTTCCAGGAAAGCTAAGATCAAGGTGGTCAAGACCTCTTACTGAGATTCAAGTATGGCCATATGGAACTGTGGAGATTCAAGATGGTGATCGAAAATTCAAAGTGAATGGGCAAAGGCTAAAGAAGTATAATGATGGTACACTCAACAGTTTGAAAAATGTCATCATATTTGAGGAATCAACAGGTAAGCCCTCCTTCTGAATGGAAAAAAATGCACAAAAAAAAATAAAAAAAGAGTCAATTGGTTTGTTTTTTTCTAGCTAAAGACATTAAAGAAAAACGGCTATTTGGAAGGCAACCTAAAACTTTTTTTTCATGCTCATTTCTCTTTATTACTTATTGAAACACACTACACTGCGTTAGAAATTTTAGTTGTCATCATTTTCATTTCAAGTTAATATGGATGGAATCTTTTGTAAGACTTAAAAACAGGTTCCTCACTCTTCCCAAAGATGTGCTCAGGAAGATCTATAGTTTTCGACTTGAAAGAATGAAGATATTCAAGCGTTTGGGTCTTCCTGAGGATGTACGGTGGATCATTGAAGCTAAGGTACGTTTAACAGGTGAGATTCATAAGTCAATTATTAACCTTATGCCAAGAATGGGAAGAAGTTCTTACTCCAAAAAGAGAAGAGCTAAAAGAATGAAGGCCTGCCATAAATGTGCAAGGTGGACATGTGATAAGCACTGTAAGAGCAAAGGTATAGCTTCTATAAATTGAGAAGATAAAATTAAATTCATAAAGGATGGACTGAGTAAGGAGTCATTAGATGATATCATTCAAACTCTTAAAAAGCATCCAAGTAGTGATGTTCATTGTATTCTTCTCAATTTAATGGATATATTTAATAAAGAAAAAGTACGCCACTGTCTTGGGAATCTGACATTAAAAGACCCTGTTTGCTAGTTTATAAGAAAACTGGATGGGAAGCAAATCCTCGATTCATAGAAAGCGTTTAAGCCGTTACTGGACGTAAAACCAGAGGAAGTGTGAGCCATATCACCACTACTGTACATAATCATGCTTTTGTCTATTATGTCTTATCTTTTCAGTAACTTTTGACTTTCTTTACTCATTTTGTTTAATTTCTTCATGCAATGGCTTATCGGTCATTCATATCGGAAATATTTTTTCAAACTTCTTTAAAAAATGCGTGATTTGTATGATCTTGTTATTGCTGTTTTAGTGTATAAATATACACTCTTCCATTTGTAAACACAAAATGCCTGAGAAATGCAGACGGATTTAAATCTATCTATATTTTTGGTGAAACTGATTTGGGAAAGGAAGGAGAGTTTCAAACTACAGCACAAGAACTAGGAAATGCATTAGTTGCTAGAAAGATCAACTTTGTTTATGGGGGAGGCATCCAGGGCCTAAAGGGAAGTGTGACCATTGCTGCAATCATTAATAGAAGTAAGGGTTTGAGTATAAAGGTGAAGGAGTTAGATGGTCACATCTTTTCTTTATGACAAGGGTTACAGGTTTCAAACTTTCCTGAATCTATTGTGTCACACCCTTACTTATTTTTGACTTGCAGTGGAATATTAATAGGTGGTTTGGAGGGCAACACAGGAATAACATAAATATACTGATAATAAATGCATGATTATAGAAATTCTCCTTATGGGGTTCATATATAATAATTACAAACCTTGTAGCCGCACAGGGCTCTAGGGTATCTAAACCCATTCCATTGAAACAGAGACATCTCCCCGTCTTCGTTCTACCACTACTTTCCCCTCGTACGGTTCTCTTCTTTATTCTCTATGTACCTTTTGTATTCACCTGTCTAAATTATTGGTAGGGGAGGGTGAGATTTGAGATAATCTCAGTAGGAAACAGATACCATAATGCATCATGATAGATGCTATGTGTATGACATGTTAGCTGTAACTAGATATATGGCCCATAATGACATTTCTGCATGCTCAATGCTTCATGCAACAAAACTATGGCCACAGTAAAACAGAAACAGAGCTTCATTTATTCAAATATGCTCTACACAATCAAGTAAAGCAATCACATGCATCATTATACAAGCAAAAATATCAAATATATGCAAATAAGGTAAGTCCCCTACCTTAAGCCTTTTTCTCTTTGAAAACGTGCGCCTCAATATACGTGCCAACAACTCGACTCTTAACTTTGTCCTAAAATATGAAATGTATAAGTAGGTTAAAACCTATTCATGTATCATTTTAGACACTTCCATAGTGTTTATTGTGGTTATATTAGTCTATGGTGAAAATTTACCAAAATGCTCCCAGGACCCAGCCCGGCCCCGCCATTCCTGGCCCAGCTGTACTTTTTTCAAAATTTTGACATGGGCTATTCTGACATATTTTCATCCAAGGAATCCATTTCTAGACTTAAAATTACCAAATTCACTATCAAAAGATAAAATTACCCTTGGCAGCACCGCTTTAAGAGTTTCAGGGGCGTTTCCGTAATTATGCTTTTTCAGGCTTTTTCGAAAATATGACCAATTGTAACCCCACCTAATTTTCCCTCCTGAAATCAATGGACTCATCAAATCATTAAAATCCAAATCTAAGACCCTCTAATAGCCTTGGCCGAAATTCAAAGATACTCCGGGGAAAATTGAGGTTTTTCGATTTCGGCTCCGCAGATGTGTTTTTTTCTACTCCTAACCACTTTATTAAATATTACATTAGGTTAAAACTACCATTTAGTACCAATTTGGATAGCATAACAGCCCCACACACCCATTTTCCATTTTTACAAAAACAGACAATCCAGCAAAATTTCACCGATTAAATTGTCCACAGCTGCCAGAACAGTCAATATACAAGAGTTTGGAAGTTACCTCAAGCTCCCACTAGCTTTTCCTTGACTTGGCTGAAAACCCTAAGTGTTCAACAACAAATTTTGAGCCTCCACACCTTGATGAACATAAAGGAGTAGCTTAGGATCGGAGTTATACGCGTTAGGAGCTAAATCGTCGGAGAAATCGACTTACCGTACAAGTTCTTTTCCCTTTTCTCTCTCTAGAAAATGGCTGCGCTTCCTCTCTCTCCCAGCTGCAAAGGACGTCAGTTTATGGCTGAGTAAGAAGAGGATGATGGCTTTTTAATATTATATCATGCTTTAATGAATTATTTAATAAAACTAATTTTTATGACATAACTTCCTGCATTCATGTAACCATGCCATTATGTTCAACCAATATTTCCTTCTTCATGCCACATGTAGGAAACTCCTAAGGGTCCCTTCCTTTGGTCTTAGTTGGCTTCACAACTTGTTCCAGTTACGTATATACGTAAAGTACCAATTTTGGCCAAATTTGCATTTTTGCTCAAAATTTTCATAAATTCTTATTTAAATGACCAAAATATTCTAAATATATTTTCCCCCTTTATTTTCCTTAATTAATTGAAATTAACTTCAATTAGTTGAAAAATAATTAATCTAGCACTTGTTTGGCAAAATTACAAGTTCGCCATTACATTTTTCTCTATTTTAGGATTTTCTGGCAGATTTTTTGTCCAAACTTTGAAAAATCATAACTAAATTTGTATATATCGTATTGGAGTGATTCTAAAGGCTATAGAACCCATATTGAGTGTAGTTTCAAGAAAAAATATAGTCTTTATACAAATGAAAGCACACAATTCCCAATATTTCAATCTTTGTATGTTGTTCCAGAAAATAATTAATTTTGCTGGGTAAACTTCAAAAATTCATAACTTTTTGTATATAGCCTAATTGAGTCAAATGACTATCAAATTAAAGCTTAAGATGTCTACTTTCATCCTGTAAAATTTCATAATTTTGAATATCATTTTATCAATGAAATGCGTTGCACAACAACACTGCCTTACTGGAAGCAATGAAACGGAATGCACTTGCAACTCTAACAAGTTTCATTTTTGTATACAAATTTCCCATACTCTTTAATTTACCATTTTATTCCCTTTAATACCTTAAAGATATAAGAAATGTTAGAGAATAGGTTTGAGATATCGTCTAAACTGGGGCTTAGCAGTTCGCTTAATTTAGGCATGTTCCCAAGCTCCAATCCCAAAATTCGAGATATTACATATGTGACGTATGTTTTAAAGGGCTGAAGTTTTTACCGCTCTACTCAGTGGTTTGGAAATGTTGAATGGGAATTCTAGAGTTGCATATTGGGCTAAACTAAACTTTCACAAAAAGCTATTAGGATTGTTAAACGTTAATAGTTTTTATGATGATTTGTTGTATTTTTTTAATCATGCTGTGGAAACAAGATTCATACCCCAAGTGGCTCGCCATTCCATAATTTTTGCACCAACTGCTGATCAGCTGCAAACTTATGAACCTAAACCAGATCTATTAATCAAGCAAATAGGTGGGCAATCTTTAGATAGCAGTCAGAAGCTGGATCTAGATACCATTTTTCATTTGTAACTTTCCTTATTCTTTTGGTTGTACTTTTAGCATTTTATTTTACTTTATTGTGTGTTTATGTTAAAAAAATTTCTCTAAGCTTTAGAAGACATTGTGGACAATGTCTGATTTAGGTTGGGGGAGTAGTAAAAAAAATTATTATTAAATTTTTTTAGTTAGTTAGTAAAACCATTAGATGCATGGGATGTGAAAAAAATAGCAGAGTAATGAGTTATTCTTAACTCTTGAGACGCATTTTATTAGTTGCATATTTTTGTTCCTTCTTAAAAAAATAAAAAAAAAAATCTTGTTTAGGTGCTTTTTAATGATCTTAAGAAGTATATAAGTTTTAAGCATGGATAAATGGAATTTAGAGATTTTGTAGCATGAATGAACAACTGATTGTTGCAATTGGTGATGAATTTTGAGATTGAATGAGCTGAGTTTGAAAGCCCCTGACCGTGAGCTTTTAAGCCTGTTTAATCAATAATGATTATTTCTCATGTGTGTGATATTCACCTATTAAGTTGTCATTCTAGAACTTGCTTTAAATCTGGTTGAGCTTACATTTCATATGCACATTCAAAAATGATAAAGGCATTCATTTTTTTAGTTAGAATCAAATAGCCAACCTTGCAATTATATCGTTGATAAGACCCTTTGAGTTTATTTGACTGTTTCTTTGTTCTTAACCCATTAAATATGCTTTAATGATAGATCAAGTGTTTTTACCTAATTCGGAAGATTAGCAGAGCATTTAAAATTTTTGTGAAATGGCCTTTTGACAAGTGTGGGGGTGCATATATCATCGACTTTAGAATTACAGAATTATGCAAAAAAAACAAAAGAATGAAAAAAAAGAAAAAAAATTAAGTATTCGAATTGCGGGTGTTGTGATGAATTATGCATGTGAATTAGGTAGTGGAGATTGAGATTTCTTAAATGTAGCCCTTTATATCATGTTTTACATTCCTTTTACCTTAACATCATTACAACCCTCAATAAGTCCTTTTGATTTGAATTATACATGTGAATTAGGTAGTGGAGATTGAGATTTTTAGCAAGCCTATGGTAGTACAATTTTTTCAGTTGAATTTGAGTGAAACACTTACCCTTAAACACTTAAGAGATTGAGAGAATGAGTCACAATTACGAACTCAGTTCATTTATTATTAAATAAAGTTGCCAGTTTATATTTTCATTGACTTATGAATACTATGATCTCTTTATTTTTCAATTGTGGCTTTGCTTATGACTTGACACTTTACTTCTGATTTTGTTGGAAGCACTTATTAGTTATTTTTTGTTCGAGGATGTCCAAGAGATAAGTGTGGGGGAATTTGATAAGTAAAATATTTGTATATTTATTTTCCCTTATATAATGATTTTGTGGATGATGTTTGAGCTTAATATAATGAATTTGGGTGTAATTGATAAATAAACAGTTATGTGGAATAAATATTATTATTATTATAATATAATATTTTCTTGCTTTTCTTTTGATAGCCATGTACAATACCATGTTAAGGAGAAAAGAGAAGAAATGAGACATAAAAATAGACCTACGGGATTGAAACAAGATAAGGAGGCGCAACTAAAAAAAGGGATAAAGTACTGTAGTAGCGTCAGTGTAGCATGAACTCCTTAACAATAAATTGTTGGGTACTATGGTAGGTGGGGAAACAACCTTAACGATAACAGCAAGTACAAAGTCAAACTCCTTACTTTCTTGCATGAACTGTCTCTTTGTCAGGAGGTAAAGGTTATATTTCTTAAGGTGGAATTCTTCATAGTAGCGGGGCTTTTCACTATCAGTTCAAGCTTAGTAGGGCAGAGTTGGATTGTCTTGCCCTTATGCTTAAACACATGTGTGTTTGCCTGGCCATGGATGATTAAATTGATAAGTAAAATATTTTCATATTTATTTTTTCTTATATGATGATTTTGTTGATGATATTTGAGCTTAATATAATGAATTTAGATGCAATTGATAAATAAATAACGATTTTGAAACAAATATTATTATTATTATTATGTATTATTCTCTTGCTTTTCTTTTGATAGCCACGCACAACACCATGTTAAGGAGAAAAAATGGCATGAAAAAATGTAGCAGTATTGTTGGGCCGACATTCACTGTAGCGGTATTGTTCATTCGTAGAAAAAAAAATGGCATGAAAAAATGGTTCTGGAGGTGACTAAAGAAGGAGTTTTGGATATTTGTCTGGGATTGCTGGAGGATGATAATGAAAAATTAAGGAGAAATTCCTCCAGTTTGATTAAGGTTCTGCATGGCAACCATCGGGTTAGTTGATAGGAAAATCAAAGTATATTGAGAAGCTAGAAAGAGTCAGTTTGGATAAGATTTATTGTCCGCTGTGGAGGTGAGTCGGGTCATTTGTTGCTTTTACTCTACCTTGTTGGTTAGGTCCCTGTACATAAAGAAGATAATTTTTTGTGGTCATAGGGTTCTTTTGTATGTTGTACATTGAATAAAGATTATGGGAAGGTCTCTGTTGTTAGCTGTGATAATGAGAAAGTTGCTAGTTGGTCCTCTTGAATTATAATCTTCCATTCTTGGTCTTCAAGGAATTTGTCATATACTGGATTAATCATGCTGTTTGCGAGTTTTGCCAATAATGTATAGGTATACTTTATTGAAGGAATTATTGGTTGAGTTTCCAATTAGGTTTTATGTCAGCTAAGAAGCATTCTCACACTGCATCTGCTTTTACCTGGCACAATTGAGTAACACACTAGAGCCTAATGCCGAAATTATTGTATTTTTGAGTAAATTCTTCTAAACAATCCTCTTGATTATTTTTTGTATAAAGGTTTACTCGAAGGACTTTTGACAGGAAGAATCTAATACTTCTGTTTACATGAATCATAATCGAAGTTTTCTTTTGCTGGTAGATACTAACTTGAAAAATCATATCTTCATCTGTCTTGGATATTCTAACTTGAATTTTCATGTCATGCATGTTTGATTATTTATTTTTCACAGTTTTTACAATTACAGTGAATTCCTTCTTCCATGTCTAACCTCTTTAGTAATTATTTGCATGTATGGTAAAGATAAGCCTGTTTGCTGGGCAGAAGAAGTGGTGAATTGCTGATTCTAAATATTGTACAATAATTCTCATGCCAAGTACTCCTTTCGCTCCACATTATCTATGCAAGTCAAAGCCAAGGCTTTCTTGAATTATTCATGCACAGCCGTGTTTATGCATTTAGTTTTTCATTCATCATTAACATGTGATGTTGGTTATAGAAATCCATCTGATGTAGTTAATGCTTTATTCTTGTTATTGTTATTGTTATTGTGAAGACACTACAGTCTATATAGTTTTGATGGTTGCATGTTGAAGAACAAACAGGCAGTGTCGATCTGCCACATTGGCTAAAGGTGTGTTTTGAGGTATTATGATGGATTTAAAATCCCAGTTTGCCATTGAAACATTTGAGAAAATAATCTTCTTATCATTTATTTAGAGAATACAATTGATCGATGCCTGCATTGTGCAGTTGCATGAATTGTAGAGTAAATTGCTTCATTCCTTGCCCACTATTTATAATTTTCATGCTACCTAAGTCAAACACCAGTTAATAGAATAAATTGCATGATTTTTTTTTCCTGAAATAGTCCTATTGTGATTACAGGTCACTATTACCTAAAAGTTCTGTCTTTTTCCCTCAACTGGTTCTGTGTTTAGTGCTGTTTTGCTCCTAAGCATATTTATGTGGATCAGTAATTGGTTGGCAATTAGCAGAGAGAACTTGGCTCGGTGACTTTATTGCCTCCGTTCTGTATCTTCTAATAAATGAGTTTTCTTGGTGTATGGGCAGAATTGTGACTACTTGGTCTTTTCACAGCTTACCTTTACTTTGGAGGGGAAAAGTTCTTGAAGCAAAATGTGTAACTGCTGATTTTTGGTCATTTTATTTATAACATCTTCTTGTTCTGTCTTTAATGAATAATTTTCCTTCTCTTGATCTTAATGTTAGTCACTAACCATGCTATTATGAAGTTCATGTCATGCTTGAGCTATTCTTTTCTAATCAACACACCTAATAAGCTGTGGATTTTAAGCGTTTTCTCCGATATATTAATCAAAGAGAATAAGCACATCTGAGACAGCTGTCTGCAAATTCTGTATGGAGCTATGCATTCCTTATTAAAGAAAACTCAAAAAGTAAAAAAACGCTAATCCCTCTAATTTTAGTCATTCCCCCAACCTTCTTTTGGAGTTTAGTTGCCAGATTTGATAAGGAAATTTGAGTAGTTGACTGACTTAATCATGAGTTTACCTTAAAATTGCCAAGATATACAGTACTTCTATGGATTATAATTCTTGTGGTTTCATTAAGGTTTTGAAGTTGTTAAATACTGGTGATGTATAACAAATTTGCTTGTCTAATTGGAGGATATCTGATATGGTAGATAGCTTTATAGCATCTCGCACTTGTTTGGCAGGTTAGTTCACCATTTACCCTTCAAAGATTGCTATAGTTGGTTAAATCATATGAAGAACAATACGGTCAAGGAATTAATATTTTGGAATAGCTGAGCATTTGGATATTCTAGTTTGTCTTTGATGTTGATTCATCTGTCACGGGAATGGAATGGTCAACACCTACTTGCCCCTGTATTTGGCTTGGCTACTTTTGTTCATGTCTTTGACTCCTTCCCTGTATATAACCTACTTTCTTTAATTGCTGATTGATTCCTTGCGTATTGAAGGATGCAAAGAGGACGTTTTGACAGCATATTTATTACATACAGCTGCCTTAGATGGTCTGGTTTTGTGTTGCCAAACTTGCAGTTACAACAAAATAAGTTCCTTTTCCCCCTTTTTATTTTATTTTATTTAATGTAATTTTGGAATCTCATTTGCCTCTTGTATCACTTTTGTGTTATCCTTCATTGGTGTTATATGATTGCTCTTTTACATTCCAATTCTCATCTCACTAGTCTCATCTGGACATGTTTTGAACATTGTCAATATTATCTTCTTGCGTTTTCTTTACATATCGATGGCCAAGTTGCGGTGTTTTTTTTTTTTTGGTTCTACCTGTTCTGTGGTGACTTGTGCTTCTTAATATCATCATTACAAATTTATTCCATGGAATAGATTTTTTTTTTCTTTTCATAAAAATCTATCTAAATATAAATTGCATTATACTAATTGACTTACTTCAACTTCGGTTTGTAAAAGTAAGCTGAAATAAAAATCAATTTTACAAACGCTAGTCATAACAAGACATTAAAATATTTAACATAACTAGAGTCTCAAGAAAGAAGATTTTATCCCCATCTTGTATTTAAATATTCAAAATTTTTCTAGAATACAAAATAACGGGAAAATCTCTTAAAAATACTATATGAATTCTTAAATTCTAAAAAGGTGATGTCAACATGCAAAATTCCAAATCCATAACTAATGACTAAATAGGAATTTTAAAATGTTGGGCTTTTTATAAAATTACCCATCCATTTTTTTCCCCAAAAAAAGACCAGGCCAACTTACCAAAGCCACCAGTGCCAGCCGCCTGGCCTCTAGAGCTCCAGCATTGGTGGCTACTTTTTGGGCAAAGAATTCTTCTTTTTTATTTGGGGCCAAGGTGGTGAAGGGGGGATTTGATCCCACCCCACCTTGGATCCCCAAAAAGTTATTGCAAAATAATATATAATGCAACTAAGAGTGTGATGTTCTAAATTACTGACTACGATGATAACATTTGTAAATACATTTATCATTTAAATAATAATATCATTTACAATTACTTTTAAGAAGTTTTACATTTAGGAAAATTCAATTAATTGGGTGATGGGGGTGAGAAATTGACTACTTATAATACAAATAACAATATTTGTAATTGTAATTGCCATTTCAATAACATTATTTATTCGCCCTAAGGAAGATCACTTGCTCATTAGAGAATATCACTTGCACGTAAGGGAAATGGGTTGCATAAAACATAATTTGCACATTGGGGACTAATTTTGCAACACATGGAGGATGAATTGCACACAAAGGATGATAGATTTTACATAAAAAGATAGATTGTACAAAGAGAATGCTTTCATTAAGAGTAATTTTATCTTTTTCCTATCACAATTATTTACAATCAAGGACATCATATCTTTACATGATTGGAGATTCTATTTCATATATAAACTTTCAAATAGGGATTTATGGGCAATTTCCCCTTTTTTTTTTATCTATTTCTTTTTCTTTCCTTTTTTCTCCATCCATTTTTTGCTAACATTTTTTCTCCATTATTATTTTTTCCCGTAGACGTGGTTTTTCCTCATTCATACATAGGATACAAGTATGAAAAATAATTAATTCCAACGTTATTTCAAAGGGTGGCCAGAATTTCGTAGGACCAGAGGAAGTCCAATAATTATAGGAAAATGGTCCAAGAAGAATCCAAGGATTTCTTATTCCAGTTGTTTATGGACTAGAAAGTCCAGATTGCTAAAAGCCTAGATGGTACTAAAGTCGAACAAGACATTCTTGGCAAAAAAAAAAAAAAAAAGAACAAGACATTACAAAGCAAATATAAAGGGCCTTGAAATTTCCACAAACAAAAACGAATTTGAATCATCTTCACCAAGACAATTATCCTTTAAAGTCCTATATGAAGTAACTTCATGAGACTGTGCTTAGTTCAATGAGGACAATTATTCTGAGAGAGAATGAAAAATAAGGGCCATGTAGAAGGTTAATGTAAATTAAATTGTAAATATGAAAGTTTAAGTTGCAGATTTTGAAAATTTTGTTGTACATGAGTTCTCATATCACATGAATTCTTTTACATGGTCTTTAATTATTATTCTCCGTTTGCTGGGATATGGTTGCGTACATCTGACTCTTCTTTGACTTCACCTGGTAAGAGTCTTATATACTGAGCCATCCTGATCTTTAATTATTATTTCCGTTTTATTAAATTCAACTTGGACAAAGATTGTTGAGTCTAGCGCAAATATATATAATACCTAAAGCATCGTCGACCATGGAAAATTGTGATGAATAGAATGTTATTGAAGCCTTTAAATTTGGAAACTAAGCATATTGAAGCCTTGAATAAGTGTATTTCAAAATATAAGCTTCATTTTAAAATTTTTAAAGTATTTATTGTGCCTTTTCCAACTTTACCCATTGGCTGTACTTGTTACATTTATTGTCTTTTTCACTTATCCTCTTTACAAATAAAGATATAGTTGAAAAAAATATTTATTACTTTTAACTAATTTTAATTATTTTCTTGATAAGCATAAATAGGTTATATATGAAGCTTACAATTAGGGATGATGGAGGGGGGAGGGAGGGATGCAAACAAGCTGGAAAAAAACTTGCACAATAGTTATCCTTAATATAATTATAAAAACAAATCAAATATAATTCGTGTTACTTATGATTTTGAATCTTGTGGAACAACCATATCACTTTGCATTTAGTGATTTAAATAATAAAATATAGGTATCATTGTATTCATTCACAATGTTTGAAAAGACTTGGCAGCATTTGCCTGACAAAGCAGTAGAACTATATAACAACGACCAACAAGTCTATGAGAAATACTTATATACTTCAGGAGCGCCACCTCATCTATACTCTGACTAATTAAAATACAATAAATCATCTCATTTGAATCCTATATGACTGATGAGTCATCTTGAGAATTCAAATTTTACTATTTTAAAAAACATAAACTTCACAATTTATAAAAAAAGAAATTCCCTCTCTTGAATTGTTATTTTTCAAAATCATAAAATTTGAATTTCTCCATATGACTCGTCTGCCATGTAGGATTAAAATAAAATGAGTTGTTGTATTTTGATTAGTTAGAGTATAGATGAGGTGGCGCTCTTGGTGTACATATGTATTCCTCCAAGTCTACTGGTTGAGGTGGTCAATGGCCTTATTTTCATAAAGAAGAAAATACAAGTTCGAATCCTAAAAAGTGTATTTTTTAGGAGAGACAAAGACTCCTTATACTCTAAGTCTTGAAAGGGATTAGTCTCAAATCCAAAATAGTTGGGGGACATACTTGATCAAATAAAGAAAAGAGGAATATGAGAGCATTCAAATGTCAAGTATATTCTAAGAATCATTGCCTTTACCGAGCTTCAACCTCTGTAGTACTCATTCCATTCAACGAATAAAATTCCTCGGTACCACTAGCACATGGATTTGATTGATCACATGTAGTTTTCTTGAACATAAATCCTGGTTGTTTTGGAGTTGGAAGAACTATGTCATTATCCAACATGGAAATCACTTCTAACATTGTTGGTCTGTCTGTTGCCTGGTCTTGTACACATAAAAGCCCAATATTTGTGCATTTTATAACTTGTTCAATACATGTCTCATCACCTCTTAATGATGGATCAACAATGTCTGTGGCTCTGCCTTCTCTCCATAATTCCCAAATCTGGATTTATCAAAAGAACCAGATAATTAGATTGTTGAAGAGAGATTTAATTTCAAAGTGGTTGCTTCGCACACACACTTACTTACATGTCCAACTAAAGTATGGGCAATGTCATCATAACGATTGCTACACTTTCTGCCGGTAACAATCTCAAGAAGTAAGACTCCAAAGCTATAGACATCAGATTTTATTGAGAACAATCCTTCCATTGCATATTCAGGTGACATGTAACCACTGTAAAATAGAGAAGATTATTTAATGTTATCAATGTTCATTCAATATTAGGGATAGTGATGTGTTGCGTTATTGAGTACTTACTAGGTTCCGACAACATTGATTGTGCTTGCTTCGATCTGGTCTCCACTAAATATTCTAGCCATACCAAAATCTGAGATCTTTGGGTTCAATGTAGAGTCTAACAAGACATTACTGGCTTTTAGATCTCTATGAATTATTCTTAATCTTGAATCATGGTGAAGGTATAAGATTCCTCGTGCAACACCGGAAATGATATCAACTCGTTTCCTCCAGTTTAACTGGAATTTCTTTGCTTGATCTGAATAAAAGATTAAAACTATCAAAAGTGAAGAATACTTGATCAACTTGTCTATTATACAAAACATGAAAGTTTCACAATTACTAATTGTGCAAAAATAAGAGTGTCTTGAAAGAAGACATACCAAAAATAAAAGTGTCCAAGCTTTTGTTTGGCAAATATTCATAGATCAACATCTTCTCATTTCCTTGTACGCAACAGCCTAAAATCCTTACAAGATTTCTATGTTGGAGCTTTGCCATTAAAGTAACCTCATTTGTGAACTCTTCAATGCCGTTTCCAGAATGCTTTGATAGCCTCTTTACTGCTATTATCATTCCATTTTGGAGTAGACCCTGAAGTCAAAATATCACTTCAATTTCCTATTAAAGTGTTATATATAAGGCTTGAACATTAGTCAACTTTGTGGAATTTGAGACCAGTTACTAGTAAATAACTACCTTGTAAACTGAACCAAAGCCACCTTGTCCAAGCTTATTTGCATCAGAGAAATTCTCTGTTGCTGCAATTATGTCACCTAGATTGAATAATGATAAATCTGAGCCTTGTGCTCTATCGACTAAATATTCATCAAGCCTTCTTCTTCTCGCTGTATTAAAAGAATGGTAAAAGATGAGATACAATATAATTCAGCTTCCCTATACGGCAAAAGATGTTTGATTGCAATAAAAAGAAGAAAAATATATATCACAACTAAGCTTGACTATGATGTAGTGGTTGAAACTTTTCTGAGACAAATTTGATAGAAATAGAGTTTACCTTGTTTCTTGTTCTTTGCCAACCAATACACGAAAGTGATCAGCAACATTAAGAGACAAACAGAAACGATTAAGAGTGTGACCATCCCCTTCTTGCCAAGAGAACCATGACGCTTGTTTTCATACTTAGCTGCAGAGACAAGTTTAATATATCAAAGAAGATGTTGTCATTATTGAACAATACTAGGTGAAATCTGCAATGGTGAAAAGTTAATTATGTAGTGTGTGTGTGTGTAAAACAAACAGTGAGATGCAATTCAAGAGTACAGATAATAAAGTATCAACTAACATTTTAAAGAAATGTAAACTTAGACTAATTAACTAGGAGAGAGTGACAACAAAAATCTTGGCAGCCTCTTTCCGAGTGCCGCCATTGTTGATGGTGGTGACAATGGAAGAAAAGTATGATCCAAGAAGGAGAAGGAAGGTGAGGAAAGTGGGAGAGGATGATAGGAGTATATGTGGCATCCTTTAAGGCATGAATCATAAATGACTTCCAGCATATTTCATAGGAGCCAAGAAGAGCGTTAAATCTCATTTTCTCTGTCTTAAAGTTTAACTACTTTCCAACTTTACTCCTATTTAATATATATACTTCCCAACAAAATAATAGTCTACATAATAATTAGTTAATGTCAAAATTGTATGTATTCATATAAAAAATTTAATAATGTGACTCATGAATATGACAAAAATAACCTTATCTCTATGACTTATGAGTAGGAATAGAGGGATATATGACAGTTGCACCATAGGTGGCATATAAGTTCAACAAGGTGATATCATGTCATTTAAGAAGAATTCAAGCAATCCCAAGATCCTCTTCATGGTGTTAAGGGCCCAATCACTAGAAGGCTAGTAAAGAGTGGGAGATTTAAGAGGCTGGAGAAAATATTTGAGCTTCAATTTGCCACATTAAATGTCAAACTTCTTTGTGTGCTTCCGAGCTTCAATTTGGTATGAAAGAGGTAAGTATGAAAGAGGAATGTAGTTGGGAAGAGAAGCACGTGTTTTCAAGAAAGAAGATGCAAGAAAAATATAACTAAAAAGGAGATTTGGCGTACCGGGGCGAATCCATGTTCGGATCCGGGTTGAAACTCCAATACTCCATACTTGTGCCCACACTATTATTAGACTACTAGAGCCTAATTATGATTTGCACAGCAGATCATCAAAACCAGAAAGATGGTAGGAGAGAAGAGAATTGCCAGAAAACTCAATGGTGGGTGTATTGCAATTGAGGAGGCACACCCTATTTATAGTGGTTTATGGAGGCCACTAATTAGGAAACGTGTGCACTTCTTCTTGCCCTCCAAGACAGCAATTAATTGATTCTCAATTAATTCCCTAATTATGGTGATTTATTCCTTAATTAACAAATCCATAATTATTACTGAATTATTCCCCAATCTGCATTTTATGCTGATTTTAATCTTATTTGATTAGGCTACTTATTTCCTAATCAAATAGTCCGGCCCATCAAGGGCAAACTTGGATCCAAAGTCCAACATCTCCCACTCACACTTGATGGGCCTCCCATCGTGCGTGCATTACTCTTTCTTGTTTCATACTTGGCGTCTGCCGTGACTGCGTGGGCAAAAACATCTTTAAGATTTTTGTGCTTGTGATACTAAAAATCCTTCATATCAGATCAGCATCTAAGGACACCCTTTATATATAACCATAAGCTATATGTTCATTACCTCATATGCCCCAGATTCTCCCATACATATTACTTATGGCATATTTAATCCCTCTTGAGTTAATATGTTGATTAACTCAGATTGCCTCCCACGTACATAGTATCTGCACTTACTAGCTACACATAGAGCTAGTAAGGGGTCGACCACATATACTAGCACATCTTATGTATCTAGGAGTAAATCTTCCTTTTTGACTAAACATCAGTCCATCTTGACTTGGTCGCTTTCCTAGTTTTCACTCGTCTGTCCGAATCGAGTGTGATCATGGAGCTTCAGCTAAAGTAGTTGTCACCAAACCAAGCTTTCATGATGTCGCCTAAGTCTTAAAGGCATCGTGGAAGGATTCTTCCTTCTTGGGACTCACACTGTAGTGAACTAAGGATCTTTCACCCACATCCCATGTTGCAGTTTAATTCTTAAACACATGCAGTATGAATTGCATGCTACGGTGAATGGTTTGAGGTGTACGTCGATTTCTTTATCTTTCACCGTACAGACATTAGTTCCAAAATGTACTCAACATTCGAACTAGAACTTTCTTTTTCATAATATCTCTTTTACAATCTTATTTTGTGAAAAAGAGTTCTTTGCCTGGCTACATGTCTATATTCATGCTTCGATCCATTTTCTATGTATATGCACACATGTAGATCTCATCTCAGTCTAATCGAGGTGACTCAAACGCAAAGATTCTTTTTAACTATCTCATGGTGATCATTTGCTCATCTTACCCTCCCATACCCCTGCAAAACATGGGAAGATGGTTGTTCGTGTGAGTGAACCAACCTTTTCTGACCTGTACGACATACAAACTTGTATACCTTATATGTATTTACTCATAACATACATACTATTTCTTTTATCTTCATATAAAAGAAGTTCACGACCTTACATTTTATTTGCGCCCCAAGATTTTCACTAACTCAATGAAAATCAAGCTATAGGCTCATTAAGGGGATCTACCAACATTCTGTCAGTAAAAAGGTCATTGAACTGTCGCTTTCCCTCTTTGAAAGCATATCTCTTATAGAGATATATCAAAAAGTATGTCTTGCCTTGTTGTGATACTTAGGATCCTCATCATAAGATGTTATCGCTTGGATTCTTCTATCCATTATTCATTCCCAATCTCTCATAGGAATTACTTTAGCCATATGGCACTTTGAATGATGGTAGAACACGCCTTGCGTTCTTTTCCATGGATAACAGGAAAAAATACTTTGTATATTTCCTTACTCCATCACCATTTGCCTAGGTCTTGTATTGGAGTATCCTTTCAAAAGGAAAGTTGTTGTCTTGACAACTTAATCTATAGTTATTCTCATAACCCATTTCACAACAGAACCAAAAACAACTTCCAAGTCTGACCAAAAGACATTTGGTCTTAAGTACACCAATGTGTACATTCATATTACCAACTATAGTCTCACACGGGACTCTATCCACCTTTCTTATGTTGAATTCCTCATAAGATATGTAACCTCTTTAGGTTTATGTCCTTGACTTCAGGGGTGTCTATGGGTTTGCAGTTTGACATCCTAAGATGTCTAAGGATTACACTTGTACATGTCTTAGGTGGAAAAGACTGTATCTTTCTTGTGCAACTCCATTTATCTTGTCATTCAAGATATTTGTTCAACCCATAACTTTCTCAACTCAGAATTTAAGGATTCTCTAATCCTTTATTCCTTTGACTCCCTTGACACTTGTTTCATATGTCATTTGACAAAGGATGACTTCACAAAGAATCATCACTAGACCATTTGGGACTTATGTAGTGTTCTTCGATTATTTTGAAGTTGGTGAGGCTTTCACCTTGTGAAAACCTCATATACTACTATTTGGGTGATTATTTCTACAAAGCCCTTAAGCTGCTTCATATAGAGTTCATCATCCAATTTCCAAAATTCCAAATTGGAAGGCGGCCTTTACATCATCTTGATGTAATTTCAAGACTAAGCTTGTTTGTCATAGCCAAAGTTTAGAGTTAAAATGCACAACAGATAACCTTCCATTATATTACCCCCTAGCCACTAGTGTTTTAGGTTCTATATGCCCCCAATAGATTTGAGAACCTACTTGTTCCCAATCGCCTCTTGGCCAGGTGACAAATTACCCAAACATATATTTGGCTTAAAAAGAATCCAAATCCTCTTATATGACACTTCACAATTCATCTTAACAGGTCCTTCTAGTGTCTTTCAGACACTTATAGGTAGTTATCATCACCTTCTAAATGATGAAGAGAGTATTCAATCCATTAGGGAATCTATCCCTTATAGTCATTCGCTAGATGACAATTTGCTCCGAGGTGGATTTCATAGGATTCTTTTCCTATGTATGAGTTAGGTAATTCTCTCGTAACTTACCTCTTACCTCTTTCATTGTGAAAATGGTCTCAATCCTCCCACTCGGATCAGTGAACTTAGGAACACTTGGTTATTCCTTGTCACTTGTGAACCTCTTAAAGAGATTTATTATGATTAATGCTCATTTCCTGCTAGGAAATCTGGGTTTTATGAACGTTGTGTCCCACGGTTTTGTATCAGTCACTGAACCGCCATCATTTTCACTAATGAAGACGTGTCATGTCAAATTCTCATGTTATCTCACAAAGAGATGCCTTGTATACCTTGACCCTAATCTTCCTTACTTACAGGAAGGATTATGAATATAAAGTTGATGACCATTATGGTCTTAACGAGCTTGGCCCTGGTCTAAGGCCCATCCACGATTCATAGGGTAAGGTCGTGACTGACATAGAGGGCATTTGGTTAAGTGTGAATATAATAGCTATAAGTCCACCTACCAACATTTGCTGATAACCTCATTGATGCCATTATGTTCATAACCAAATCAAGGAGAGGTCTATCTCTCCATTTCAACAACTCTATTATGTTGAAGGGTTCTAGGTATTGATAGTTGCCTAACAATGCCTTTCTTGTACACAAAATTGTTTGAACTAATCATATGGGTGTCCTAAAACCTTATTAGTTCGAAAGGTCTTATTCTTTCAGTTTACTGATTATTGACTAGTTCAACCATTATCTAACAACTTTACACTTTCCTAGAATTAAGTAAACGTTACTGTATTTCATGTAAACGTCCATGACGTTAACGAAACACTAAGTTCTGTGTTTGGCCCTCACGTTCATTGGTTCACTAATGTCATAATTTGCCAATTGTAGTGGATTTTCTCAAAAATGTTTCTTTGTCTTTCTTGCCAGGTAGAATAAGTTTTCAACTTATTCATAAGGGTATTAACCCTTTAGCACACGTTGTTTAGTAAATACTCTTTTTCTAGTTTGATCATTCCCTTTGATCAAGATGTACATGTGGCAAGAAATGGAATATTTTATCCCTAGAAAAGAAATATCAAAATCCAACAAAGGATTTAAGAATCATAGTCTCATCAATCCTTAACTAAAGAGATAGCAAAGATGTGATCTGTCAGTTGCAATTGCATGGAGTGAATCAGGGTGGTTTATCAGTGTAGAGTTAACGTGCAAGTTCCAATACCTTGATTCTATCTCTTTGTTACTTTGCATTTGACATGAAGCCATATGCTACTCTGAAATATCCACAATTCATGTGGATTGCTACTTTTACAACCTTTATCAATGTAGCATTTTATCTTTGCAAAAACCATTGACCTCTTCTAGATCAAGTTTACCTCATAGGTTTCTTGCTCTTAGGCATGGAGGATGAATCCTCCCACTCTTTAGCTAAGTTCGTCTGACTGATGGATATTGAATCCTTCAGTCTTTCACACTTAAGTTCAATGTGGTGAATCACATTGCTGAAGGTTACAATATGCATATTAGAGGCAATCTTTACTTTCGTATACGCCCACTCATTAGAAAACATGGCTCACTCCTGTAACCCCCTTCCATAATTATATCCGAAATACGGGATTAAAATGAAATAGAGACCACTAATGATCAAATAACAATTTCAAACCCATATACCAGACGGGATTTTCACAAATACTTTTTGAAATCCTAATAACCTAGTCTCATATTCACATTTCGAATACAATCACTTCACGCGGAATATCACATTTATACAAATATCAGAATATACAACAATATCATCCCGGCCACTCCCAGGTTCCATTTATTAACTCAAAGCCTTACAGGGCATATTCGCCCCTACAATCCCTCATATGAGGATTACACAAAGTCTTCTCAAATACACATCTCAAATACATATCCGAATACATACTCAAATATACATCCATATCATATATAATTATCCCAACATCTATGATAACCAACTACCAAACTCTATAACCCGAAGTAGTCCTCATTGCCTTTGCATGTTTGCTCCAACCTCGATCCACCTACCCTGTCTAAAATGTTGGTAGGGGAGGGTGAGATTCAAGAGAATCTCAGTAGGAAACAGATACCTATATGTATGTATGATATGTGTTTAATGCATGACATGCTTGCAATACATAACTTATGCTCACACAATGACATATCTGCGTGCTCAATGTTTCAACAACATACTAATGGCCATAGCATAACTAGAAACAGAGCTACAATCATTCATACATGTTTCACATAATCAAGCAAAGAAATACATGCATCAAAACACAAACACAAATATCAAAGCATGCAAAAAGGGTAAGTTCCCTACACTCTTTCCACGTATACTCCAGCTTCGCTTACTCGTGATCAGAATGAATATCGAACCACGATCAGGGTGAATATCAACCCTATAACCAAAGCAAGGATATAGGGTTAATCCCTTTATCAATTCCTCAACATACAAACACTTAATGTTGGTTATCATTTAACACCTTTAGGTGGCTAATCAAAGCCTAAACATATGCCTAAAGGCTTGGGAAATACTTGACCAAAGATCACCTTTTAAAAGTCCAAAATGCTGATTTTTAGGTGTTGGCCGTGGCCCACAAATCCACTGGCCACGGCCAAATACTGCCCAGAAACATTTGGGCCGCGGCCCAGAATCCGCTAGCCGCGGCCAAGAAAATCCAGTTTCTTGGCTGAACTTCCAAAAATCATAACTAATTCCACAAAAATCGAAATGCGGTGATCCCAAAGCCAAATGAAAGCTATTCAAGTCCTCTACACAAGAAAAAAATTGGCCAATACTGGAAATCACCACATAAATACAGAATTCCCCAAAACTCAAGACTGTCCCAAAACAGTGTTCATTTTCTACCTCAAACTTTGGACAGCCATAACTCACAGAAGACAAAACGAAATGGCACCAATTATATGTCCATTTTGAAGCTTGGGATAGGAAATTTAAGATTGGAAAGTTTCATAATTTTCTGACATCCTTTGCCTAGTCAAAACGTCCACACAACCAGACTGCCCAGACAAAATTTACACTGGACAGAATTTCCAGTTTTGCAACCAATGTGTCTAATCCAATTCAAATCAATTCCAATGATTAAATACCACAACATGACACCATTTTCAACATAAAACAACATCCAATTCATCCAATTACATACCACACGAAAATACCATAAAATCAGGGCAAATTTCACAATTCACCATACTTAACCAAAACTTACAAAACTTATATCAAAAGGAAGCAAGCACTCACCTCTTCCTCTTTCCCAAACAAATTCCTTAATTCTTCATCTTTCTACTTTTGCTCAAGCTCCAAAACACCTCCTCTCACAAATCTAAAACCATAGAGATGAAGCTCTCATCACTATGAATAAGATTATAGAAGGACATTAGAGCATTAGAGGACCACAAGCCAACCAAAATCTCACCTATAGCTTTCTCTTTCCTCCCCTTGTGCTTGGCGAAAATGGAGAACAAGAGAGAGAGATGAAGATGAAGATAATGAAGAGAGTGTTCAGTTTTTGGGAGCTAAAACCGACCAAATAAAGAGAGGAGAGAGGGAAAATAAGGTTTGACACTTTGACCTCATCCAAGGGCTCACAAAGTGCCAAGTGTTACCATCTTGACAAACCTCACATGAGCTCACATAAGCTCACACACGTGATTCCACCCCTTGATCTCTTGCACAAATCAATCCTAACCATTGATCTTGAAGTTACCAATGAGTTTCCTCTTCGGTAACTCACCAATTGGTCGGTAACTTTACCGTTTTGCCCCTGATTATGACAATTCCTCTTGAATCACCATCAAATACATTTTCTCATTCATTTTCTTTCACAATGCACCCTCCCCTCTATTTTAAATCAATTTAGAAGTTAATCCATAATTGAACTTAAATACAGGGTTTTAACGCTACTCACAACACATACGAATCACATTCGAAACTCAAATAACATTGGATTCTCCAAAAGGGTTCATTTATCACTAACCACTTCCACTTTTGGAGTCATTATCTCTTAATCACAATTTAGGATCCTGCTAAACCAGGGCTTAGTAGTCCACTAATCTCAGGCTTATTCTCTAGCCTCAAGTCTTAAAATTCGGGGTATTACAACTCCCACTCACTGGGAGATGTCTTATCACAACATACACTTGTTTGTTAGAAAGAACTTGACATTTACTTTGTCTCAACTTCTTAGTTTGACATCTGCCTCAAGTGTTTCCTAAACAACATGTTAGTACTAAGTACACTATGTTAAAACTTAACTTAACTTTATGGAAGAAGATAACCTATTTCACTATCTTCCAACACTATCCACACGGCTTGGATAAGGTTACATTGCTCATACCAACATAAGTTTAAGCAATGTTGTTCTTTCTATACTTGATAGCATAAACCTTTTGTATCCTTCAGTTGCTTCAACCTTTAAATGCTGAAGACTAGTTGGTAGGATGTCCTTGACATCTCATTCTTCTTGAATGAAAGAGATTTGAAAGTTTTTAACTCCACAGATATCTCTATTGAACTTGTCTTCATAAGCTCAGTCAAATAGACTTGGTCATAATTGGTCACTCAAACGATTATGGTATACAAATCTTATTTGTTCAAATAAGACAAAGGATAATTAGATAATAAGTTCACTAATTTCATGTTCAGGAGACAACTATATTGACTTCAATCCCAATCATACTAGTTAGCTCATCACCCTTTTAACCACAGTTTTCATTTGAACACTTTCCCCTTTGGATTTCTAGACGCATTCCAGAAAACTCCCACTCAATCAAAGAGCAGTTATATTAATAAGATAATAACAGAATATCATCTAACTAGCATGAATGTTCAAGAAAATAAGAAGAGAATATACTGAATTCAATTCTAAAAATAAACAGAGAATTTAATCTTAAATTCAATGGAAAAACAAGAACATTCAAAAGTTTAAGCCTCATATTGTTGTCTCTTAACAGATTCTCCTTCTCATAGGCCCTTCTGACCATATTAACTCATGTAGCTTCTAGCTACAATGTCCAGCTCCTCTTTGCCATGTTTACATCCACTTACTTGGATATAATTGCAGCATACCTCCCACTTAATGAGATGATTCTAACATCTCTATCTGTCTTATCCTTTGTCACAACATTTGTGATAAAGGATTGACTTTTAGAAGTCATTGCTTCAATCCAAGTGGATCAATGTGATTAAAAGCATGGGAAGACTTATTATTATTCAATAATTATTGAATAATTTTAAGTTGCTGCAATTTTTCAGGTTTTTATCTCTAAGAGTTTGAGTCAAGGTTGGATATGATTTTATATTCAAAAAACTCATTTGAATAATCACTTACTTTTAAAGAATCTTTTAGCATTTAACCTAATGTTGCAACTGAAAATACTCTTAAAAAAATAAGCCAACCTACCCCAAAAAATAATAGAACCAACATTAATTTAATTCCAACATTAATTTAATTCCAACATTTTTGGGACCCTCTAAATGCACATAAGCACCTTTTTTTACTCAAATTACACCCAAACTTGCTTCAAATATATGTAAATTATATATCAAATTGAAGCTCTCGAATTTAAGGATTTTTAGGAACAAACTACGTCTCAATCGGAGGTCCCACGCGCTCTCATGCACCCCTAGAAGGTGTCTAGATAGAAAAATCCTGAAAAATTGGAAAATTCCAATGAACGCCACTCTCCTCGATGGCGCGTGACGTCCATGTGCTACCTTGCGGCCGTCAGCTGGTGACACGCATCGGCAATAACAACTCCACGCGCCGTCCTCTCTCCGACGGTGCTTGCCACGTGTCAAACGGAGGCCCCAATGAGCCCCACGGGCCATATGTCTTTTTTTAGGGTCAACAATCAACGTATGACTGTTGACTTTGACCAGTGTTGACTAATGACCATTCAACATTGACCGGTCAACCTTGACCCTGTCACTACTGATGTGTCAATGACGTGCCTCAGTTGACGTGGCTGGTCAACGAATGACGTGGCCTTCATTGACCGCTGCTGACGGGGCACTTGACGCTGATGTGGCAACCTCTCATTGGAGCCACGTGGCATTGGATGACCGATGACGTGGCGTTGACTGCCACGTCATCATCTTCAACCTCCAGCCGGGTCAACCCGACCCGGTTGGAGCTCCAACGGGTCATCACGACCCGCAAACTTCGGGAGGCCATATCTCCCTCGTTTTAGCTCAGTTTTTCGCGTTCTTGGTGTCGTTGAAATCGTAGTTCAGCGAACTACAAATCCATGACATTTATTTGATCTTAAAGCCTCTGTTTCATTGATCAAATCATGAGTGAAGTTGCGGCGGTGACTAACGACCTGCGAACTTCTTTCCTTTGTTTCTCCCTCATCCAAACTCCGTTTGACGCGTTCTAAGCATCATTGGAATCGTATCTTTGAGATCTACACATCCATGTCTTCTTTTGGGGCAAAAACACTAAGTTTCGAAACACCCCATTTTTCTCGACGTTGACGACGCTGCGTAATTCGTCCTGGATATGTGTCCTCTGCGTTTCAAAAGCTTTTCTAGCTTTTGAGGGTTAAATTCTCTTATTTTTGGTTCCACATAGGTTTAAAAAACGTCAACCATTACGAAATCGAAGATGTGAGGAGAAGATGAAGGAACTGTGAGGAGCAGAAGCATTTCGATTTATATGTACAAAGTTTTAATCTTTTGAACTCATTATCATATATCCATATTCGAAACAGAGAGCATACATGGAGTAGTTTCAAGCAATTGAATTAGAGAGGAAAGCTCGAAGAAACACTGACATATTATACAATCTTATGTATAGATGTATGCTAGGCAGAGGGATCCATATACACATACGCATATGATCGAAAAACACAGGAGGCAGATTCATGAATATGTATATATAAAAAAACAAATATCATGCTTGACCAAATATATATACATATGCGAGACACTTGTTCATAGTATATCTGTGTACGCATTCGAAAATAAATTAAAACATCATATATTCTTTTATCATATAATCTCATATATATGATTGCATAACGGAAATAAAAATCATGATGGGATATATTTAAAAAATTATAACACATGTTTATTCACATAGAATATTCACAGCCACAGGATCAACAGCCTTTGATGCCAATGTAAGAAAAATATAACTAAAAAGGAGATTTGGCGTACCAGGGCGAATCCATGTTCTGATTCGGGTCGAAACTCCAATACTCCATACTTGTGCCCATACAATTATTAGACTACTAAAGCCTAATTGTGATTTGCACAGCATATCACCAGAACCAGAAAGATGGTAGGAGAGAAGAGAATTGCCAGAAAACTCAATGGCGAGTGTATTGCAATTGAGGAGGCACACATTATTTATAGTGGTTTATGGAGGCCACTAATTAGGAAACGTGTGCACACCTTCTTGCCCTCCAAGACAGTAATTAATTGATTCTCAATTAATTCCCTAATTATGGTGATTTGTTCCTTAATTAACAAATCCATAATTATTACTGAATTATTCCCCAATCAGCATTTTATGCTGATTTTATTCTTATTTGATTAGGCTACTTATTTCTTAATCAAATAGTCTGGCCCATCAAGGGCGGACTTGGACCCAAAGTCCAACAAAAGATTATATTAAAAAATATGGAAGAATGTTGCAAGTTTGTGGCTAGAAATAACCGGTAATAATATGTGTTGGGATATATTGGAAATGGCGAGACAATAAAGTTTTGGGAGGAATTTAGAAGATGGAAACATATTGAAAGACAAATGCAACATAAATATGTCAAAGGAATCCTCAAGCAGCTTAAGTAATTAAGGATATAATTGAAGTGAATGGGAATTGGGATTATTCAAATATAGCAGACATATTAGAATAAAGCATCTGTACAGGGAAGGTAATTCATGTGTTGCTTAATATAGTACAATCTCCTTTGTTTGATATAAGCGACTCTTTGATATGGGATATCTAGGGAGGGAGTTTTATGGGTTGGGTTTTTTTTTTTAAAAAAACTTAGACTAGTGGATTCAAAGTTTTTAATTAATTTTTCTTATTTTTTTATCTTACATATTTTCTTTAATTGAATTTTATAACTACACTTCATCACTAATCTTTATAAATTGAACTCATAAACAAATTTTCTCCCTTCCTTCCTTTCCAAATACTTCATACCAATTTATTTAATTAATTTGTGAATATTAAGGAAATTAATTTAGTTACTTGTAACAAATGTGTATTTGTTTCTTTTAAATACCATTTTTAATCAAGTGTAGTATAACTACCACGTATGAAAACCATTTATTTCATTCAAGGGATATTTTAGAGAAAATGAGTCTCGCATTTAAGACTAAAGAAAGCTTCTTATCTAGCTCGCGCGCGCGCGCGCACACACACACACACACACATATTTATTACCTGAGGGAGTATTGAAGGAATTCAGGCGTACCTGGAATCCGTTGACTCGCTGAGTACCCACACGAAATCGAAGCACCGATATGGACTCTAATCACGTTCATACGACATATTCACCATTGGAGAAGAGAACTAGGGAGAGCAGTTTTTTAGGAAGTTTTTTCATCATAAAATTTCAACCGAGTCCTACAATCTATCACTCCTATATTTCACGTATAGGAAGTTACAGATTTGAATTTCAAATCATAAGGATAAAACTCCTTATTTGGAATCATACTTTTCCATAATTACATAATAGCCCCAAGTGTTGGGCTTGGGCGCTAATCTATTAAGGGTGGACTAGGCATATTCCAACATCTCCCACTCACACTTGGTAGATCAGATGTTATGGGTCATGTCGCTTTCTCTTCCATCCTTCTTTCATACTAGGTTCTCTGTTGTAACCGTGTGGGCATGATGTCTCCATTTGGGTATCTTGTACTAGAAATCCCTTTCACAAAGACCAGCATAAAACAACCCTATAGTGCAACACAATCATATTAATATAATGCCTTAGATGTCCTAGATTTTAACCCATATACACTTTCTTCATTGCTAATCTAATCCTTCTTGAGTCAAGATAAAACTCAGATTGCCTTTCTTATATACATACTATCCACACTTATGAAATTACCCAAGTAACATCATATGGGACCGGTCTCAGACACAAGCATAAGTATGTATATTCCAAGTAATCTTTCTTTCGCTCATATGTCATTTCAATATGAATCAACTGCTTTCCTAACATTATACCTTTAGATCGTATCAATCATGATTATAGGAAAAATGCTAAAGTAGCAGACATCAAAACATATCACTATGATATTGTCAAAGTCAGAAGACATCATGAAAGGGTTAAACTTTCCAGGACTCGCACAACAACAAAGCAGGGATCTTTTCACTTGCTTCCCGTTTCTCTAGCACATGTGGTATGAATCGAATGCTATGGTATTATTCTTATACTTTAAGAGTGTATGTTGATTTGATCTTACCATTAACACCGTACAAACTTAAGTCTAAACACACACAGTTTTAAACCAAAATTCTTTAGCTTTACTCACCTGACATCGATTTGAAGAATTTGTTGTCTGGCTATAGGTATCATGGACGTGGGTTTACATGATTTGATCCATATTTATAATCATGGATCTCATCCCCACCGACTGCACTTCTAAGTCAAGGCGACATTTAGTTTGTGTTTCTTCTCTACCATATCAGCTCTCTCGTTGTTTTACTGGTGAACACATATGTCTCATCTATGCACACTCCTCCTGAGTGTCAAAGGTGGTCGTTTGTGTGAGAAAGTCGACCTCATCAACCTGTACGACATACTAGATATTGTATACTTTCGCAACACATGTAAAACCATAATGAAGTTTGTATACTTCACTTCCTATGCATGCCAAAGGACTCATTATGCTCTTCATGTATTTCCTTGGCCACATGCTTAGTTGGGGACTTTGCATAGGAATGTGTTGTTCAACAACAATTTTATGTGCTATAGTATTTCTAACAAGAATCACATCTTCATGTTTAGTCTTGATATGATACTTAGGGTCTTTTATTTAGGCAATGGTTGTATTGTCTTCACAATACATTAACATTAGATTTAAATTCTCACTTTCAAATCTTAGATGTTTTTCCAAACATCATAAGCCATATAGCCACATGTACTGACATAGTAAATTAATATGCGCATGATCATTATATGCCCTGAAAAGTATCTTAAGACCTTTTGTAAAGGCATTCCTTGTCTCTCACAATGGTTAGATTAGTACTAACATACAAGTTTTATCACAAAATAGATATCCGGTCTTGTACAATCACTGTGTACATAAGACTACCAATAATGTTTGCATGGAAACCTTTTTCCATTTTCTATGTTGATTTAGTTCAGGGACAAAATCAAGACTCAAAAATCATTACTGAAGTCACTGAGGTATCCTTGGGTTTACATTAACTCAAATAGAAATTGCTCAAAAATCTCCTAATATAATTCTCTTCTTATAGGGAGGATTTTCCTTAAGCTATCTCATTGGATTTCAAGTCCAAGAATATGCATTGCTTCACTCATGTGTTTCTTTTCAAAATTTATGAATATCATTCTTTAACATATACTACTAGATTTAAACTGTTTCTGGTCAATAGTATATCATCCATTTAAAAAGGATAATATCAAAAATTACTTAATGGTTCTCTTCAACCATTTGAAAACTACATTAGGTTATCGCTCTTACGAAACCTTATGCATTATTATCTGGATGATTGCTTCAATCCATAAGGATCTCTGCAAAAACATGAGGTTCTTCCTTTATGAAGCCTCAAATACCACTTCTAGTGAAATCTAATTGTCATTGCAAATGGATTTCGTCATCGATATTACCACTTAAAGGTGTAGGTTTTATATCCTCTTGATGCATATCTAAATTTAAACAGTAAACTATTGCAAGAATAAGTCTTATTAAAACGCACAAAAGGTAAGATGAAAGCCTTCCTATTATGCTCACCCCTTTGCAATCAAATGATTCTTGTATTTCCTAATTGATCTATCCACTCTTAGATTAGATCAACTAATTCTCAAACATGATTCTTTCACAATGACTCATCACTTCTATTACTTTCTTCCATTTTGCCTTTGTAGGAATCTTGTACAGAGCACGACTCTATCTTCTAGAGCATCCATGAATTGCTTTCTCAATTACTCCTTCTTATTGGAGTTTCCTTCTTCTCTTGTTTAGGTCTCTTTATTGACCCTTCTAAGCTACCACTCACAAAGACGATTGAGAATCGCTGGCTGGTTCTGTACTGCCTTGTCTATATGTCTCATAAAGAGACACATAGTCATCATTTTCGCCCTTATTTAGAAATTGATACATAATAAATTTGGTAGCTTTTAGTTCTTTTCAGTCACAATTCCATCTTTTCACTCATGAAAAATGAAGACATCACTCTCATGAGCTCCTACTTACAATCACAATGAAAATGTGCAATTAACCCTTATGGTTTGCACTCTTATGGTCTGCAGAAAGTCAAAACCAATTTTCACTTTGACCATAATTCATAGAGTGTAGAATTGACTACTTTAGAGAGCACATGGTTAAGTTCAATACCACACACACTTGATGAAAACAAATATGTATACTAATCCACTAAAAGTGGACCTCAATACTCTTCCACTCACATTTGGTGGGTTGACTTGAACCATCACACACATAACCATGTCGTATAATGTTTCATTATGCCTTTCAATAACTCCATATGGTAGTGGAGTGCATCGGATAGTTAGCTATCTAACTGTCTTTCTTCTGTCATAGAGCTTATTTGATCATTCACAACCTTGATTAGTTAGTTCATACATAAGATCTCAAAGCTCTTATTTAATTGATTCAATTGATCTCGCAACTTATCCATTCATAGTCCAAAATTCTTAAACTTTAGACTTATGTGAAATCAAATAAGTATGATCATATCATTAATAATCCTCAACAAGAGTTATAAAATGTTAAGCTCTGTGCCTTACCCTCGTACACAGTACTACATTTATCATAGTGAAATAACTGCAATGGAAATAAGGTCATTTTCCCTTTACTATAAATTATTTTCATGTTGCTTTACTTGCTAGATTATCACAAGGACATCTCTACATTGGAAATTAAACTTAGCAATCCTCATTATGCTAATTTTGGTAGTAATTCCTATGTCCTTGTCTAGTATGACACATAATCAAGTCAATACTTGAATTATAAAGAGTGGTAAAGCAACTAAGCATAGAAAGTCACCAATAATGATCAACTCAAAGAAATCTCATGAAAGGAAAACTGAATCAGAACTATATAGATATCACAAAATCATAAAAGTCTAAAACAGTTGAACCCATAATCTAGACGGCATGAGACAACAACTTAGTCTCATTTGAACCAGTGTATCAAGCACATCATAGAGAATTAAGGTCGTTCCACTACATAAAATGAACTTGTAGGCGCTTATGAATTTTACCTCAATCCTTATGCGTCACAAACGCCAACCTTCTTGCTTAGATTTGACAATAGAGAACATTCTATAAAGAATTTAATCCCTATCATCATGATTTTATGGAGCTTATGTCCTTTTGCGTTCTTGGAACAATTCTTTACAAAATGGATATTTCTTTAGTAGGAAAAGCATTTAACCTCACTTAGGTTAGCCTTCTGCTGGGAGAATTTCTTACCCTTCTTTGAATTTAGGGTCATCCTTCTATCTCTTTTCTGAAATCTCTTACCCTTCCCTAATGTTAGGTTTAGAGTGTGGAGGACTTGGCCTCCCCTATGGGGTAAGCTTGTCCTGAGGACTTGCAAAAATCTAAACATTCATTTCCAAGCCCCAAGTACTTCAATACATCGTTGAAAGTAAAAATGTTTTTACTATGGGTCATATTGACTTTCATGAGCTCCCTACCTGGAAAAGAGCATCTTGATGAACAAGCTATACTTGTTCGTAAGACAATACTTGTTCAACTTCTTTCAGTTTCTTTATCATGTTGGTTATCTCATGTAGGTGCTACTTTATACATGGCCTTGCTGTTGAATTTCTTTCACATTTGCACATACATTTATCAAGTATAACTCTATGAAGTTTCCCTTGTCACGGCCATGTTGGCCTCATAACCTCTTATTTGCCAAGCAAATTCTCAGCTTTAGTGACATTTGAGCCAAGTCAATGGCTTTACAACTTTTTTTTATTTATGAGATCTTTCAATGCCATATATCATAATTGTCCCCATTTAGTTTATTAATTAACATGCTTGTTCTTGACAGCCTTAATTGGCTTAGTCACTTAAATTATCCCACTCATAAGATTATTCACAATTGATTTAAACCAAGAATGTCATTTTATAGAACATTTAGGTATACAATGTCATGTACTTGTATTATTCTTGACTAGAAAGGTAATAACACCATTGGGTCTATGATTAGGAGAATGCGTTTGTACCTCCCATTGCACAGATTCCAGTAGTCCCACTATCTTCTATCAAGAATTTCATACAAGTACTTCACAAAATATGCTCAATTATGACTATCGGAATGCTCAATTTCTAAAAGCTCCCACTTAGATAGAGCATATGAAAGTAGCTCCCACTTAAATGAAGCATATGATTCTCTTAGAAGACTCATTTTCCAAGAGCTTCCACTCATAAAAGAGTATTGGACATTTACTTCTTCATGTCTCTTAGAGCATTATTATGTTGATAATGTCTTATTATCAGGGAATTTAGGACAATTCAATAGTTTTCTTTAGTTTCATATTAATCTCATTTCTTCATTTGGAGAGAATTTTCTTTGCTTCTCAAACCCAATTTGATAAGGTTCACAATAACCACTGTTTTCTAAGGCTGGAAGAATTTTATGTCCCATGTTGTTTTAATCATTTCTCGAAGTTTCTCTATTTTCTTAAAGAAATATTTCAAATGTCTTATGCAATTTTTCCTTGTTTCTTCAAGGAAACATTAAATAGTATTTGCTTTCAAGTCTTTTATAGTTTCTACACTACTATAAAAAACATAATAAACGACACTTATTTTTATGAATACTATGGCGCTTGGGAAGGGTTATTGGTTCCAGCGACATAAAAGTAAGCTACGACACTTCTTGAATTTCTGAAAGCGCCACAGCTTGTGCTTTTTTTAAATCCCTCCTACGACGATTATTTAGGGAAGCGCCTTAGGAAAGGTACCCCTCCTATGGTGCTTCAGGCATGAAGTGCTGTAGGAGGTAATAGGCCTCCTTCGACACTTCATGCTGAAGTGCCATAGAAGGCCTACCCCTCCCATGGCACTTCACCTTGAAGCGCCGTAGGAAGTATCTCTTTTTTTAAAAAAAAAAATTTACATAATTTTTTCCTTTTCTAATGAACTTTGTATTTTATAGTATAAATTTACAACAAATTGAATAAAATTAAATCAGAATCAAATTAAACCAGAATGAAATAATTCCACTAAATAACTACTTTGAGCAAATTAAACTAGTAACAATTAATAAAATTATATTTGTAAGCTTAAAAATAAAAAAAAACTTATAATGTATAAGAAGTTTAACAAGAGACAGTTGTAACTTCAAGCAAATACTTGGAAAAAAAATTATAAGCACACATAAAACTACAAGCTAAGTTTCATGACAGATTTTACACTTAAAAAAAAAAAGGAAACTATAGTGCCAATCGATGAAAGCTTTTGTATTAAAAAAAGAAAAAAGACTTACAAGGGAGTTTCTGTAGGAGGAGACAATAAGAAGAAAAAAGCTTATGAGATTTAAGAATTTAGTATGTACTTAGAGAAGAGGGTACCACAGTTGCACTTATTTTCTCTAGTACCACAAGTTTTGGTGTAAGCTTTTTAATCGGATTCAATTGCGTATTTCTTCGAACATGAGAGACTTTGGCAAGAGAACGATGACCTCCACATCTAGATCTATACGTGCAAGTCACAACATGAAGAAGAAAATATATGGCGGGCTAAATAAATTTTTTAAAGTAGAGCAGGAGAAGGGAAGCTATGGCACTTGCCTATCAAGTGCCATAGCTTTCAATAATTGGAAAAAAATAAAAATAAAAATTATAATGGAAGCTATGGCACTTATCTATCAAACACCATAACTTTCAATAATTGAAAAAAAAGCACATGGCCTATAATGACGCTTGCATATAAGCGCCCACAATATCACGCATAGGCTTCATGGCCTATAATGTGAAGCCTATAGTGGTGCTTGCATTGCAAGCACCATTATCGGCCCTAAAGTCTATAATGGCGCTTGCACTGCAAGAGCCATTATAGACTTTATGGCCCATAATGGCACTTGCACTGCAAGCGTCATTATAGACTTCATGGCTCATAATGGCAACGTCATTATAGGTCTCATAGTCACTCTTTTTTTTAAATCCCTTCTATGACTCATCAAGATCCAATGTGTCTTTTATCTTTTTTTTTAATCTTTAATTGCTTATGGACTTGGTGACGCTGACTCTCATTTCTCACAATTTTGTATATTTTGATTAATTTTTAAATTAGGGAACAAGGTGTTAATTTTTTTAAAAAAAATAGGGTGAAAAAAATACCCTTGTATGGAGCTTGCCCAGGCAAGGGCCATACAAGGTATTGGGCAGTTATGGCGCTTTCCTGGTGAAGTGTTATAGCTACCACATGTATTTTTTTTAAATAACCCCTTGTATGGCGCTTCCCCAAGCAAGTGTCTTATAAGGTATTGGCCAGCTATGACGCTTTCCTGGTGAAACACCATAGCTACCACATGTATTTTTTTTTAAAATAGAAGTCTCCTCCGGCGCTTATTTGAAGAAGTGCCAAACGATTAGCGCTTCTAAATCTATATTTTGTAGTAGTGCTAGTGTTAGTGGTTGGACTGGGCTCAAAACTCATTTTCACTAATGAAGTGGGCTCTACCTTTTGAGGTACATCACTTTCTTGAACCTGACATTGGGAACTTTCTCCATTTTGAGATTCCCTTTTACTGTGATTTGATACTGTCTCTTTAGTATCAAATCCTCCCTTTCACCTCTGTGAGATTTTTTCGTATGTGAATCTTGACGTTTCACCTTAAGATTCAAGAGATTCAGGCTTTTCTTTAGGTTTATTTTATGGATTTCTTTTCGGTCACACCTCTTATTCAATTTCAGGTTCTAATGAACCTTAATTTGAATCATTTTGCTCTTGATCCTCTTCAGGATCTTCTCCTTCTAGGCTATGTTTCAGCTTCAAATTTAAATGAGTAAATCCCTCTTTCATCTATCACTCAGAGGCTCACATTTCTCTAAGTAATTTAGGCTTGGATCATTATTTAGAGATAGCAAACAAATAATTTTCTCCTTTTCCAATCCACTACAAATTGGTTCATACTCGAGAAAGTGTTTTCCAATATAGTCATTATCCAAAAAGAATAAAATCTTTTGGCTCAGTGCTTTTAGAACTCTTCAAGTTCATATTTATCTCAAATAAAATTATTATGAATTATTACAAATATTTTAGGATTTTAAACTCATAAAAAATTATTAAAGATAGCACTAAATGCCTTTAAAACATATCCAAATATACTCAAAAAAATTTCAAATATATATCAACATGAAGATCTTGAATTTAGGGATTTTTAAAAACAAACCTCGTCTCATTCGGAGCTCAAATGCAACTTTATGTGCCCCTATAAGGAGGGGGAAGAGGAAATTTTGGAAAATTGGAAAAATCCAGACTATCCTACTCTCGTCATCGGCACATGCCATGAACGTGCGGCCATGGAGATACCGAAATGTTACATGCACTGGCGATCCAGAGTCCATGCGCTGAGAGCTTTCAGATGAAGTTTGCCACATGGCATTAGGCAATCCAATGGCCCGACACGTGCGACATGGCACTTTTATGTTTTTTTTAAAAAAAATTGTTTGTGGATTGGGTCAGCCCATAAACCTGACTTGCCAGTTCGAATCCTCTCTTTTTTTTTGGGTTTGGGTTGGGCCAACTTCGACCAAATCCATTTATTTTATATTTTTTGTTTTAGATCGGGTTAAGCTCTGACTCGCCTGACCCGATCCTGTTTTTTTTTTAGAAAAGCATCAAAACGATGCCGTTTAGATCTAGGGAGGTTGTTTTCAACCTCCCGCCGGGTCATGACAGACCTGGAGGAGCTTCAGGTTAGGTCCGTCGGACCTGACTTGTCTTCTCATGTTTTCTGGCATTTCCAAGGTCATTTTCCTACGTTCTTTGACTCTTTGGTTTTATCTTCTTCTCCTCTATACGATGGAATCAATTTCGAAACCGAAAAATCAAGTTCTCCCATAATCCAGTTTCAAGGTTTTTTGAAACTTGATGCTTCCTTCCGTGCTAGAAATTATAGTGACAGTTCTACATTGTTTTGAGTTCTTATTCTTCGGTTTTTCGTGTTCGATGCCCACATAATGATTTCATGGCCTAATTCTCAATGGTCAAACGATTTCTATGCTATCATAACCGTCTACCAAAATTCATATATATATATATATATAAGTATGAAGTTCAGACACATAATCGATTATGAAAAACACAAATAAACATAATTGATTTGTATGTATAACAGAAAGCAAATTGACTTTCAAACACATGAAAACAGAAGAAAGCTCCATTTAAACAAATGGTTGAAGAGAACTCTGGAAAAATGCTCAAATACCAGAGGAATATTATATGCAGCGGACAAAAAAAATTCAACTTTGGCTTCAACAGCATTCTACTCTTTGCTCTAATATCATTGAGGGATTTTGGGTATATCTGGAATCCGTTGACTCGCTGAATACTCACACAAAATCGGAATATCGATATGGACTCCAATCATATTCATACAACAAATTCACCATTAGAGAACTAGAGAGAGCATTTTTTAGGAAAGTTCTCTCATCATAAAAATTCAACCGACTCTCAAAATCTATCACTTCCATATCTCAGGTACAGGAAGTTATAGATTTGAATTTCAAATCATAAGGATAAAACCCTTATTTAGACTCATACTTTTCCATAATTACATAATAGCTCCAAGTGTTGGGCTTGGATCCTAATCCATCAAAGATGGTCTGAGCATATTCCAACAAGTATCATCTACAACTGTTCAATAATGAACATATATATATATATATATATATGAAAACTAATTAAAGGGGAAACCGAAAAATAACTAAAATCAAGTGAAGAAGAATGTACCTAATTCAATTGCATCCACACGAACAAACAAATCTTGGCCCGTACTATTGAATATTCTTATGTCTTCCATATTAGTATGCCATGTCAAGCAGCCTCTCAGGGTGACCTCATTTGCACTCGCATATGCTTCACAAGAACAATCCTTCAGACACTTCTCTTCACACTCTTTCAAGTTCATGCTCATGCTCTGATCCAAGTGTGCCTCTGATGTATCTGGCAGCTTCATACGTTCCACTTTCACAAACCCCTCCCCGCTTTGACACGTTGACACATTCTTCTTCCTCACACACCCACCACCCGACCCACTTCGCATTTGCGGGTTTTTGGTTTCGAATCCAGGCAAGCACACACATTGAAACTCTTCAGCACCATAGTACTCGTCACAGTAACTATTTGACCCGCACCGTCGATAGTGGTCACAATTCTGTCTTGGAATGTGCAATATTTCTTGCCATCTACGATCATCAGGCTGCCACGTGGACCGGATCAAGTGACCAGTGTTGTCAAGCACCAATCTTGATAAGGCTGAAGGGTCCGTGAGGGTGAAAGTATAGCCCATTTCACTTGCATCGTCAATGAAGCTAACGTTGAAGATGAAGTAGTTGGGGATCATCTCAGGTACACCGCCCCATCTTTGACCCGTCCAAGATCCAGCCCGATAGATTGGGTCCTCGTTTCTATAGACAAAGAACTGAGGATAGCCTCTCGGGTCGATCTTATACCTCATGTTTCCGGGTCTCGGGTCGTCAGGGGATTTCCATGAGGTGAGGAACCTATTCAATCCAGTTTTCTTATCCAATCCTAGTTTCATAAGCGGAAGCATGGTGTCATAGGGATAATCAAAACTCTTCCAAACAAACTTTCTTGTTCCTTTTTCGATCAAAACCAAGTTTCCTGTGTCTAGAAGCTTAGCAAAGGTGTTAGTGGGAGAAGATGAGAGTGAAACATTGGAAGACCAAACGGGATTGGGATTATTGGTATCGTTGGCAACAAGAACGATGTTTCCATGGATGTCTATTGAGAAAATTCCAGAAGTAGTACCGTTAAGAGGGTTGTCTCTGTTAGCAACCCAGACAACGGTTTGCTCTGAAACTTGGTTGTACCATATTCCGATGTAGCGATTTCTGGGATTATTGCGGGGCGTGAAGAAACCAAGGGCAAAGGTTTTACTGTCGGAGAGCAAAACGTCGCCGTTTTTAAGGGGATTGGTTGGGGTTATTCTATCTAGGAAGTGACAAGCTGAATAGCGGACGAAGAGAATTAGGAATAGCAGGATATCGATTGGAAAGAGCTTCATTTCGACCAAAAAAACAAAAAACACCAGTGAGGCTGTTGTATAGAGGTTTGGTTCTTTACCAAAAATTGTATTGTCGACAATAAATATGGCGAAAATGGTCCCACGTTTGCAACCGGCACACCACCAAAAGTATGAAAATGGTTTCAATTCTTCTTAATTTGATATTTGATTTTATTTATAAATTTAAATTAACTAATTTTTATATGTTAAAAAAAATTAATTAATTTATTAATTATAGACTAAATTTTTAATTTTACCCTGATCTATTATTGATTCTAAAAACCAATATAAATAAATTCTTCTTATTTATTGTAATTAATAGAAACAAAAATATAATAAATACATTTATTATTTTAAAATTTGACTTATAATAAGAACTAAACTAAAATTTTTTATTAAAATGAATTTATAAATAAAATTAAAGCATTTATGTCTACTTTGAAGTCTTTGGTTTAACAGCGATTTTGGCAATATCACCGGTGCGAAGAAAAGTATTGAGGAGTATAGGTAGGGGCGAAGCAACCTAGTTCAACCATGGATCCACGTTCCTTACTTATCTAAAACATGAGTTGGGAAAATTCACCACAAATAAAAAGATTTTTTTCCTGAAAAATAATATTTTATATATTAAAAATTAATTAGACTAAGATACTGGTTGTTAAACAAACATTTTATATATTAGGTGTTATTAAAAAAATATTTTTAAATATTAGTGTTGCAGAAAAAAAATTTTAAATATAAAATTAAAAATTAATTAATTTAAAATATCAAATTATAAAAATATTTTAAGATGTAATATATAATTTAATTTAAATAAATAAAAATATATAAAACAATAAAAAAAAAACCCCCCAAAAGTAGGGGGATGAGATGCGGACCCGTTCAAACATTTCTCTGTCCATGACCAAATCATTGCGGTCCATTAATGATCTGCATGTACTGATAGGGACTAGAGAAAGCGTGTGGGACCGATTTAGTTTTCTGATTATTACTCACATTTGACTACTCAAATCTAACCATACTTATTTTTACAATAAATAAATAAAGAATAAAAATAAAAAATTCTAACCATAATCACTCTATATATATATATATATATTAATTTTTGTTATAAAAGTATATGTGATAAGAGAGAAGATTGATAGAATTCAGAGAAATGATTGATAGAATTTCTAGAGAGAAGTTAAAGAAAAGTTCTGCTTCAGTTTAACTGAAACAATCGATTACATGCCTTTATATAGAGTCAGAAATCTAACCCTGGTTGCCTGACCATGGTTATATTTAACTCTGGTTACATGACCATAGTTACTTTATATCTTCTTTATGTCCTTGTCTTTTTTTGCTTTTACTTTGTGTCAAATCTTCTTTTCTTCTTTATGTCAAGTTGACTAGAAGAGTAATATGAGTCAATGGACATCCACATATTTAATATTCATAACACTCCCCCTTGGATGTCCATTATGAATGTGCCTCATTAAAAACTTTAACTAGGAAAAACTCAGTGGGATAAAAACCTAGCCAAAAAAAAGAGTACATCATTCATTGATACACCATCGAGTGCTGCCTCATTAAAAACCATTCTAGGGAAACCCAGTGGGACAAAACCTAGATAAGGGAAAAAGAGTACAGCGTGTATCGATTCCCCCTCTTGATAATATCAGTTGAAATCTTTGAATCTCCGAAAACCAATATCATGAACAAGTTTTTCAAAGATTATACCTGGGAGTGACTTGGTGAATAAATCTGCTAGATTTTCACTTGAACTGATTTGCTGGATATCTATTTCACCATCCTTTTGAAGGTCGCGAGTGAAGAAAAATTTTGGTGAAATATGCTTCGTTCTATCGCTCTTGATATAGCCTTCTTTAAGTTGAGCGATATATGCAGCATTATTCTCATAGAGGATTGTTGGGATCATTTTGCCAGAAGATAAATGACAAGTTATACGTATATGATGTATTACTGACCTCAACCACATACATTCTCGACTTGCTTCATGTATTGCTAGAATTTTTGCATGATTAGATGATGTAGCTGATATAGTCTGTTTCATAGATCACAATGAAATAGCTGCACCTCCACATGTAAATAGATAGCCCATTTGTGATTTACCATCATGTGAATCAGACAAAAATCTAGCATCTGCATAACCAACCAGTTCATGCTTGGATACATTTGAATAGTATAACCCCATGTCTGTAGTACCTCTGAGATAACGAAGAATATGCTTTATTCCATTCCAATGCCTTCGTGTTGGTGAAGAACTATATCTTGCTAATAAATTAACAGCAAATGATATATCAGGACATGTGTGATTAGCAAGATACATTAGTGCTCCAATAGCACTAAGATATGCTACTTCTGGACCAAGTAGTTCTTTATCACCTTCTTCACTGATTTCTCGGGGTCGAAATGGGTCTTTATCCACCTTTAAAGATCTTACAATCATTGGGGTACATAATGGATGAGATTTATCCATGTAAAATCGCTCTAGGACCTTCTTTGTATAAGTTTCTTGATATACAAAGATCCCTTTCTTAAAGTACTCAATCTGTAATCCAAGACAGAATTTTGTTCTTTCCAAGTCCTTCATTTCAAATTCTTTCTTCAAACAATTAATTGCCTTTTGAAGCTCTTTAGGAGTTCCAATGATGTTGATATCATCAACATAAACAGCAATTATAGCAAATTCACTATTAGATCTTTTCATAAAGATGCATGGGCATATCGGATCATTTTTGTATCCTTCTTTCAACAAATATTCATTAAGGCGATTATACCACATGCGCCCTGATTGCTTCAGGCCATACAGGGACTTATTTAACTTAACTGAGTATTGTTCTCGAGAAATTGAATTGGATGCTTCTGGCATCTTAAGTCCTTCAGGGACTTTCATATAAATATCATTATCAAGTGATCCATATAAATAGGCAGTCACAACATCCATTAGATGTAAATCAAGTCCTGTATCTACTGCTAGACTAATTAAATAACGAAAAGTAGTCGCATCCACTACTGGTGAATATGTTTCTTCAAAATCAATGCCAGGTCTTTGTGTAAAACCTTGGGCTACTAGACGTGCCTTATATCTAGTTATTTTGCCCTTTTCATTTCTTTTTCGTACAAAGACCCATTTGCATCCAACTGGTTTTACATCTTCAGGTGTAAGGACTACAAGTCCAAATACTTTTCGTTTTGCCAATGATTTTAATTCTGCATTAATGGCATCTTTCTATAGGGGCCAATCTTTTCTTTGTTGGCTCTCACTAATGGATTTTGGCTCATGATCCTCATTATCATTCATTACATCATATGCTATATGATAAGCAAAGATGTCATCAACGTTGACTTCATTTCTATCCCATCGGATTCCATTCATAACATAATTTATTGAGGTCTCATTATTTTCACATATATCAGGTACCTGGGTCTCTTCTGGGACTACAACATTCTCTTCTGGAGATAATATCTCTTTATGAGATGGCTCTTCTGGAGTTACTAATTTTTCTTCATTATCCTCGACTTGACCATCTATATTCTTTGCTCCTTTTCTTTTTTTGATGATTTTTATCTTTGGAACCGATGGGCTTGCCACGCTTCAGGCATGCTTTAGATTCATTCATAGTAGGTTGTCCTTCAGGGACATCAATTTTAATAGGAGCATTAGCAGCTGGGATATGTGACTTTGTCACTTTCTTTGGGTCAGTAAATGCTTCTGGCATTTGATTAGCTAAATTCTGTAAATGAATTATCTTTTGAACTTCAAGTTCACATTGTTTTGTACGAGGATCAAAATGAGCCAATGATAACTCATTCCAACTAATTTCTTTACCCAGCTGCTTGTTTTCTCTCCCTAATGTTGGAAAAAATGATTCATCAAAATGACAATCGGCAAATCACGCCGTAAATAAATCTCCTGTGGATGGTTCTAAACATTTTATAATTGATGGAGATTCATACCCAACATATATTCCCATCTTTCTTTGAGGACCCATCTTGGTGCGTTGTGGCAGTGCTACAGGCACATATACCGCACACCCGAAAGTTCTTATATGGGAAATATTAGGTTCCTGACCAAAAACCATTTGTAAGGGGGAAACCTTTAAATAACTTGTTGGCCTAATGCGAATTAACATTGCTGCATGCAAAATGGCATGGCCCCAAGCAGAAATTGGTAGATTAGATTTCATAAGTAAAGGTCTTGCAATTAGTTGCAACCTTTTAACCATTTTGCATGTGAACATAAGCTACAGGATGTTCAACAACAATTCCAAGGGACATACAATATTCATTAAAAGCTTGTGATATAAATTCACCAGCATTATCAAGACGTATTTTCTTGATAGGATAATTAGGGTAATGTGCTCTTAATCTAATCAATTGAGCAAGTAATCTCGCAAACATCAGGTTGCGAGAAGATAATAAGCAAACATACGACCATTTAGTTGATGCATCAATTAAAACCATATAGTACCTAAATGGTCCGCATGGTGGGTGTATTGGCCCACAAATATCTCCCTGTATCCGTTCTATAAATGTGAGAGACTCACTTTCTACTTTGCTTGGTGAGGGGCGAATAATTAACTTTCCCTTGGAACATGCAGCACATAAGAAATCATGGGATTGTGGTATTTGTTTATACTTCAGGGTATGTCTATATGAATTCCCAATTATTTGTCGCATCATGATTGAACCGGGATGGCCTAACCGGTCATGCCAAATAATAAATTCATTGGTAAACTTCTGGTTTACATTATCAAACTGCTGGTTTGAATTGGCAAACTTCTGGTTTGCATTAGTGAACTTCTGGTTCTCAATAGTATGTGTTTCAATTGTGCTTATACATGTGTAATACAAACCAGAAGAAAAAATAGGAAAACTTTCTAATATGCATTTTCTGCCAGCAACTATATTTGTAATGACAAGATATTCCTGATTATTTTTAGTTGTTGTTTCTAAATGATATCCATTTCTGCGGATATCTTTGAAACTCAGTAAGTTTCTTTTAGACTTGGTAGAATAAAATGCATTATCAATGCATAATTTTGTTCCTTTAGGTAACAAAATATTAGCTCTTCCGGAGCCTTCAATTAAATTTATACTACCAGATATAGTCTGAACATTGGCTTCTTGTATTACCAGGGAAGAAAAATATTTATCATGTCTGAGTATGGTGTGGGTTGTTGCAATATCAATGAGACATAAATCTTCAGGATTGATGCCAATAGGATTCATTCTTCATAAAAACATAAATAAAATTAATACATATGATAGAAACAACTTTAAATAAAATATAACAATTAAAATTATATTAAGAAATATGCAACATCCAAATAGTTATTATATATATCGCCATACTCAGAATTCTCGCCCTGATCAACATGATTAACTTCAACATTTGATCTTTTACCAGTATTTTTAATTGATTCTTGGTAAAGATCAACTAGGTGCCTTGGTGTACGACAGGTACGAGACCAATGGCCCTTACCACCACATCGATAGCATGGATTATCAGCATATTTGTTATGCCTACTGCTTTCCCCTTTTTGGTTCTTATCAGTCTTTTCCCACTTTTGGTAGGAATTTGAACCTCCATGATATCGACCACAGCCACGCCCACGGCTGTAGCCATGCCCACGTCCACGTCCTTGTCCACGTCCACGTCCACGTCCACGGCCACGGCCACAATAAAATTCATTTGTTACCACATTCACTTCAGGGAATGGAGTTGAGCCTGTTGGACGGGATTCATGATTTTTCAATAAAAGCTCATTATTTTGTTCAGCCACAAGGAGACAAGAAATTAACTCAGAATATTTCTTGAAACCTTTTTCACGATATTGCTGCTGCAGGAGCAAATTGGATGCATGAAATGTGGAGAATGTCTTTTCTAACATATCATCATTAGTAACATTTTCTCCACATAATTTAAATTTAGAAGTAATTCTGAACATAGCTGAGTTATATTCGCTTATAGATTTAAAATCTTGCAAGCGCAAATGCATCCAGTCAAAATGAGCTTTTGGAAGAATGATCATCTTCTGGTGATCATACCTTTCTTTCAAATTGTTCCAAAGGACAAGTGGGTCCATTACTGTCAAATATTCAGTTTTTAAATCCTCATGTAAATGGTGGCGAAGAAAAATCATGGATCTGACTTTATCTTGGTTGAATGCCTTATTCCCTTCTTTAATCGTGTCTTCCAGACTTTTGGCATTCTGGTGAATTTTCGCATCCAACTTCCAAGATAAATAATTTTTCCCGGTAATATCAAGAGCCACAATTTCAAGTTTTTCCAGGTTTGCCATTGTTCAAACTAATTAAAGAAATAAATGAAAATAATTAAAATATGAAATGTAAATATGCAATATAATAACTGTAAATTCATAAAGACAATAAATAATTCATAAGGCAAGATAAGAAAATTAAAACATGTATGGCTTTGGGCCATTTAATTTCTTGACTTCAGGCTATGTATGGCTTCGGGCCATTTAATCTCAAGATGAGGAATTAACTATTATCTTCAGGATAAAAGTTGTACATGACTTCTGGCCGTATAATAAGATAAAAGATGAAAAATATATATACCTTCTGGCCATATAATAAGATGAAAAATGTATATAGCTTCTGCCTATATAATAAGATGAAAAATGTATATAGCTTATGGCCATATAATAGAAAATCAAATGGATATAACTTCTGGTCATATTATAAGAAATTAAAACATTATGACTTCTGGTCATAATTTCAAGAATCAGATGTGTATGGCTTCTAGCCATAATAATAATAATAATAATAATAATATAAAAGAACTTGACAATATATATAAATGATATAAAAATAATGACGATCTTCAATCTTAGTTATGGAACCCGATGTTATATAACAATCGATAAAAGTATCTCTCTAATTCCATATAGTGGCTCAGATTATCCCAGATCTATAAAATAAAACAAGATATATATAATCATTAAAGAAACTATAATTAGCTATCGAAGGCCATGAGATGTCAAGGAAGAGCAAAGGGAAGGCTTTGCAAGAAGCTACAACGGTTGAAAGAAAAGGGAACAAAAGAAGGACTCAAAGATGAAAGGTAGTAAAACTTTCTTGTCTTGCATTTACTTGATAAGTATGCTTATGTATTGATGTGTTTAATTGCTTGATGAATGGTATGAAGCATATGTGAGTTAGTGAAGCTCTGTTTTTACTTATGTTATGGCTATAGTGTAATATGTAAAGCATTGAGTATGTAAGTATGTCATTATGCTAGCATGAATTTATGTAAGCAAACATGTCGTGCATTAAGCTTGTATCTTGTGTGCATAGTTAGCCATGTTTGCTACTAAGATTCCCTCGAATCTCACTCTCCCTCACCCAACCATATAAGTGTGATAAGTATAAAAGAGAAATGCAAGAATATGTGCAAGAATAAAATGCAATGGTGGAAGGAAGATTGAAACATGTCAAATGGTTGATATAATGAACTTAGACACTTTGGTGGCCCCATGTGGCTACACAAGTTTTGCATATTTGTATATGAATTAACTAAGAATAAGTAGAGACATACTTGGATAATCATAGAAGTAATTAAGAAATGATGAGTCACTAAGAAGTTATGAATCACTTTATGATAGTTTTTGAAAAGTTTTAAACTATTCAGAAAACCCCACTCAACTACAGTTTCAAATCCTATCTTGAGGTTGGGAATTGAAAGAGTTTTGCACAAGAATATTACTTAGTGGTTCAAATTCACTATGAAAAACTCATCAAATCGATTACGGAAATAAGGTGTTACACTATACACCCAAACGTAGCAAAAATTCATTTACCTCATCAAGAACAGCTTTATCTTCTTTAATGGTAAAAACACAAGGTAAAACCAACCATTGTGTGACTATTTCAAACGCTGACAGTAGTGTTCCAGCAGAGATCTAGTGGGTTTTGAGCAAGTTTCAAGATGTTTTCAGAGAGCATAAGTGCCTCCCACCCTTTAGGGAAGGTCACAACCACCCTATAATGCTTAAAGAAGGCACCAATCCTATAAGTTTGAAGGCCTATCGCTACCCAGCAGCTCAAAGAGACATCATTGAGAAGCTAATTGAAGAGTTAATGCAAGATGGGGTTATTCAACCAAGCTCTTCACCTTTTTCAGCTCTAATTGTTATAGTTAAGAAGAAAGATGGCATATGGAGGATATGCATTGATTTTTGTGCACTTAATAAGGCTACAATAAAAAATAAATATACCATACCACTTATAAAGGAGCTATTTGAAGAATTTGGAGCTACTAGGTGGTTTACTAAGCTCAACTTAAGCACTAGCTACCACCAAATAAGAATAGAACCAGAAGATGTACACAAAACAACATTTAAGTCCAACTCTAGGCATTATGAGTGGTTGGTTATGACATTTGGCTCTACCAATATAATGTACTAGCCACATTTCAAGGAGCTATGGTTGCCTTATTTCGATTGTATTTATACAAGTTTGTTTTAGTATTCTTTGATGATATTCTGATTTACAGCTCTTCTCTTGCAGATCATGCTGCACATTTGGAGAAGGTGCTAAAAATCTTGAGGGACCATCAACTCTACATAAACAATCCAAGTACATGTTTACTGCAGCTAATATGGAGTATTTAGGGCATATTATAGGTGCTAGGATAGTCTCTATTGTAAATAAAAGACAAGTAGTTGCTAATTAGCCTCTACCAACCACTATTAAGCAATTTAAAGCTTTTTTAGGCCTTGCCGGCTACTATAGGCATTTTATTAGAGACTTTGACACCATAGCAAGGCCTCTAACATCATTACTCAAGAAGAATGGGTTTGTATGGACTCATGTGGCCATGGATGCTTTTAATAACCTCAAGAAGGCTCTTACTACAGCCTCGGTTCTCTCCTTACCTGATTTCTCCAAACAGTTTGTTATTAAGGCTGATGTATGTGGCTCCAGAATAGGGGCTATTCTAATGCAAGAAAGGAAGCCTCTAGCATACTGTAGTAAGGGTTTAGCACCTCAATATCAGTACTTATTAGTTTATAAGAAGGAACTTATGGTTGTGGTTCTAGAGGTGCATCATTGGCATCAATACTTAGGGAGGCAACATTTTGTCATACATACTAATTAGCAAAGCCTTAAATAACTCCTTGGATAGTAGCTAAAGACCTTATTTCAGATGCTTTGGGTGGCTAAGAAAGCTAGGTTTGACTATGAGATTCAATACACAAACGGTCAAGATAATTCAATAGCCAATGCACTCTCTAGAATTCCTAAATTACAGATGATGCAAATTGTTCTATACACTTCTTCTCCTGAATTGTTGTAGCACATTAAGCCAAGTTGGGAGCAAGATAAGTATTTACAGCAATTGCTCCCTAAGGTTCAAGCTACCAATGGACCCCTTTCCCATTTTACTTAGAGTGATGAATTATTGAGAAGGAAGGGTAAGCTTGTGATAGGCAATGACTCTACTTCAAACAAGAAAATCCTAGATTGGTTGCACTCAAGTCCCCAACGAGGGTCATAGTTGATAGGAAAGAGGTAATTTGGGTTGTAGTTGATAGAATAAGTAAATACTCTCATTTTGTGGCCCTCTCTCGTCCATACACAACAGTATCTCTAGCTCAAATGTTTCTAGATCAAATCTACACATTACATGGGTCACCTACTGAGGTTATCAGCAGGGGACTGAAACCCGGACCCAATCGAAAATCGGCGACCCAACCAATAAACTAATCCAGTCCGGGAGTCAACCCAATTTGGGGTTTTTTTAATCTATTTTTTTTTATTTTTCTTTAGAATTTTATATTAATACCCCTGAAATCTTCAATTTCTCACCGGTTTAGCCCTAGGTTAGCTTCTGTTTGACTCCCATCTGACCCACAGACCCTTGATCCAGTACCCCAGCAGGTTCAGTGGCCGGTCCGGGTTTCAGAACCTTGATTATCAGTGACTAAGATATAATCTTTGTAAGCAACTTCTGAAAAGAATTTTTATGTGTTTTGGGGGTTCAACAAAGAGTTGTCTTTGGCTTATCATCTTCAAACTGATGAGCAAACAGAAGTGCTTAACAGGTGTCTAGAAATATATATAAGGTGTATGTGTTAGGAGAAGCCCAAGGAATGAGGCAAGCGGTTATCAGATGCAAAATGGAGGTATAACATGTCTTTTCATACATCTAATAAAGCATCTCCCTATAAGCTTTTGTATGGCCAAAAGCCTCCTCTCTATTGTCCCTACCTGCCTCACAATTCGGTACTAGAAACGGTTGTTTGCACATTTGAAGCAAGGGAACAAGTTTTGGTGATGCTCAATCATCATTTGCATCATGCAACCAACATAATAAAGCAGAAGGCTGACTTACACAGGTCTGATCATGAATTTATTGTCGGCCATTGGATCTTTTTTAAGTTGCAGTCGTATAGATAGATTTTTGCTGCTGTTAGGAGCTCATAAAAGCTTGCTCCAAGGTATTTTATATCAAGTGATAGAAAGAATTGGTCCTGTTGCCTATAGACTAGAGTTATCTCTGGGATCGAGAGTTCACCCTACTTTCCACGTTTCTATGCTGAAATTGTGTCCTAATCCAGCTGTGAAGCCTCGACATCTTCCTCTAGACTTCCCAGAGGCTCCACCCTCTTTAGTTCCTGAGCAAATCCTCAATTGGAGGTCTGTTAAGAGATGAAAGAAGTTCATTACCGAAGTACTTGTTTAATGGAAAGGGTTGTTAGAAGAAGAAGCTTCTTAGATGCCACTTCTTCGATTCCAAGAACAATTTCCAAATTTTCAAGCTACACATCCTTAAGGGCAAGAATGTTAAAAGGGGGTATTGATATGAAATTGTAATTGTAATATGTATTTCCTAATTGTGATCCCTAATTCTCTTTTGTTTGGTAAGTTAGTTAAGGGAAGAACAATGTAGTAAGAGTGGAATTAGATAACTTTAGAATAGCACTAGCCAAGCATGCCCTAATTGTGTCCCTTAGATGATTATGGTAGGATTAGTAATTAAAACATTAGGACAGTTCTGTCCCCAACTAACTAGCTTTTTATATAAGGGCTATCCCTCTCTCATTGTAAACTAGTTGTTGATTGCTATTGAATGAATACATATTCAGCAACTCTTGTGTCTCTCTCTCCCTCTTTCTCTTGAATCTCTCTCTACTCTCTTCTATCTAAACTCTCTTCTCTCCTTCTACCTATTCTCTAAATCAAATTCTGCCAACAATTACAAAATTGCATCACATATGATGGCAAAAGTAGTGATATTTTGCATTATTGAGTGCTTAGCAAGTTCTAACAACACGGTTTGTGTTTGCCTCAATTTGATCTCCACCAAATATTTAAGCCATACCAAAATTAGTGATAACTCCCCATTATTAATATATTTGAGACACATTTTGATATAATTTGGGAGTTATCAATGCTAATTTAAAATGATTTTCTTGAGATTTTATAAGATATCAAAGTGGTGCATTATTTATGGGATTTTATTGTAATTAATATAGTTTTGAAAGTAATAATAATAAAAAAAAGAAAATAAACTTATTTCATTTTATTGTTAGTTTAGTGCTCAGTTATTTTACTTTGAGTTGTTTTTTTTTTCTTTCCTTTATATCAGGTGACGTTGAGGCTAGGGGTGGAAACAGGCCAGGCCAGGCCAGGCTTTTGCCTTAACAGGCCTGGCCTGTTAAGACATAAACTGGCCTGAGCCTGGCCTGTGGCCTGTTGGAGGCCAAATTTTAGGCCTGAGCCTGGCCTGTACACAGGCCTGGCCTGGCCTGAAGCCTGTTAAGGAGGCCTGATTTTTTGAAATTTTTTAAGCAAACTAACAGGCCTATAGGCCACACTATAAAACAGGCCAACAGGCCACAGGCCGAAAACAGGCCTCCTTAAACAGGCCAAAAACAGGCCGAAATTTACGTAAACGACTATCAATGATTCAAAATACATCAAAACACAAGAGAATTAAAGTCTATTATAAAATCAAGGAACGATTAAACAAGATCATTACAACATCAAAGCAAAACTAACATTCTTGTTAGCACAATCTCGCAAGAATTTCAATCTAACCAAATAATTGGAATGTGAAGGGATAAATCATGAAAAGGATTAGACATTTATAATGAGATTACATTATAAACCACATGCTCAGAAAACTCATTTTTTTGAATCGTATGAGAGTTTTATCAAGATGCAGAAAATAAGGTTTTGCTAATGATGTAGTGGCCTCAATATATCGTTCCACACATCTAGAGATGCAACTGCTTTCGCCTCCACTTAAGCTCGACCCTGGTTTTGTGATGCACTTCTCAAAACACTTGCCCCTCACTGTCTACAAAATCAGTAACAAAGAAAAGGAGGCAAGCATAATAAAGAAAAGTAATTCCCACAAGTCAAGAAAAGTAAACGATTGCCCTAAAAAGGAGGCAAGCACAAACACACACGATCTCCCCTAAAAAAAAAAAACACACACACACACACACAAATCTTCAATACTGATAAAGTAAAAGCAGGCATCAAAATGTAGTTAGTATTTTATATATATGGACAATAATGGAGTTAGAGCATTTAAAGGGAAATGAAGAGAGTTGAGAGGATGGAATCAATTAATCTCCAGCTACTTGTCATCTACTATATTCAATTCAGATTTATATATCTCTATAATATAAGTCTAACACTCGCTTTAAAGAAACTTCAAGATATACATAATTAAGCTTTTGTCAAATCTCTTCTTTTCTCAAATAATTCTGGTCTCTAGATAGTACTTTAATTTATTTTCTAATCAAATTGGATTCGAACTCTGAGCAAAAAAAAAAAAAAAAATGGATTCGAACACACTTTTTTGCAATCTTTATTTAATGCCAAGGGGCCATACTTGAACAGGTTATGTGCAGAATGCAGATTCTCAGATCATCAAAAAATGGTGCATAGACATCCATATATATGTACCCTCCTCAAATTAGTACATTAATCAATATATATAAACCCTCCTCAAATGATCCGTATGTTGCTATATATAGTATGTTTATGTTAATCAATTTGATTATATATACAAAGAACCAAATTGGACAATTATGAACAGGACAATTATGAACCAGAATGAACCAGAAACAGAATGAACTAGAAACAGAATGAACCAGAAACAGAATGAACCAGAAACAGAAATTAAACAAGAACAGAAACAATGAACCAGAAACAGAAAATCAGAAACTGAACCAGAAAGCTAACCACAACAGTGAAGAATCCGAAATAAACCAGAACTAGAATCCGAAAATGAAGAACCAGAAAAACCAGAAATAGAATGAGTGATCTGTGCCAGAACAAACCAGAAACGGTCGTGCGCCTGTGCCGCTGTTCGAGCTACAATGATCGAAAGAGGAGATCTGCGATGCTAGAGACGAGATCTGCGATTCTGCGATGCTAGAGACGAGATTTGCGATTCGAGGCGAGATTCCAGAATGAAGTGAATGATTGTGAGGCGAGGCGAGGCGAGAAACGAGAAACGAGTGAATGATTCTGAGGCGATTCGAGGCGAGATTCCAGAATGAAGTGAATGATTGTGAGGCGAGGCGAGTGAATGATTGTGAGGCGAGGCGAGGCGAGAAACGAGAAACGAGTGAATGATTCTGATTTCTGAGGCAAGGCGAGGCGAGATTTCAGAATGAAGATGAAGATTGAAGAATAATAGGGTTAGGGATTTTAGAAGAAATGAAGAAGCTTTGAAGAGGACGAAGTGAGAAAAAAAATTTCCAAGACATGTGTGTAATTAGTATCACCATTTACAAATTTTTTTTTTTTTTTTTATATATTAACAGGCTCAGGCCGGCCTGACAGGCCTAACAGGCCTATCAATAAGCCTTGGCCTGGCCTGTTAAACAAAACAGGCTTTAGATTCGGCCTTGGTCTGGCCTTTTAGCCTGACAGGCCAGGCCTGAACAGGCCTATCACAGGCCAGGCCACAGGCCCCTGACAGGCCGCCTGGCCTGTTTCCACCCCTAGTTGAGGCAACGGAATGAAAAAAAAAAAAAAAAAAAAAAAAAAAAAAAAGAGAAAGAAAGAGGTGTCACCGTTTTGGGCCAGAGAATTAGATTCATTGGACTAAAGGCATTCAAAGTCACGTGGGACGACATCGTTTTGGTCAATTTGGAAAAGTGGAAGAATTGAAACTAGAGTGTGTTTTGGATTCAATTAAAAAAAGATATTTTAGGAGAAAACCTTGTTTTTAAGAAAAATCATCTAAACACCTCAAATTTTCCCAAACCTTGGTTTTGCAAAAATCAGCCAAACACCCTAAATTTTCTCAAACCAAGGTTTTGAGCTCAAACCATGGTTTTGAGCAAATTTAATTTTTTTTGCTTTTTTTCATATGTGGACCCCACCATCTCACTCTAATTGATCCGTTTTATTAATGTGGGCCCCACACCACACACTCTCTCTTCTTTTTCTTTTCTTTTTTGAATTTCACCTATTTTTCTTTAATCTTTTTTTTAAAGAATTTTAAAATTTTAATACTCCATTTTATTTTATAAGATCTATTTATCTAATTTGATTATATTAAAAAAATTAATTAATCTGCGCACGAAGCTATAAACTATATGGAGGAGCAGCCGCACAGTGAGAGGGGGGCCATTCGATATTATTGATCATCATCTTCATCTATCGGGAGCTGCAACAGAGAACATGAGCCGCAATTTACATTGAAGAACTCAGCGGAGAAGGACAGGAAGGAGCCGACAGTTGGGATATAGAGAGGAGGACAAAAACAGCAGTCATCTTCATCTTTCAAGAACCAGAGTGAGCGAGAAAATCCAGAGATAGTGACTATTCACCAAGAGCAGTTCACCATCTTCCTCGAGCTGAATCAGAGAACGAAGGCACCGGTTCTGCGGTTCTGTTCCTTCTTGGGTGACTCGGTGAACAGTGATTGGGAGGAGAAACAGAGAAAGTAAAGACATAGCAAAGGCAATAGCTTTGACGCAAAACACATAGAAGATTATTGTAATGCTGTGATTTCTTTCCCTGTTCCTTATGGTTTGCAATTCTGAATTTGCAATTGCTGTCTGGACCTCGATTAAAATCATGTGTGACTAGTTCTTTTTCGACCTGGTTATGAACTAATTTAAGGATTTTAGCATGTATGAACCATTTAATTGTGTTTATGTTAATTTTGTTTACTTGATCTTGATTTATTTTGTCTACTTAGTTCTTGATCACCACTAAGTATGAATTTGGGAAATTTAGATTATCCTTGGGAGATGGATCTTAATTAGATCATAAGATTAAGTAATGTGGGATTATAATTATTTCTAATTTTTCAATAGGATAGGAATATAACTATTGGACCCATATAATCATATTAGAGTAAATTTGAACATTTATTGCCTCTTGAGTAAATTAGTTAGGAATAACAATTTTAACTTAAGAGATGGGTATAAGTGATTAGAAGATACTTATATTCATTTAAACTCTAGATTAACAAATTAACATTAAGTACTTTTAATTGGGTAAATACATGCTCTAAAACTTAAAGAAGGGATTAGCCACTCTAGGTTATTTGTATTAATTGAAATCTTTAAATCATTATATTTGTTTCTTTTGTATTTGTTTAAATTGTCTTTCAATCTCTTTCTTTGATTTGCTCAATTTAAATGAAAATGGGAATTTTAGTGCCTAATTATCTATTACCTTGGATCTCTGTGGGATGATCTTGATTTACTATTATACTATTTCTACGGCCCATACACTTGCGGTGCTTATTTAAAATTTAGTAGTATCAATTAGTCATTTTTGTATTTAATTCATGGTCTAACAAGATATTTCTAGCTTTTAAATCTTTGTGAATTATTCACATTCTTGAATCTTGATGAAGGTATAAGATCCATCTTGCAGTCCCACAAATGATGTCAAATCGTTTCCTCCAATGTAGTTGTAATTTGTTTGCTTGATCTGAAACCCCCTTGTCCAATCTTGTCAGTGATAGAGAAATTATTTGTTGCTTCAGTTATGTTACTTAGATCAAAAAATAGTAAATCTGAATTGCTTTCTCTGTCAAGAACATAGTTGCTAGGTGTTCCTTTCGCTAGATCAAGAGACAATAACATATGAGTTGTAATGATTAGAGGGAAATATACTTCAATACAGTTGAGTTTAAGCAGCTTACCATGTCTCAGTTTCTTCACAAAGAAGTACAAGAAAGACATTGCCACAAGCATAAACAAGAAATTAGAAACAACTATGACTATCAGGAACCCCTGGTTAGGAAGAGTGCAGTGGATGTTAAAGCCTTCATATTACTTGTAAAAGTCTACGAGGAAACAAATAAATAAATATATGGCAGAATTTAAACGACACAAGAAACAACAGAATTATTAAAATAGAAAATCCCTCAACTCAAGGGTAAAAATCACGGGTCATCCATATCAATGAAAATATGATCCACAATGATCAAAATAGGGTACAACAGAGTTTCAAACAAATGCATAAACACATGCAATCACCCAGCCAAACAATAAAAGCTACAAGCTTACAACAGAGAATAAAGCAATCCAAAATACCAAAAAAAAAGGTCCTTGACCACGAATATGTTTTATCTCACACCAGGCCTCTAAACGAAGATCTTACAGTGAAAATGACAAAATCATATATTCTAAACCTGCCGACCAAATTTCAGCTCGATCCAATGGGCACCGCATGCACAAACGTCGATTTATCAATATTGACATGTGAAGCTGCGTTTTTCTCTCACATGGCTACAACATTAGACTTCTCCGACCTCTCCAACCTCAACGAGGCCTCTCTGCCCACAACCTAATATGTCATCTCTCCACTTAAATAAATGAGGCACAATCTCATGTTAGGAAACTTCGAGAGAATATTGTTTCTCCTAAAACACAATCAGGAAACTTTGCCTTTTTTTTTTCATTCTCTCACTCTTTTCATTCTTTTCTATTTTTTCCTTTCTTTTCTTTTCATAAAATAGGAAATACATAAAATAAAAAATATATATAATTTGGACAATTCAAACATGAACTGTTTTCCTCGGAGGAAGGGAGCCTAAAACCCAACACTCTTTCTTGCCAAGAGAACCGCAGGGCTTCCTTTTATATTTGGCTACAAATAATATGATGTGTCAGAGTAGTTTTCATGACCAAACCATAAGTGTCTATGTCCACCAAAGTGTAGGGGCCTGTTTGGCATAAAGGAAAGGGAGGACAGGGAAATTTCGAATGAGTTCAATTTAAAAGAGTTGTATTAGTGAGGTAAAAGTTCTTCTATGAAAAATAAAGTTTTAACCCCACTTCTCTTAATAAAGAAAAGATATAAAATAATAAAAAAATAAAAAAAAATTAGTTAAAAACTTTTAACCCTATTTCTCCAAATTTGTTTTTAAAAAAATAAATAAAGTTCATCCACTTTTCCAAAAGTACATTAAACAGTAAATGGATAATATTATTTTATTTGCATGATATATATATAAATATATATATTCGCTGATGCTTTTTGATAAGTATCATCCAATATATTTTATTAGAATAAAAAAACTTAAAATCTCATTAACTATGTCTTAAAATTTAATAACTTTCTAATTTTACACATATTTAATATACACTCTACCTTAAGAGTACAAAATAAAATAATAATAATAAATGAAAGTTAAAATTGTACATTCATATAAAAAATATAATAATTTGACCTAAAAATATGAGACCAAGAAAAAACTTCTCCCTCTCCCATATAAATAAGACTAGAGGAGTATACTCCCTCTAATCCATAGTATAAGGCGTTTTTTGAAGAAATGTATAATCTAAAATATAAGTCATTCACTTGCAAGATAATTACTACTCAATTTCCATTTTTTTCCCTGTGATTAATACTCTTTTTTTTTTAATATTACCCACTCATTATATCTTCTCTCTCTTCAAAATGACACATAGGTCCACACTTTTTATTATGGGTAAAAGTGGAAAAATATTTCAACTTTCTTGCCCCCCATCATTGAAGCTCCTAATATCTTCCATGTCGTCATTGTGATATGTCAGCCGGCCTTTTTGCATTATCTGATTAAGACTTGGGTATGCTAAACATGAACAATTCTTGAAGCATTTCTCTTTGCAACCGTTCAAGCTAATGCTCTCGTTCTGATCCACATGTGCTTTTGACGTCTCTGGTACCTTCAAACCTGCCAACTTTACAAACCCTTCCTCACTTCGACATGTCGATACATTCTTCTTCCTCACACACCCAGTTGATCTGTCTCTCTTGGGTTTGAATCCAGGTGGACATGTCAAACCCTTTAATATTTCAACATTTATCATAGTACTAATGCGCAGTTCAAGGGACGAAAAGAAGTAGCATAAACATACTGATATAAAGTACCTTATTATATTACAGGAATCCTCACAGGGTTTGTGCATAATATTTACATAACTCAAAATAATATAAAAACTACAACTAACCAACATTGCTACCTAGACAGGTATGGGATCTTTAGTTGCTGGTAACTGCTTCCTTGCCCTTGGAGCCGCTATCTCTTGTTGAATAAATTTATAAATATTTGGAAAGGGGTGAGATTCATACGAATCTCAATAGTAACACATACAATCAATCATATAAAATATGATAATTAAACATGCAATGTACCATATAATGTAACAGAGTGAATGTACTACACATATATCTGACTAATCATAAATTCATAGTGTTCAAGATTAAATGACTGTTTGATCGGTGTTCAAAATCAAATGACTGTTTGTCCCTACTGACCACACTGTGTACACTGTTTAGGATCAACTGACAATTTGACCCTTACTTGACGTAATGTTCCAGAGTAGACAACTATATGTCCATACTTATCTCATCATCTCAGCTGGGTCCCAAATGAGCCTGATGGTACTTGTGCTTTTCCTACCGGGTGGTACTTGTGCTTTTCCTACACCATAGCTAGGTTTTGTAACAAACAACTCATATCACAGAACATGGCAATTCAAAGCATATAAACAATCACATAGTATATAAAAGATAAGGTTACTACCTTAAATCCTTTCCCACTGTCTAGCTACTCCGATCTAATGATGGTCTAGCTCGGGCAAATATCAAATCTTAAAATTCCAAATTTATAATGAGTTATTACTCATTCATGTCTCATTCCTAAATTTATATAGTTGCTTATCTCCACAAAAAATGTATAATTACCAAAATACCCTTAGGAATCCAGTCTAATTCCCTTTATACCAAGTAATACTGTTCTTTATAAAAAATATGACCTTGGCTACCTCTACACAATTTCGCATACATAATCCATTTTTTTTCTCAGTTTTGCCAAAATCACACTCCATTTCCCAAATTACCCTTGCAGCCATATATGTTAGGGTTTTAGGGGTAAAATTGTCATTTCACACCCTAAAGCCTCCATACTTCATTTTTCACATGTTCCCAACACAATTTTTCATTCTAAAAACAATGGAAACATCAAATTCCTTTCCAAACACAGAAAAATACCCCTGGTCGAAATTCAAAAAATTTGGGAAGATTGGAGTTTCATGCTTTCATTCAACTAAACACTTTCTTTTCACCCTAATTCACTTCTTGAATCCTTTAATTACGCTTCCTACATGATTAATCAAAATTTGGACTGCACCATCCCTTAGGATTTATGCCTCCCAAATCACAAAATCATGATAACCAAGCCAAACAATCAATCAAATCACTAATAATAACCATGAATCAACAAGTAAAACAAGGTTTCTTGAATTACCTCTTGATTTGTTCTTCTTTCCTTGGAAAACCGTCCCCTCTCCTTCTTGTTCTCCTTAATTGTCTTCTTGCTTCAAGTGATTTCAAGAAGGATGAGGATTAGAAGAGGTTTCTAAGGATTTAGAGACAAGAACAAGTGAATTTTACTTGCAGACTTACCTAGGTTTACTTCTTGAATCCTTGTCTCTTTTTTTCCTCTGTCTTCTTCAAGATGTTGCTCTCCCTCTTCTCTCTCTATTTGGACGAAATTTTGTCCCCTTGTAAGTGTCTAAGAGCTTCTTGAAATATCTCCTTTCACCTTCTTAAAATAATATTTGTTTATTAGAATTTTTGCACATGTGTTTTACCTTTTGCTTCTTTTTTTCCCACTTGGTTCTAAATGCCTCCACATGGCTTAATTTGTGTCCAAGTATTTAATTTCTCTTCCTTTCTTCCTCCTTAACCGACCTTGACCCTTAATTATGGAGAAATAAGAGGCTTCTTGATTTATTAGCCAAATGACCATTTTGCCCTTACATTTCTTCAATTTTGGAATTAAATGTCATCTTCCTTTTTCCCTTTTCATTCTTGGCCAAAAATTTCATATTAAATTGAGCCAATAATTGTGCTCTTCCTTTCTCCATTTTGGGCTACAAAATTAGACCTTTAAGAAGACAAAAATTGAACTTTTATGTTTTAACTTAGTCAAATTTCATGTAACCTCTCTACTTCTAATATTTTGTCATTTTAAGTGCGCCAAAACCCACCATTTTATTCCATTTAATGTAACAAATGTATACAAGGAATTTTCGTGAACAAAATTTGGGATATTACAAGACACACACATTCAAGCCTTCACTCTTGTAAGGATGACAAATGCTATTTGATGCACACCTTCTATACCTGTCACACTCCTCTGCAAGATCATACCAGACTTCGAGCCATCTATTCTCTTGAGCTTGCCACATGGTTTGTGTAATGTGTTATTTTACCCGTTTCGTCGACAACATTTCTCATGTAGATCGAAAGGTCCTTGAGGATTTTAATGCCATTCATTACAGTAACTTCATTGGCATTATTAATAAAAACAGAAGAAAAAAAAACGTGGTCGGGTTTCCCCATCACTGGAATACCGCTCCATCCCTGACCTGCCCAGGACCCGACCCGCCAGAACGGATGTCCGTTTTTGCACATGAAAGCCTGAGGATATCCGGTCGGGTCAGTAGAGATAACTCCGGAAGTATGGTTCAAAGGATTCCCTCTGTTGGCAACCCAAACAACCGTTTATTTGGGAGCATTGTAGTACCATATTCCAACGTAGCGGTTTGTGGAATTATGACTAGGGGTGAAGAAACCGAGGGCAACGACACACACAAAATTTTATAACCTTACTTAATGTTTCATCATAATTTTGATAATATTTATATGCTAAGTTAGAAATTTTATTGTTTTAACTTGATTTATTTAAAAAAATGAAAAATAATAAAACATGTTAAACAGGCCTAATGCCGGCGTGTTAAGAGTTCACGAGCTAGGCTACAAAATAGGTGCTTGTCCATGCCAGTTTGTTGGTTTGATATATCTTTCAGACATATCTTGATGAGCACTCAGAAACTTAAATGTTGCATATTCCTTCCACTTAATGTGGAAGAGGTTGACACTTCGATGATAAATGTGCTTATTTTAACTTAAATTTGTTCATCCCACTGCTTCTGGTCCTTTTTATAGGTAATGGAACTATGTAGATAAAAAAATTTGGTTTAAATTAGTTAAAGACAATAGATACGTAGAACAAAGACAAGTTAGTTTTCAAAAATATCCTTATATACAGAGAGTGAGAGTGAGTGAGTGGATAATTAATACAATCAAAACTAACCAATAGTCAATGGGGGAAAATGAAAATATGAACACGCTATTCAATATGTTAAATTTTCTTATATTGGACCAGACTCACCAGAGTGAGGGAGTAGTTAGCATCAAGAAATCTACACCGTAATTTGTTCCATATATGTAACCAAACAATGATGCATCTTATTAAAAAGATTTTTTTAATTTCCCACTTCTAACCTATACAATATTGCCTTGTAGACCCTAGTTATGATAACAATTTTTACACCCAACTTCACTATATATACATGTGTGAATTTGGATTCGATCATATATATATATATATATGAATCATTATTATACACCATGTTTCACAAGATATATAGCATCACTTTTTACTCACAATTAAGTAGTAGCCCTATAAGAACACAAAGTACCACCATGTATGTGTTTGAGAGTTCATGGCCTTTAGCGAGCTTTAACTACAGTAGTACTCATCTCATTTACTGAATTAACTCCTTCACTGGTTGATGGATTTGAACTGTCACCAGGTTTATTTCTTTTGAAAATAAAAGCTGGTTGTTTTGGAGAAGGAAGAGTTGAGTCATTTCCCAACATGGAAACAACTGTTGACATAGTTGGTCTGTCAGCTGCAAAGTCTTGTACACACAAAAGACCAATTTGTATGCATTTTAGAAAATCATTAAGGCAAGCATCGTCTTCCTCTACTAATGATGGATCAACAATCTCCATAGCTCTACCTTCTCTCCATAGGTCCCAAATCTGAATGAATTTGAAGATCAGATAATTAGATTTATATTGAGAGATAATATTGATTTTAGAGTTGTTTCTAATACAATACTCACATGTCCAACCAAAGTTGAGTTAATTTCTTCATAATGACCACTATTCTTTTTGCCAGTAACAATCTCCAGAAGCAACACTCCAAAGCTATACACATCAGACTTTACCGAGAATAATCCTTCCATTGCATATTCGGGTGACATGTAACCACTAAAAAAAGTAAAATTAGTCATATATAACAATGACAAGATCAATTTATTAAAGCGTTAAACTTTAATACTATATTTATGTCTAAATCAGGGGAAATAGGAGTTATAGGTGATATAATCTTGAGAACTAATTGTATGCTTGAATTGTGCAGCACTTACTAGGTTCCGACAACGCGTTTTGTGTTTGCTTCAATTTGATCTCCACCAAATATTCTAGCCATACCAAAATCTGCGATTTTTGGATTTAATTCGGAGTCTAACAAGACATTACTAGCCTTCAAGTCTCTATGAATGATTCTCAATCTTGAATCTTGATGAAGATATAAGATTCCTCTTGCAACCCCACATATGATATCAAGCCGTTTGCTCCAGTTTAGTTGTAACTTCCTTTCTTGATCTGAATTTTTAAGCAATCATTAACATAATGCATGCGTGATTATTAGTCCAATTTATTTTATGAAATATGAAAAACATAACTTACCAAATATGAAAAAGTCCAAACTTTTATTTGGCAAATACTCATAGATCAACATCTTCTCTTCTCCATGTATGCAACAACCCAAGATTCTCACAAGGTTTCTATGTTGCAGCTTCGCGATTAAAACAACCTCATTTTTGAACTCTTCAATGCCTTGCCCTGAGTACTTAGATAGCCTCTTCACCGCTATTGCCATTCCATTACTCAGCAAACCCTGAAGTCAAAATCAACATCCAATTTCTCAATGTACTTCTAAGATCTCGTTATAAACCATAAACATGTGAATAAACCCAAAGCAACATTGATGAAATTCATAAAATTTTGGTCAAAGTGCACTTTCGGTAAAGTTTCAGTTTAATTTTTTGTAAACTATCTTTCCGGTCCTTTAACTCTAATACGTACCCTTAGTATCACAAAATTCTTGTGCCACTGATTGCTTTTTATAAAAATTAAACTTAACAATGTTAGTATTAGTGAATGGGTTTATAACTTATAAGCTTTTTTTTTCATGTTGAGACCGATGGGTTAGAGTATTTACAAGACATTTTATAAAATTAATGAATCAAAATGAAATATTGAGTAAAAGTTAAATGATCAAATGTGCACTTTTACGTAATATGATTTAAGACTTGTTACAGAAGAATGATTACGTACCTTATAAACCGAACCAAAACCACCTTGTCCAAGCTTATTAGCATCAGAGAAGTTTTCAGTTGCTGCAGCTATGTCAATAAGATCAAATAATGGTAAATCTGAATTTTTCCCACCGCTAAAGTCATCCATACTCGGAGAGTTCTCAAAGTTGTAGTTAAACAAATTTTTGCTATGCCTTCTTGCTGCAACAAAAATAATTGAGTGAGTTCAGTTTTGATCCAGTTGTATTAACAACTATCGATTCTAATGAAAAGATTAAAGAAATTGTTGAAGTAATAAGATTAGGGAAAGGAATAAATCATACCTTCTTTCTTGTTCTTTATAAGACAATATATGATCACCAGAAACATTACTAGTAATGTGGAAACAACTAAGAGCGAAATCATCCCTTTCATGCCAAGCGAACCAAAGGGCTTTTTTCTGTACTTAGCTGAAAATGACAATACGTGCATTATTAAAAGCAAAGTTCATGTACTGATTTTATTTCATTAAATGTACCAATTAAATATACAGTAGCATATATAAACAAGAGGAATATTGGAGTAAGGTGGGTTAAGGATAGATGGAAAGATAAAAGTCAAATTATTTGCATGCTTCATTCCAGAAGGTAGCTTATATGAAATGCATACCGGTGTAGCTAGTTTTTTCGATTGTTAATTCCTCAGTTATATTCATGTTTCAAGTCTTCCAAGGTTTTGCAATGACAACATTTCGAACTTTTTTTCTTGAAAAACTAGTAAACTTAGCTTCTTATTTCTCACACTATTTGTGGATTTTATTTTGGGTTATGGGGCAATTTTATCCTAAAAAGTTTTCACCAAGAAGCAATTTTTCTTTGGAAGTTTTTTTAGAGGCAATTTTTTCCTAAAAGTGTCGAAAAGGAAGTAATTTTACCATAACCATTCCATATGTCATTCATATCATTTTTTTTAAGGTGCAAATTTGCCTCAAAAGTGTTAAGCCTAACTTTGAAAAAAAATAAAGTAAATGATACATAAACTTCCGGGGCAAATTTACACATTAACATAAATGACGTGGATAACATTTGGAATGTTGGCTCAACATATTTAATCAACTAATGGTTAAAATTAACAAAAATAACGGCAAAGGCAAAATTACTTCTCGAAAAAATTTGGAGTAATAAAATTGCCTTTAAATGACAACCTTCTAGACAAAATTGCCCCTTAACCCTTTCATTTTCAAATAGCTATCAAAACTTTTAAAAATAACAATGATGTGCGTGTGTGTGGATCTAAACCCATCATTTGAATTATGTAAGGAACCCCTTATGATTCATAAAGAATTAAAAAAAAATTGCTTTGTGCAAATGGTACAAGAACACAAAGCAAGACCATGAATACATAGACAAGTTTATCACACAAATTTGAAAAAATTAAAGGACCTAATCAGAAAATTGATTGGAGAAAAGGTCTGTGATTGCAGAATATAAGAAAGAAAAAGCGCAGGATCATGGAAGATAATGGAAGAATTTGCAAATCAATTTCCAACATGACAATAATTGTTACAAAAAAATCATTATCTGAGGTTAACGCGGTTAGTGTTAGAGGACTAAAGATACCTTTTAAAATAAATGACCAAACTGACACCTTGTATAAAATTAAGGTGTCAAAGGAACACTTTTGTCCATTTAATTGTTCTTAATTATACCATCATTTTTAAAATAAGCAAAAGGATTAATCATATCACTCTATAAGTAATTTGCTTAATTATTGAGTTTTTTTCCAAGCGATTATAAAGACATGAACAAGATGCCAATATATGTTGTTGTTCAAAACCAATTAAAGAAAACAAAAAATTAAAACATAAACTGATACCAATTAAAGTATGTTTAGCTTTTTGTTGAATAAGCATAATACTCCCTATAATCCTTAATATAAGACCTATGTGCCTAATTTTTTTATTAGATAAAAGATGTTAGTTAATATAACATGTATTTTTTAAAATATCTTAGTTTTATTCTTAATTCTCTCATCTCATCTCCTCCTTAATTATATAAGTGTGTTTGGGATAACTTATTTGGATCCTAAAAACTTTTTTTTTTGGGGTGTGTGTGGCTGTTTTTTGGGGGGGGGGGGGGTGGTTTAAAAGTGGGATCGGGGGCTTTTGAGTTTTTTTGGCTATGTTTGGTATAAGAGAAAAGCTGCTTATTTTCTTAGGCTAGATTTTGCAGCTTATGAGGGAAAAGTCACGATCTAACCTTGGAGAGGGCAGAGGCCATTGGGGAAAAGGACAAAAATGTGGTCTCATGTACCGGAAATGACACCGAGAGGGAGAGAGGAGTAATGTGATAATAAAAAAAAATTCCCACCCTCCTCCAGGATTAAAAAAAATAAAATTATTATAAAAGACCCAATAACATAATATTTGTAAAATGTTCTAAGAAAAAGTTTTCAAAAAAAAAATTAATGTTTCTTAAAATTATCACATATATATTTATTTAACAAAATTCATGCCACTTTTAGTTATTTTATATCTAAATTTGTTTTTCAAAATAATCATCCAAATAAGTTTCACTTATAAAAAGGCCACTTATACTATTACTAATCAAAATATAAATCACATTACACAATATAACTTTTATCCAATCTTAAATTTATAAAAATCAAATTACAAATTGAAAAAAATTATTTTTGTTACCGCTATTCTAAACAGACACATTGTTAAGGGGTAAATATTTCTTATGTAAAATTGATACATATGAAAAGTGTTTCCCATGTTTAGCACCAAAATTTACTTCTAAAACATAGAGGGAGTAGAATGAAACAATTATTTTCATTTTTGACACATTGACCAAAGGTTTTTTTCTTAAAGTTCAACCAACTGACCAAGTCTTCTTTTGCAAAATTTACTCGTCAACAATATTGACCAACTGACCTATGTTTTGTCCAAGTCTTCTTTTTCAAGAAACTGACCAAGTTCAACCAACTGACAAGTTATTTTCATTTTTGACACATTGACCAAAATTTACTCGTCAATAATATCTGGCAGGAATTAAGTTTGGCAATACGTGGCACAATCTTTTTCACAAAAATGCTCCCCCAGGACCAACCACAGCAAAGGATTAATGCAATTTATGAAAAAATTTATAAGCAATAAATAATATATATTTATTATTCCAGCTGTATTATATGTATCTTTTTGGTGAGATGCTATAATGTATAATTTTTTATCGGTATTTAAATAATTTTATTTTTTTAGTAAATAATTGTATTATTAAATACGTACAGACTTAACCAGCAACCACCATCAAATAACCAAATCATCATAAATAGTATAAATTCTTCTTTTTTTATATCAATATATTTTTCTTATATTACGAATAAATAAATAATAAAATAAGAACAACTTTTAATTCTAATTCTAACAAAAATAATGTCTGAAGAGTACCTAATTCAAGGGCATCCACACGTACATAGAGATCCTGTCCCACACTGCTATACGTCCTAATATCTTCCATGTCAGCATGCCACGTCAGACACCCAGTTAATGAGCTCTCATTCGCAGTCGTATATGCCGCACAGGAACAGTCCCCCAAGCACTTCTCATTACATTCTTTCATGCTAATGCTCAAATCGACACGCGCTTTGGATGTATCCGGCACCTTCACACGCGCCACCTTCACGAACCCCTCACCGCTTCGACACGTGGACACGTTCTTCTTCCTTACGCACCCATCCGACCCGTCTCTGAGGTACCATTCTCTCGAGTTCTTGGGTTCAAATCCGGGCAGACACACACACTCAAACTTCTCCGAATTATACGGGTCACAGTTACTATTTGACCCGCACTGCCGGAAGTTGTCACAGTCCTCTTTCGGGCCATTCCAGATCTCAAACCATCGATGTTCTTGAGGTTGCCACGTCGTCCGTCTCACGTGACCGGTGTTTTCAAGAACCATTCTGGTGAAAATGGAAGGGTCCTTCACACCATACATTACTGTGACTTCAGTAGCGTTGTTGACAAAAGCTACGCTGAAGATGAAGTTGGGTGTCATCTCGGGTACACCGCTCCATCTTTGACCAGTCCAAGGTCCGACGCGCCAGATCGGATTCCCGTTTCTGTACATGTATAACTGAGGATACCCTGTTGGGTCGATTCTATAGCTCACATTCCCAAATCCCGGGTCGTCGGAGGATTTCCATGATGTGAGAAAGCGGTTCAAACCGGTCTTCCGGTCTAACCCGAGTTTCATAAAGGGCATCATGGTGTCACAAGGATAGTCAAAACTCTGCCATAGAATTCTCTGTCTTACTCCATCTTCGATCAAAACCAAGTTTCCTGTGTCTAAAAGCTTAGCAAAGATATTATTGATGGAAGACGATGATGAGAACGATCCATTGGAAGACCAAACCGGGTTGAGGCCGGTCCTTGTGTTGTTGAGGGAAACGACGACGTTTCCGTGGGGGTTGATGGAGAGAACGCCAGAAGTATCATTAAGAGGATTGTCTCTATTAGCAACCCAAACCACGGTTTGTGTTGAAACTTTGTTGTACCAGATTCCGACATATCGGTTTCTGGAACTATTCGAGCGAGTGAAGAAACCGAGGGCGAAGGTTGCTTTGTCGGAGAGCAAAACGTCGCCGTCTCTGAGGGGTTGGCCGGGGGTTATTCTATCAAGAGAGTGACTAGATGCATGATGAAGAAGGAAAAGAAGGAATAAGAGAGTAGTGATTATCAGAACAAGCTCTTTGCCAGAAGACACTGTCATGGTGTTAAGTTCTGCGAGACTATTGGGATATTGGAGCGAAGGCTAACGAGGATATATCATTGCGGCGTGAGAACGATATGGATGTGATGTGAGGCCAACATTTTTAAATTTGGGTAGTTGATGAGTAGAAGAAAGATATTTTCTGCGTCTGGTTGAGGCGGTGTCATGATCAATATACACACACGCACACACTATTTCTACCCCTCATTCTTAACATAACATTCAATTGGCTAATTTGGGTGCATTAATGAAGCAAACTAAATTATTTAGTTTGTTATATCATATTCTACATAATCTCTTCAAAATATTTATTTGTATTATTAGATTATATATCATTTTATAAATAAAAAAAAATTAGTTTAAAAAAATTATAGATATAAATACTTTAAAGTACTCCTTCTAATCATTTTTTATAAAAGTATAATAACCGAATTACTTATTTTAAGAAATTAGTTAAAATTAGTTAAAAATATTAAATAATAAACGAACTTCTTTTCAAGTACACCCTTATTTATAAAGGGACAAGTAAAAGGGAGAAATATAATTGTAATGAGAGAAAGTATGAAAGATAATGTAATATAGAAAAAATAGGAAGAGGGAAAATAGAGATAAGGAGATATTAATTAGGGACAAAAAGGGTAAAAACACATTAAATGCTCAGATCAACTTTAAATAAAATCTTATAAAAATGATTAAGACAATTCAAATTTCAGGCTCTTGTTTAAAAGAACCAAAGAAAGTAATCTATTTAACTTCCTTAATCTTCTTAAATTATAGACAATTAATCAACTGAGTCATGTATTAAGGATTAAAGCTAATATATAATATAATTTGTAAGAGAATGGTCCTGCTTGTGATGGTAAGAGTTGTGACAGAGACACATAACTAGGAAAAAGTATCCAAGGGACTGGTTTGCATTGAAGTATTTGGTCTTTCTTCGGGTTGTGAAATGAACCAGATTATCTGGCAAAGGTTCTTATTTTGTAACATATTTGGAGACCAAGATCTACGTGAAGGTTCATGGATCTTATCACAACTTTATGGAAAAGTTACTCCTAAGTTCTTTTTTTTTCTTTTTTTTGAACAAACTCCTAAGTTCTTCAAGACTATCAAATTATGTTGAAGTGGTCCGAATAAGTTTTGGTATACATTTACCAAAATGGCCTTAATTAAAAAGAAAGTCCCCAACCCCCAATGGATGACGACCATATTGGCGACCCCTAGCCACTGGAACCTCACCACCTGGCACTATTGATATTTCAGGTTAACAATTTGAGCATAAAACAAGTTAACAATTTCAACTATTCATTTTATGTTACAACTTAAGTATAGCAAATTGACAACTAACATTGAAAAGTTTAATTACTGCTAGTCATTTGCAAATGATGATAAGTTCCCCTAACAATTGGCAAACAAGAATTACCAAATTCACAACTGCCTTTATATACTACTCCCTCCGGTCCTAATTATAAGACATATTTATCTAACTTTGAAGAAATTAAGAATAATAGTTAAATTAGTTAATCTTATGTATTTTCCTAAAATGCCCTTATTTAATACATACAAGAAATCATATTCTCTTCATGTTGATCACTTGCCTTGATGTAAAGCAAGTGATCTTGCCTATCATTAAAATAGAGTTATGCCAGTTTGGTTCGAGTGGAATTAAAGAAAAAGAAAGTTACAATTTTTAAAAATAGAGATGATGACATTGATAGTGTTGAATTGATTTTCTTACCATTTATTCTTATAAAATAAAAGAAACAGTAGAATTGAAGTGTATGTGACATTAGTGAATTGCAAGTATTACTTACTTTATAGAATATATAGGTGTATTATAAAATTATTATTGTGTTTCATTATTATTGAGAAAGTATCAATGGGGGTATTTTAGGAAGAAATTGACAAAAATTAAAACTTCATCCTATAATTAAGACCAATATCAACTCCTAAATGTTGTCCTATAATTAGAACGGGGGAGTACCTTTTTTAAAATTGACAGCTATAATATAAAAAATTAACTACTACTTTCCCTTCTTAAATTGCACAACTCCTTTTGATTGGGTTGGAGATTAAGTGTGTTTCGCTTCATTGTTTGATACTAACTTGAGTCCATTTCACAGGTTTCTTTCTTAAATTGCACAAGAAATCTTGAAAGAGGGTAAAAGGGGGAAAAATAAGAATCAAATCTTTTTTTGAATAGAAATATGATATTCAAGCATCAAAAGAAGCCAAGACAAATACCTTTCCTCATCAATCTCCGCCACTTGATAAAAAGATGGAGGTTGATCAATAATACGAAAACTCTACTTCAAAGTGTGAAAGGATTAAATACCCCTTTCATTTCTATATATAAGGGAAAAGAGGTCTCTCCACTAACTTTCCTCTCCACTTAATGCCTCAACCATTAGATCATGTTTTAATAAGTGTGATTTAATATTATGTATTAAATAGTATTATAATATTAAATATAATAAAAATCTACAATTAAATATCACCCATTAAAACATCATCTAATAATGATTAAGATACTAATAGTCCGTTTGGTTCGATTCTATAAGAAAGGATTACATGTAATCCTGATGCAATAGACCAATTACAGCGTTTGATTCGACTTATGTAATGTAAAGAGAACTACATTTTGGAGTCCTGATTACATCATTTAATGCAATCAAGATTACATTGTTAGGGCATAAGAATGTGGATGTAGGCGTCATATAATCAAGTGAAAATGATATTATTGCCATTATAATTTTTTAAATTGATGAAATTGCTCACCCATAAATGCTATTAAATAATTTTAATTATCACCATTACATATTAAAAAATTAATTAATAATATATAAATTTAAGAAATATTCCCCCATTAAAAAATAAAAAAAAATTATATTCTGCTGTTAAAAAATATTAAAATATCCCATTATATAATATTCTCATAATTAAATATTAAAAAATTACTGTGAACCCAATATGTACATTGCATAATATTTTCACTATTAAATATTAAAAAATTACTATGAACCCAACATGTATACTACACAAAATGAAAAAAAAAAAAATCATTAACCCAACGTATACATTATACATATATGTGTAAAAAGTGGTAATTTTGTCTTTTCCCATATTATTTTCATATATTCTCATGCTCGATGTAATATAATCAAATGTTTTTATGCATATGCATCATCTTTCCCCGATGACAAACCAAACAAATTCATGTAATTATCATTACATTTCATTATATTACCTCTAATTCTGTGAACCAAATGAATACTAAGTGAAAGGGAAATGGAGAGGGAAGTTAGTGGACAGACCCCTTTCCCTATATATTAGAGCCTTTTTTTAATGGGCTTGTCCTTAAATGTAAGATCCATTTTGAGTTTTTCTCAATAATAACTGCATTTTTTCTCATTTTGCCCTCAATTAATTATTATACTATATACATTCTCTTCTATCATGTTCTCATTATTATTCCCTTTATAACCCATTCATAAATTGAGGCATTGTTGAAGGGGGAAAAATAAATAAATTTCTTACATATTTATTACATTTAACTATTTTTAACTATTTTTTAGAACCTCACGATTATGTTAAAAAGGTTCTTATATACTCGTATAGGAATAGAGGGAGTAGTCAGCAATACCTACACTTTCCCTATCCTAGTGCTTGATAACAATTTGCCAATCCCTATGTAGAAGTAGCCTGACAATATCATTAAAGGGTTGAGACCGATCGCACCTCCTAAGAATTAAATTAATGGCTTCAATGCAATCAAAGACCATGGTAATATTCTTGAAATGCTTGTCCCAGCATAGCTGTATGCCCTACATAACTTCTAGGAATTTAGCAAAGGCTAGAGGGACGATGTTTCATAGCTTGCAGCTGCATCCACTACTACCATTAGGAAGCACCAACACATCCACCTCGACTCTAATATATAGAATCCATTTGATCTCTACTAGAGTTTGTAACAAAATTAGGCTTATTGGACGAGTAGAAGCCATACTTACCTACCATATATCTATCCCCCAACATGCGCCAAAAAAAAAAAGAAGTTGTCATTTGCATTAAAACAATTTACAACATCCATTGAGCCAAAGAGTTTACCACAACGTAGCATCCAAATGTCCCAACAGATATATCAAAAAAGTGTTGACCAAAAAAGATTCTTAGAATCAAATCTTCAAATTAAATTAATAGAAAAAAAATTGTCAAAAGATTAATGGACTTACATCTAGAAATTATGGTTTTTCTTTTTTCAGCTACAAAATAATAAAATAAAAATGTTCAAATAAGAAAGGGCACAATAATCAAATCATTGTATCGTATTAAATATTAATAGAAAAAATTCAACCCACTTCATGACTTATTAAAGCCAACACGATTATATTAAAACATAGGAATAAAGAAGAAATTGTCAAAAAGATATATTGGATAAAAATTGCTAGCTGTCTTGGATTTAAAATTCAAACATTGAAATTTAGTATAATATAAAATTATTATTGTAATATTATATAACAATAAATACGTACATTTAAGATTAAAAATTGACTAGGATATTTCATAGAAGGTGATGAGAGAGGATGAGGAGATTATCCGATATCTTTTAAAGTTTTATGTTCCTTTTTATTAAAAAAAATATTTTATTAAATACTAAGACTAATTAATTAATGTTTTTATATAAAAAAAAAAAAGAATTATACTTACATCAAGTTCCTTACATCCATTACATTAAGTTCTCCAATCACATACAACCATGTGTTCTATGTTTTACATTTTGTTTTATAGTTAATTGATAATAATGCAAAAATATGACACATGGTCACATGTAATTGAAGAACTTGACAAAATGGATATAAGGAACTCGACCTAAGTATTTTCCATAAAAAAATACTCCTAACAAATGAGCAATTTGACCCTATTAATTTCATTTTATTAAGATCTAAGAGAGTCAGTTATACTTTCTCCGTTCTTATTTATTTGTCTTGGTTTGGATTTTCATTTTGTCCTTAAATATACGCCATATTCCAAATTTTAAGGTCTAATTATTACTTTTTTTAAGAATTTTCCATGCTGGATGGAGGCCACTAAATGGAGACAGTTAAGATTTAAAATCATGTCAGCATTAAAAGGAAGTAAAAACTGGGAAAAAAAATAATTCTTACATATTCAAATTGACTCTTCGAATCATTTATAAATGAGGGTAAAATGGAAAATTTAGCCTATAATTAATGAGTTAACTAACTCTCCTTGACATATAAGAGTTAGTTAATTGAAACTTATAAATATAATGAGAATGGTATTAATTTCTACTATCTCTTACTGTCCTCATTAAATATAAGTAAAAAAATTGATTACTCATTGAAACTAACAAATCCCTTAAAAAAAGATCAAGAATATATTCTAGAAGAGGTGTCCTATAATAAAGATTAGAGAGAGTATTAGTTAATTAAATTCTCTCTTCGGTCCTTTTTATAAGCATTTTTTTATTGTATAAAATAAATTGATAGTTAAAATTAGTTAAACACAATGAATGTGTAAAAAATGTTATGTTTCTTCCAATATGCTCTTATTTATGATAAGAGCATAGTAAAGAGAATGGATAATGAATGATTAAATGAAAAAGAATTAGTAGTGAGTGGAAGATAATTAATACTCCTCTGATCCTTAATATAAAATATATTTGCAGAGTTGATCTTGGTTCTAAATATAAGACATAATTTTCTTATTTGTCAATCTTTTCCTAATTTACCTCTTTTGATGCTTCCTCTACAATAATCAAATAGGGAAAGGAATGAGGGAATTAAGGAAGATGACTAAGGTGTTAACTCGACTATTTTCTTAATCTAATCAAATCAGGTAAATATGTATTATAGTAAGGATTGAGGGAGTATAAAGATATGTATTTAATAAAGGTAGAAAAAGAAAAAGTAGTTTAAATTTTGTGACACAAGAAAAAAGTTACTTATATTAAAGATCATCCCTAAGAGAGAGAATGTTGTTTATAAAAAGGACTAGAGAGATTTTTTTTTTTTTTTATACATGGGAATGCAAAACACAAAATACTAGAAAGAAAACAATCAAGAAACAATTAAGTAATGCCTTGCGCTATGAGGAGGCTCGTAGTTGACTCTGCAAACATAATTTGTATCCCCAAGCCAGCGTGCAGTGCTTCCTTAGCTAGCATATCAGCTTGCTCATTCTTTAGTCAATCAATAAGTCTAACGCAAGCATCCCATTCACGACTCAGATAGTACATTTTTCACTTCAAGGATCAATTCCTTATCTGTATGTAGCTCTAGCGAGCTGTTGCCAAGGAGGGACACCACAGCATGCAAGTCACACCAAAGTTCTACTCTTATGCACCTACAGTCCCAAGCAAGGCTGAAGACCCCATAAACACCCCCATAATTCTGTCATTAGGCAGTCTTATGCCTCTATACAGTAAATGAATGATTCAATAATGCTTCCATTAGGATGATATAAAATTCCTCCACATCCCGCTGTTTGCTTATAAAAGGTCATTGCCCCATCAACATGCACAACAAACAGGGCCCCCTCCAATCGGAGAGAAACGCTAGCATTTGAACATCCTCTGATTCTCATGTGATTGATTATTCTTCTGGGTAAAGGTTTTAGCTCGGACGAGATAATGGACTATACCTTTGATCTCAGCTAAGCACTCAGTAATTGACGGGGTAGACCCTAAGTGAACTCTCTCATTGCGACGTTGCCACAATAGCCAACAAGCAACACCAAATACATCGTTCCAACGACCTGTAGCTATCTTCTTACTATTCTTGATATTCATGTAGAACCAATCATTTAAGTTACTCTACCAAAACCTTCTATCTGTTGGAGAAATACCCAGACGTACCCAGAATTCCTATGCATGAGTGCAATCCCGTGATACATGTAGGGAACTCTCCACTAGCTGCAGACAAGAGCTGTAGAAACCATTTTGGTGGATTCCAAGATGCAACAAGGATTCATTAGTGAGCAGCCTATTATGACGCAACAGCCATAGATGAGTTTTGCACCTCTGTGGAACTTGTAACTTCCATATCTTGGTCCAATCTAGGGATTCGTGAGTTTGACCCCCCTCTAAAAGCCCATAAGCTAAGGAATCTGAGAATTGGTCCCTCTTTTCATGCTTCCATCTCACCTTGTTCTCCCTGTGCCTAACCATCATCTCAACCCCGTCTTGTACATTTGCCCACATGGCTTTAATTCCACTCCACACTCGAGATCCAGGTTGTTGGGTATCGATTTGGGGTAACAGGTTATTCCCACATTTGTATTTACTCCGAACAACTTTAACCCATAATGAGTCCTTCCTTGTTACTAAGCCCCAACCTACTTTTATCATGAAAATGTAGTTTTGGATATATGAGTGCCTCAAGCCTAAACCGCCATTGGCCTTATTGGAACATACTGTATCCCATGCCACTAAATGGACCTTTTTCTTATCCTGAGTAAATCCCCAAAGAAAGTTGCATGCACTTCTATCAATTTCATCATAACAAGGGACAGGAATAAGGGATGCATGCATAGCATGATTCGAGATAGCCAGAGCCATCGACTTAATAAGCGTGTTTTTTCCAGCCATGGAGAGTGAATAGCCCTTCCAATTTGATTATCGATTGCGGATTCTATCAACTACGTAGTGATACGTAGCCTTTGTTACCCTCTCCTGATAAAGAGGTACCCTGAGATACTTTCCTAGGTCAACTTCCATTGTAAACCCCAAAGTCTCACTTAATTGAGCTTGAACATTATGATTCACATTACGAGAGAAGAAGACCCTCGTTTTGGCCATGTTCACTTTTTGTCCTAAAGCATTAAAGAAAGATTGAAGACAATCTTTAATAGCATTAAATTGATCCAACCTAACTTCTGTAAATAAGACTAGGTCATTTGCAAAGAATAAATGTGATATTGGTGGGCTATCCTTGTTAAGCCGGATGGGTCTCCAAAGCCCTAGAGAAATTTGATCTTGAATTAGGTAGGCCAGCCGCTCCATGTATATAACAAAAGAATATGGGGAGAGAGGATATCCTCGCCAAATACCTCGGGTTGGAGTGAAGGTCTCCAATTTACTTCCATTCCATAAAACTCTCATGCTCGAGGTACAGATGCATGTTTCCACCAATTTAATTATATTTTCTTGTAGAGAGAGAAAGCACGTAGACAATCAATGACAAACAACCAACGAACTCGATCATAGGCTTTTTCAAGATCAATTTTGATTGCCATAAATCCTTTCTTACCCTCATATTTTTCATAGAGTGGATAACTTCCTAAGCCACAATAATATTATCTGAGCTAAGTCGACCCGGTATAAAGCTACATTGGTTCGGGGATATCACACTATCGAGAATAGGTTTAATCTGATTGGCCATGATCTTTGTAATTAATTTGTATATGACATTGCATAGGCTAATAGGTCGAAATCTTTTACCCATTCTGGTTTGTCAATCTTCAGTATAAGCACCAGATAAGTTTGGTTTATGCTCTGAATTTCATGAGAAAAATTAAACACATTAGTAATAAATTTGAATGCTACTGAGCTAACCTGTTGCCATTGGGATTGGATATAATACCCCGAATTTTGAGACTCGAGGCTAGAGAATAAGCCTGAGATTAATGGATTGCTAAGCCCCGGTTTAGTAAGATCCCAAATTATGATTAAGGGTTAATGACTCTAAAAGTGGATGTGGTTAGTGATAAATAACCCTTTTGGAGAATATGATGTGATTTGGCACTCGAATATGATTCGTGTGTGTTGTGAGCAGTGCCGAAACCCTGTATTTGAGTTCAATTGTGGATTAACATCCAAATTGACTTGGAATAGAGGGAAGAATTGAATGGGGGTATTGTGTTGAAAATGGTGTCATAGTGTGTTTTGATGTCATTGAAATTTGTTTGGAACTTTGGAATGGAAATGTTACAATGTTAGGTTTTGAAATGTGAATTGTGTTGACATGTTGAGATTGTTGTGAAAACATGTCAATGAGATGTGAATTTGATTGATTTGGTGTTTCTAATGGATTCCTTGTGAAAATTTATCTGGGAATGATATTTGGTATGAAAATGGAACCATTGGAAGCAAAGATGCAAAATCTGAAATTCTGTCCAGTGAAACTCTATTCTGGGCAGTCTTCTCGTGTGGATGTTTTTACTAGGCAAATGATGTCAGAAAATTATGACAATTTCTAGTCTTAAATTTTACATCCCAAGCTTCAAATTGGACATATAATTGGTGTCATTTCGTTTTGGGAACTGGGAGATATGACTGTCCAAAGTTTGAGGTCGAAAATGGACTCTGTTTTGGGACAGTGATGAAATTTGTGCAATTCTGGAATTTTGTGATGATTTATAGTAATGGAAATATTTTTATAGTAAAGAGGACTTAAATACCTTTCATTTGGCTTTGGAATCATCTCATTTCAATTTTTCTAGAATTAGTTATGATTTTTCAAAGTTTGGGCAGAAAATCTGCCAGAAAATCCGAAAATGGGAATTATGACATCATCTCAATAAAAGATGACATCAGCATAGGATATGTTATTAAACGGTTTTTTCCTTCTTCCTCCTCATTTCTGACGCTGAGAACAGCTGAAATAGAGAGAGAGCATATGGGATCTTTAGAGAGAGAAAGAGGAAGAAATCTCGTAAGGTAAGCCGATTTCTCCGACGATCTAGCTCCTAACGCGTAAAACTCCAATCCTAAGCTACTCCTTTATATTCTTTAAGGTTTGGAAGCTCTTCCTTTGGTTTTAAAATAGCTAGGGTTTCAGCAAAGATAAGGAAAAGCTAGTGGGAGCTTGAGGTAACTTCCAAACTCTTGTGTATTGACTATTCTGGCTGTTGTGGACAATTTAATCGGTGAAATTTCGCCGGATTGTCATTGGTTTCAAAAATGGAAAATGGGTGTGTGGGGCTGTTATGCTGCCCAAATTGGTACTAAATGGTAGTTGTAACCTAATGGAATAGTCAATAAAGTGGTTAGGAGTAGAAAGGAACGCGTTTACGGAGCCGAAACCAAAAAACCCCAATTTTCCCCGGGGAATTGAGAATTTCGGCCAAGCATAGTTTGGAGCGGTTAGAGATGGATTTTCAATGATTTGATGATTCCATTAAGTTCAGGAGCGAAAATTAGGTGGGGTTACAGTTGGTCACTTTTTCGGAAAAGGCCGAAAAAGCATAATTACGAAAACGCCCTTGAAACCCTTAAAGTGGGGCTGCCAAGGGTAAATTTGTAAATTAAAATTGAATTTGATAATTCCGAGTCCGGAAATGGATTCCTTGGGTGAAAATATGTCAGAATAGCCCATGTTAAAATTTCAAGAAGAGTACAGTCGAACCGGGTACGGCGGGGCCGGGCCGGGCCGGGTCCCCAGGGGTATTTTAGTAAATTTTCAATATAGCCTCATATAGCCCCTAGAAACACTATGGAAGTGTCTAAATGGTACATTTGACATTGTAGGATCAAATGTAAAGCCCCGAGTTGCTGGCACGCAAATCGAGGAGAAAAGACTGGAGGTAGGGGACTTGCCTTACTTGCATGTATTTGATATCTTTGCTTGTGTAGTGATGTATGTGATTGCTTTACTTGATTGTGTAGAGCATATTTGAATAAATGAAGCTGTGTTTCTGTTTTACTGTGGCCATAGTTTTGTTACATGAAATATTGAGCATGCAGAAATGTCATTATGGGGCATGCATCTAGATAAAGCTAATATGTCATACACATAGCATCTATCATGCATGCATTATGGTATCTGTTTCCTACTGAGATTCTCTCGAATCTCACTCTCCCCTACCAACAATTTAGACAGGGCAAGTGGCTCGTGGAAGGAGCGGCTAGGACTCCTCCGAGATGAGATTGTGTAATCCCCATTTGAAGAATTGTAATGGGTAATTGTACCCTATGTATCTTTAGTGAAGGTATGTACCAGAGATTGCCGGGATGATTAAGTTGTGCACTTTGATATTTATATGAATGTGATTTATCTTCGCGTAGTAATTGTATTCGAAATGTGAATATGAGACCAAGTTTATAAATGATTTCAAAAAGTATTCGTGAAAACCCCGTCATGTGATGGGTTAGTAAATGTTATTTGATTATTATTGGTCTCTATTTCATTTTAATCACGTATTTCGGATATAATTATGGAGGGGGTTACATTGGAAGAATAGCGCATTAATAACATCAGGACCCGGAGCTTTCAAAGGTCCCATACTCCAAACAACATGTTCAACTTCTTCAATAGTACCCTGTCCTCCCATACTTTGAACGACTTCTGGCAATAGTGAAGGAAATGACCACTGAGGAGTTAATACATGCGAATCATCCTCATCTTCAGTAAACAGGGATGAATAAAACTCCACTATAACCTGTTTTATTGTTTCTTGATCATATATCCACTCACTATCAGCATTTTTTAGTACTTCAATCTTGTTCCTTTTTTCCCTTGCATTAGCATGCCTATGGAAAAATTTAGAATTTTTATCTCCTAAAGCGAACTAATCACAACAAGCCTTTTGTGCCCATAAAATATCCTCATGTAATAAAATCTTTTCAAGCTCGCACCATAGATTCTTCTAGAGATAAAGAAGAGATGATGATGGCCCTTTTTCATTTTGTATACTCCTATTTAAACTGTCAAGCCTATTCAAGATTCGTCTCTTTTGGCACCCCATGTGACCATATACCTCTCTACTCCAGATCCCTACTTCTTCAGTAAACTTCTTTGTGTTCACTTCCCATGTGGCATTATTGGACCACGTAGATTTCATGAAATCCTCAAACTAATCATGTAGGATCCAGGAGGCGACAAAGCAAAATGGATATTCCTGTATGACCAAGCTAGGACAGTCCTCTAATTGAAGTAGTACAAGCCAGTGGTCGGATTGAAATTGATAAAGAACTTTTTTCATTGCCTGGGGATACGAATCCATGAAGGTATCATTTATAAGAGCCTTGTCTAATTTACTTGAGCAGCCCTCCAGACTCCAAGTGAAAAAAGGACCCACTGTGTGAATTTTCGAGAAACTTGAATTTTCGAACCATTAAACAATCTCCTAATCCACATCGGTGCCAACTTGAGCTTGAGAACATATTTCATGTTCAAACAAAGTGCTATTAAAATCCCCTCTGATGTACCATGCCCTGTCAACCATATCTATGAAATCAAAAAGACGAGTCCACAACTAACGACATTTAATAATATGTGAGCTAGCATAAACACATGTAAGGAAAATTTTGTCAGTACCTCGTTGCAATAGTAAGTGAATAAACTGACTAGATGATTCAAGCACAATCACACTCCTTTCACCTCCATTCCACAAAACCAATATACTTCAACTATAACCCATAGCATGAACAATATGGAAACTTTGAAAGCCCAATTTAGTCGTAATTTTCCTAGCTTTTCCTCCACTGGCTTTAGTTTCAAATAAAGCTAATATATCCAATTTATACATTCTAGTCAACTCCCTAATCAAACCTGGGAAGATCCTTACCCCAACTCCTTTGCAATTCCAAAATATACAATTCATGGGGAAACCATGGTGTGTTAAAAGTGGCTTTCAGGGCCCTGGGTCATAATCTCTTCTGCAGACATGATAGGTACACTTTGGTGTAAGCCTTGCCTTTCGTCCTCTACATCCATTCCACATACATATCTAGTAGGGGATACCCCCTCTCCTCGTCAAGGTGGGACAGGGACTCAAAAGAATTTTTTGAAAGCATAAAGCCTCCATCTGTATTACCTTTTTGGCATGGGCCCACATGAATATCAAGCCCATTATCTAACTCACCATTATTTTCTTTTCCTCTAGCAAGTTGCATCCGACCCTTCCTTTTGACTTGGTCCACTGAGACCCACCTTTTAGAATTTGTGATCTCCTTCCTAAATTTATGAGACTCCAAATTTGCACCTGCCGAGAACTTGGTTTTCATGCCATTGTGATTAATATCTATATTAACTGCTAGTCAAGAATCCCACCATGGCAATTTCACCAGATTTGGTTTCCCTGGATCACTCCCATGAATCTCGCTTGATCCTGATATCACTAGAGCAATTTACATTCTACGCGCTATCCAGCGCACCAAATTACACATCCCTATCACCACCTTCTGCAGTGGCATCCCACCACTAACGGCCTCCGGCACGGTTAGCTCTCTTCCCCACTTCAATTCTGATCTCGTGTCCCTCCCTTCATGTGCCCTGGGCTCCGTTTCCTTTTCCTCTTGTTACTGTGACTGCTGCCCATTGGCTGCAGAACACCCCTCAGCAACATTCTCACTTTGTTTTCCTAACAAAACAGCTTTCGGGCATACATCATGGTGGTGCCCATACTTTCCATATTGAAAGCATACTAGGTGGAGACCTTCATACTCAACATGCCTTTCCCTCCTAAAGATCCTCACTGCAGGCATCAAACATTTCATCAGATAGAGTTCCACACAAAGACGAGCAAACTGACCTCGTTCTGTCAAGTACGTTATTGTAGTATAGTGGTGAGTATTCCTGCCTGTCATGCGAGCAACCTGAGTTCGATCCCCGGCAATGGCGCCAAAAACTTGATGCTGCTATTTTTTTAAATAAGTATCGCAGTTGTGTACGGGCCATTAGAATAGTATAATAGCAAATCAATATCGTCCTACAAAGATCTAAGGTAATAGATAATTAGGCATTAAAATTCCCGTTTTCATTTAAGTTGAGCAAATCAAAGAAAGAGATTGAAGGACAATTTAAACAAATGTAAAAGAAACAAATCTAATGATTTAAATATTTCAATTGATAAAACAACCTAGAGTGGCTAATCTCTTCTTTAAGTTTTAGAGCATGCATTTACCCCATTAAAAGTATTTAATATTAAATTGTTAATCTAGAGTTTAAATGTATATAAGTATCTTCCAATCACTTATATTCTTCTCTCAAGTTAAAATTGTTATTCCTAACTAATTTACTCAAGAGGTAATAAATGTCCAAATTCACTCTAATATGATTATATGGGTCTAATAGGTATATTCCTATCCTATTATCAAATTAGAATAAATTCTAATCCCACATTACTTAATCTTATGGTCCAATTAAAATCCCTCTTCCAAGGCTAATCTAAATTCCTCAAATTCATATTTAGTGGTGATCAAACACTTAGTAGATAAATTAATACAAGATTAAGTAAACAAAATAATAATAAGCACAAATTAATGAGTTCATACATGTTTAAATCCTCAAATCAGTTCATAGCTACACTAGGCGATAGGAAAAATCAGTCATACATCAAAATCCAAATAAAATTCAATAGCAACAAAATTCAGATTCAGAACCAACATGAAAATCAAAGGAATAGGAAAAAATAACTGAAGCATAAACACAAAATTAAAGAGGTCCACTGGTTCAACAGTGTTCAGCTCCATCCACCATCGCTGCTCCAATGCGTGGCTCCTCAAGAAGATGAATCTATAGTATTCCACCGGCTCCCTTTACTTCTGTGATGAGAAACCAAAGAACTCCCCTTTCAGCTCGTTCTTCGGCCTCTATTATGCTCTATTCTCGCTCTCCGAGTACTTGTTGGACCTAGGGAAGAAGAAGATAAATAGTAGCTAATGGCACCTCCCCAGGTCCCACCTTCGATGACGCTCTCTAGCCGCTTCTCGTTCCCTTTGGTTTGGAAGCTCCCTGTTCCCTCTCTGGTTTTCTTCTCTACAATGATGACGATGAATAGTCCAGAAAATGGTGTCCCCTTTTGCTTCTATTAGTTTAAGTCTTCAATCCTTCCTATTCCGCCAAAATGATGTCGTTCCCAAAACTTTCTCTTGGCCTTTTATTGCTTTTTGGTCTTCTACTGGATTTCCCATAGTCAAAACCGTGTACCCCACAAGCTGAAAGAAGAAGGAAACAAAATATTATAATAGTGACCCAATATTTAAACTAGACTAAAACTTTTTTTTTTAACTTTCATTATTTATTTGTTCTTTTACTTAGATTTTAATTTAAAGTAAAATATTGATAATCAAATCCCCAAGATAATGCACCAACTTGATATCTTTTAAAATCTCAAGAAAATCATCTTAAATTAGCTTTGATAACTCCCTAATTATATCAAAATATGTCTCAAATATATTAAAAAATGGAAAGTTATCAGGTTCACCTTAAGAGTAGGCCCTATCAGATTACCAATTAAATTCAAACTTTTGACATTGAAGAACTCCAAAGGAAGCAAAGGGATACGAATCCATGCGACTATTCTTTTCTGTTGAGAAGCATTCCATGGATCAAAATTCGGTCTCCATCTTTGTACTAGCAGGTAATGATCTGTGATCATCCACAATCCCTCCATATAGAAATAGTTAAGATCCTCCTCGCTATCAAACGAAACAACAAAATAGCCATTGTCTATGTCTCGCACTGTGTATCGTTCTTTCATCTTCTAGAGACATTGGAGTTTGAACTGTAAAAGTCGTAAATTAATGGATTTACCCAGTAATTTGATTATAAGCGATTTCTTCCAGGGCGCACACCACCTTTCATACTATTCTTGTGATATTACCAGGGTGGGAATCGAGTCTACTCCCTCCTCCATTTCCCCACTTTTAGGCTGATCTGTCTCCTTTCCAAAAACACTCTTGGAGGCTCTCAATATATCCCTTCCATGCCTCATCGACCACATTGCTTCCTCGGGCATCCAGAGAGCATTTTTTCGGCCCTGCCTCCAATAAAGAGGCCTTATACAAACGTGCCTTGGTCCCTAATATACTCTCACCCCCATCACCTCCTGCTCCTTCTCCTTCCGTCGAGCCTGCCTTCACTCGATTGTTCCCTCTCCCAGCCAGCCCTCTGTCCTCCGTCGCGCTTTCACTTTTCGAAACGCCTATAATCTCAATTCTCCTATTAAGGACCAGACAGATATTCCTTATAATTAAAAATAGCGAAAATTTCATTGAGCCTCCAAAGATGTTACATAATTTCAGTTAACCCCAATATTTTTTCAAACTTCACCGCACCCGTATAAGTCAAAATGAAATTAATCTGTATGGGTGAAAAGTAATGGTGCCCTTCTTTTATTTATTTTTTTTCAGAAGAGCATTAATAAGACAAATAAAGGCATTTACAAGATCAATAAAAACATTTACAAGATAAATACAAGGATTGGAAAGAATCTAGGGAATTAAAAATATTCAAATAAAGACATTTAAAAGACAAATAAAATGATTCAAGAGAACTTAGAGAATTAAAAACATTTTTTCTATTTACAAGACAAATAAAATGATTCAAAAGAATCTAGAAAATCAGAAATATTTTGACAATTTACAAGATAAATATGAAAATTCACAAAATAAATACAGCCATTTATAAGATATATAAAGTAAGAGGATTGTAACACCCCAAAATTTATATTCATCAAATATATTGTAATTATTTGAGAAATTCAATAAAATGGTGAATATTCATGAATTTGGAATTTATGAATTTATAAATGTTCAATTTCAAGAGAAATTGGGAAAAAATAAATATGGAATTAATTTGGGTAATTTAAAAAGCCCAATATTAAGGTCCAAAAATGGAGAAATATTAGAGAAAATATTTGGTCCAAAAATTGATAGAAATTGGCCAACGAAAAATAAGAAATTGGATTAAAAAAATAATGGCAAAATCATAATTTTTCCAAAATAGCACAAAATTAATTATTTTCTGATTAATAAAAGTTAATTTCAATTAATTAATGAAAATAAAAGAAAAAATATATTTAGAATATTTTGGTCAATTTAATATGAATTTATGAAAAATTTGAGCAAAAAGTGCAATTTTGATTAAAATTGAGACTTTACGTGTATACATAACTTGAACAAGTTGTGAATCCAATTGAGACCATAAGGAGGGACCCCTGGGTGTCTCCTACATGTAGCATGAGAAAGGAAATATTGGTTGGGCTTAATGAGTAAGATTACATGTACATGGAATTTATGTACATAAAGTTGGGATTTTGGAAAAATTATTAAATAAATAAAAGATGACATAAGCTAATATAATAAGACTTCATCTCCTTCCTTGGAAGCAAAATGACGCCATTTCAGATCTGAACCAAGAGAGAAGTGTGAGAAAACTTAGAGAGAGAAAGAGGAAGAAAAGTTTACAAATTAAGGTACTTTCGAGATAAATTGGTTTATAATGCGTATAACTCCAATCCTAAGCTTCCTTTTCATGTGATTTAAGGTTTGGAGGCTTAAATTTGGTGTTGGAGGACTTAGGGTTTCATCCTTGTTAAGGAAAAGCTAGTGGAAGCTTGAGGTAACTTCCAAAGCTTCGTATATTGACTATTCTGGCTGCTGTAGACAATTTAATTGATGAAATTTTGCCGGATTGTCCTTGGTTTTAAATTTTGGAAATGTGGATGCCTAGGTGTAATGCTGCCCAAATTGGTACCAAATGGTAGTTGTAACCTAAAGAAATAGTCAATAAAGTGGTTAGAAGTAGAAAGGAATGCGTTTATGGAGCCGAAATCGCAAAACCCCGATTTTTTCTGAAGGATACCATAATTTTGGCTAGGGCTGTTAGAGGGCCTTAGAGTTAGATTTTCAATGATTTGATGGTTCCATTGATTTTAGGAGGAAAAATTAGGTGGGGTTACAGTTGGTCACTTTTTCAGAAAAGCCCAAAAAAGCATAATTATGAAAATGCCCCTGAAACCCTTAAAGTGGGGTTGCCAAGGGCAATTTTGTAATTTGACATTGAATTTGGTAATTTCAAGCTCGGAACTGAATTCTTTTGGTGAAAATATGTCAGGATTGCCCATGTCAAAATTTGGAAAAAAAATACAATCGGGCCGGGTACAACGAAGCCAGGCCGGAAATCCTAGGAGCATTTTGATAAATTTTCACCATAGGCTAATATAACCATAAGAAACACTATGATAGTGTCTAAAATGATACATGGATAGGTTATAACATATTTCTTATACATTTAACATTTTAGGACCAAGTCGAGAGCCTAAAGTTGCCACATTTTACGAAGCACATGATACAGGGGTGATAGAGCTTTGATGTAGGGACTACTAGCTCTCATATATAAAATGATACATGGATAGGTTATAACCTATTTCATGTACATTTAACATTTTAAGACCAAGTCGGGAGCCTAAAGTCGACACATTTTACGAGGCACATGATACAGGGGCGATAAAGCTTTGATGTAGGGACTACTAGCTCTCATATACTATATGACTATTTATATTATATGTGTTACTACATTTTGTGATATGAATGTATGCTAAAGGCACATTACCTGGTTGTAGTTTGGTGCCTAGCCAAGGTATACTGATATTACCTAGCTGTAGTTAGTGATACAGCTGAGGTACATGTAGGTGTTTAAACTCGGCGTTTTTGGCCGAAAACTGTGTACATACATGAATCGATGAGAATTTTCATTTTACTTGATACAGTATATTGCATATTTAATTCTCACATTTTATATGTCAATAGTACGTTTCTACTGGGATTCCTTGGGATCTCAACCCTTTTTCTAAACTAAACATCTCAGCGGGTGCCAGTGGATCAAAAGGCAAGGATGTAGACAAAGGGAAGTGACTGGCACATGTCTCGAGGCAAAGTTAAATTTTATGGTTATAGATAGTTTATGCTTAAAATACTTTTGGATATCGTGTAATAACTGTAAATACTGTTGCATTCTGTATTTTGACTCTGGACTGTAAACAATTACTTTTATCAGTATATATGTACTTTTTTGTATGCCTGTAGTACTTGGTCTCTATTACTCTGTGTATATCGAAATGGAAATAGGTGTTGACAAGTATCATTGTCTTTTCACCCCTAAAACTTAATTTCATTTTAACCTATAAGAAGATGCAGTAAAATTTCAGAAAGTTTTGTGCATTGACTAAAATTATTTCATATCCTTGGGCTAAATAAAATTCTCCCTTCATAATATTAAATGAAATTAAGGAGCATTAAAATCTTGTTGAATTAGTCATTTGATATCTTTGCCCCTCGGGGATGCGCGTGTTCCTTAAAAGAAATTAAGGTGCATTAAACTTCCTTGACCCCACGCATTTAAAGTCCAACTTTATGTCGCTTATCACTCCGATTGTTTTTTTTCCTTCGGTATATAATATAGGGCATTTTAATTATATCACGGAAAATAAAAAATGATATTTTAATCATTTAATATCTCAAAATGTAACTTTTTTTCATTTTTACCCTTTTTGAGAAATATGTTTAATTGCATTGGGAGTGTTATTTTTAGAGAGAGTGAGGGATATAATAAGTGGGGCAAAGTTAGAAAATATGTATTAATTACAGGAGCAAAATAGGGAAAAGTGCATTAATTAAACATGAGGTGAATTATATTTTGGACCATACATTTCTTATAGAAGTGTCCTATAATGTGGATTAGAGGGAGTATAAGTTTAATTCGGGAAAAGTTTTTATCTTTATTATAAGTACACTTTCCGGATAATAAATGAGAGTGCTACAATTTTGTCTCTATTAAAAGTAGAGAGAACAGAGAGAGGTGGAAAAAATCAGCAGAGAACCTCTCCATTTAATATTGTCTCCATTTCCTCTCCATTAAGATTAAACTCACCGTTGTGCTAATAAAATAAAATCTGGACCATTGTCTTTTTTCCGTTCAAGCTAAGCCATTGACTTCATATATCAGTTTCTCCCGTCTCTCATGTGCACCCTGAAACCAATGTTTTTGGTCACCACTGTCACTTGGTCACCACCGCCACTAGTTCGGTGTGCCCCCTGCATTCATTCCACCTCTCTCATCTTCTACCTTAGTTGTCTCACCTCTCTCTACCCCCTCTGTTCCATATCTCATCCAATTTCTCATAATAAAAAGCTTTGAATCGAGATCAATGAAAGAAAGAACTTGAGAACCTTGTCTGGAAATGTGAAGAACCTTTTTCTGGCCAAAGAGAACTATGTTTTCTTAGTATATACAGCAGTTTTTGAAATGCTACGTGGCAAGTCACGTTTATCTTTATCAACTCAGGAAATGACTTTCTTAGATTTTAGAATGTTGGATGAAAAAATAATGGCTCGGATTTTATTTTATTAGTAAAACGGTGAGTTTAATCTTAATGGAGAGGAAATGGAGACAATATTAAATGGAGAGGTTCTTTGCCCGGAAAAAATTACCCATTCATAAATGAAAGTGAAATTGAGAAAATTTATCAATTTAATCCATATTTATTGAACTAACTAACTTTCCTTAGTATATGAAAATTAAGTAATTTGAACTTATAATTAGGATATGAGTTGTACGGATGAATGGAGATAACAAAACAAGTTTGTATTAATTAGAACCTAGTAAGAGGACTCTCGTACGTATAGTTGAGGAGATGCATGTCCATTAAATGTGGCCACATAGGTGTTTTAAGGTAGGGATGAATAACGGAGATTGCAAAACCAATTTTAAAGACTAAATCAACACGAGTGCAACTATAAGAATTAAGTTGTAAACTCAGTAAATCGATAAGAATATAATAACTAATTAATTTTCCCACTGATAAAAGAAAATGTAAAGCAAATCATTATTGATTATTATAGAGGGAATATCTATAAGGGTAAATCATGAAAAGATTCAAAAATATAAAAAAATATATCCTATATTTAAGATCAAGATCAACTCTCTAAATTTCTCTTATATTAAGGACCAAAATGAGTATATTATAAAAAAGAATTTACCCATACAAAGTGCAAAATATAAGCCCATGAACTAATAGATAGAATAATATTGGTTGAAATATGGTGGTTACCCTTCCATGGAAGTCAATTGAGAGCAATTAACAAATCATTTGATAAAATTCCCTTAAAAAATAATTACTATAGTTTGATGTAAATTTCTCTTTTATTTATAAGAACGGATGTCCTCCTATTAGAGGCAATCCTGTTTGAAACACTATTAGGTATTAAATTTGAGTACCTCTCCAAAATGTGTGTTGTAAGTTTTTGATTTATACAATGTAATCACGTTATTTTTGTGCCAACTAGTGTTATCCCCGTGCGTTGCACGAGAACATGAATTCTGATTAATGGTATAATCCAATTGGGACACGGAGATGAAGAGATTTCTTAATTAGGGTCTGTGTGGCAAGAGGGAAATGGAGGGGAAGGGAGAGAAGAGAAAATTTTTATGAGTTAAATTTTAAAAAATTATAGAAGTGGGGTTATAACATTTTAATAAAAATAATATGAAAAATAAAAGAATAAAAAAAACTAATTAAAATCTTTTAACCCCACTTCTCCAACTTTTTAAAATTCAAGTCATAAAAATTTTTCCTCCCCTCCCTTTCCTTTCAAATCCATCGTACCAAACAACCCCTTAATTTGATTCGTCCTAGTTTCTTTCGTGAGAATTAAAATGGTGCAATATTGTTCCTTTATTATTCCTAATTATTCTGTTAGCCGTCTAGCTTTACCGCAAGCGTACGGGTCGCAAGTAATATAAAAATGATCATTCCCACGAGGACTATGACAAAAATAAATAAATTATCTTAATTAAGTTATCAATAAGGTTAAGTGAGAATATTTTGAAAGAAATTTTATACTTAAGAATTAATTGATTAAATCAAGAACTTCAAGACAAGAGGAACCTAAGATTATTTTTCGCCTATTTATTTCATGAACTAATTAATTTACCCTCAATAAGCAATCAAACGAAAATATGTATTTGTCTAAAATTCAAAGACATTCGATAACGCTCTCTCGAATCAAAACCAAATATTTATCCTAATAAACAAATCAATCTCTTGTATTAATTTATAAGGACTAACTTTAAACACCAATCTTAGTCTGACAATGCTAGGTTAGTAACTATATCTCTATGATACTAACAAACCATCCGTTCAATATACCTAAACTTCAAGTCTAACATGATTTTATCCAAGTTCTATACTTAAATTATCTTTCTCAAGATTAATTTTAAATGAATAAAACAACTAAATGGTGATCAGGCATTTAGAGGCATTAAGAGTAAGATAAAATCAATACAAAAACTTCATTCGATGCAAAAAGAGAGTAAATAAATAATTCAATCCATAAATAGGTTCAAGAAAATCCTAGAACGAGAAAATTAGCTACTCATGTCCATCAACAAACCAAAACCATAAATAATAATTCGGTTTATATTAGAAACTAAGAAAAAGATATAAGAAAATTAATGGAAAACCAAATTTTAAAGCTCCAAATCTCTTTGAATCTTCAAGTCTTAGCTATCTAATATCTGCTTCTCGCTCCGCTCCTCGTCTCCGCTTCCCTCGGTTCTGTCTCGTGTCTGGCTTCTCTCGCGTCGCTGTCCAGACTTCAGCTCCACGTCTCTGCCTTCTCCTTCTCAGCTATCTCTGATCTCTCTGACCGTCCTATGTTTTCCCTGTTGCTCTCCTTTTTATAGATGCATTTAAGGTCTCTCTGCGGGCTCCACGAATTTCTATTCAGCATTTGAAGCTATGATATAATTTGAATACTGCTATAAAAGTATATGTGATAAGAGAGAAGATTGATAGAATCCAGAGAAAGGATTATAGAATTTCTAGAGAGAAGTTCTCATTCAGTTCAACTGAAACAATCGATTACAGCCATTTATATAGAGTCAGAAATCTAACACTGGTTGCCTGACCATGGTTATATTTAACTCTGGTTATATGACCATGGTTACTTTATATCTTCTTTATGTCCTTGTCTTCTTTTGCTTTTGTTTTGTGTCATGTCTTCTTTTCTTCTTTATGTCAAGTTGACTGGAAGATTAATATGAGTTAATGGACATCCACATATTTAATATTCATAACACTCCCCATTGGATGTCCATTATGAATGTACCTCATTAAAAACTTTAACTAGGAAAAACCCAGTGGGATAAAAACCTAGCCAAAGAAAAGAGTACATCATTCATTGATACACCGTCAAGTGCTGCCTCATTAAAAACCTTTCTAGGAAAACCCAGTGGGACAAAACCTAGATAAGGGAAAAAGAGTACAGCGTGTATCGACTCCCCCTCTTGATAATATCAGTTGAAATCTTTGAATCTCCGAAGGCCAATATCATGAACAAGTTTTTCAAAGATTGTACCTGGGAGTGACTTGGTAAATAAATCTGCTAGATTTTCACTTGAACTGATTTGCTGGATATCTATTTCACCATCCTTTTGAAGGTCACGAGTGAAGAAGAATTTTGGTGAAATATGCTTTGTTCTATCGCCTTTGATATAGCCTTCTTTAAGTTGAGCGATACATGCAGTATTATCCTCATATAGGATTGTTGGGATCATTTTGCCGGAAGATAAATGACAAGTTGTATGTATATGATGTATCACTGACCTCAACCACATACATTCTCGACTTGCTTCATGTATTGCTAGAATTTCTGCATGATTAGATGATGTGGCTGATATAGTCTGTTTCATAGATCGCCATGAAATAGCTGCACCTCTACATGTAAATAGATAGCTCGTTTGTGATTTACCATTATGTGGATCAGACAAAAATCCGGCATCTGCATAACCAACCAGTTCATGCTTGGATACATTTGAGTAGTATAACCCCATGTCTGTAGTACCTCTGAGATAACGAAGAATATGCTTTATTCCATTCCAATGCCTTCGTGTTGGTGAAGAACTATATCTTGCTAATAAATTAACAGTAAATGATATATCAGGATGTGTGTGATTAGCAAGATACATTAGTGCTCCAATAGCACTAAGATATGGTACTTCTGGACCTAGTAGTTCTTCATCACCTTTTTCACTATTTTCTTGGGGTCGAAATGGGTCTTTATCCACCTTCAAAGATCTTACAATCATTGGGGTACATAATGGATGAGATTTATCCATGTAAAATCGCTCTAGGACCTTATTTGTATAAGTTTCTTGATATACAAAGATCCCTTTCTTGAAGTACTCGATTTGTAATCTAAGACAGAATTTTGTTCTTCCCAAGTCCTTCATCTCAAATTCTTTCTTCAAACAATTAATTGCCTTTTGAAGCTCTTCAGGAGTTCCAATGATGTTGATATCATCAACATAAACAGCAATTATAGCAAATTCACTATTAGATCTTTTTATAAAGATGCATGGGCATATCGGATCATTTTTGTATCCTTCTTTCAACAAATATTCATTAAGACGATTATACCACATGCGCCCTGATTGCTTCAGGCCATACAGGGACTTATTTAACTTAACTGAGTATTGTTCTTGAGAACTTGAATTGGATGCTTCTGGCATCTTAAGTCCTTCAGGGACTTTCATATAAATATCACTATCAAGTGATCCATATAAATAGGCAGTCACAACATCCATTAGATGTAAATCAAGTCCTGTATCTACTGCTAGACTGATTAAATAATGAAAAGTAGTCGCATCCACTACTGGTAAATACGTTTCTTCAAAATCAATGCCAGGTCTTTGTGTAAAACCTTGGGCTACTAGACGTGCCTTATATCTAGTTATTTTGCCCTTTTCATTTCTTTTTCGTACAAAGACCCATTTGTATCCAACTAGTTTTACATCTTCAGGTGTAAGGACTACAGGTCCAAATACTTTTCGTTTTGCCAATGATTTTAATTCTGCATTAATGGCATCTTTCCATAGGGGCCAATCTTTTCTTTGTTGGCTCTCACTAATGGATTTTGGCTCAAGATCCTTATTATCATTCATTACATCATATGCTATATGATAAGCAAAGATGTCATCAACATTGACTTCATTTCTATCCCATCGGATTCCATTCATAACATAATTTATTGAAATCTCATTATTTTCACATATATCAGGTACCTGGGTCTCTTCTGGGACTACAATGTTCTTTTCTGGAGATAATATCTCTTCAGGAGATGGCTCTTCTAGAGCTACTAATTTTTCTTCATTATCCTCAACCTGACCATCTATATTCTTTGCTCCTTTTCTTTTTCGAGGATTTTTATTTTTGGAACCGATGGGCCTGCCACGCTTCAGGCGTGCTTTGGATTCATTCATAGCAGGTTGTCCTTCAAGGACATCAATTTTAATAGGAGCATTAGCAGCTGGGATATGTGACTTTGTCACTTTCTTTGGGTCAGTAAATGCTTCTGGCATTTGATTAGCTAAATTCTGTAAATGAATTATCTTTTGAACTTCAAGTTCACATTGTTTTGTATGAGGATCAAAATGAGCTAATGATAATTCATTCCAACTAATTTCTTTACCCAGCTGCTTGTTTTCTCCCCCTAATGTTGGAAAAAATGATTCATTAAAATGACAATCGGCAAATCGTGCCGTAAATAAATCTCCTGTTGATGGTTCTAACCATTTTATAATTGATGGAGATTCATACCCAACATGTATTCCCATCTTTCTTTGAGGGCCCATCTTGGTGCGTTGTGGTAGTGCTACAGGCACATATACCGCACACCCAAAAATTCTTATATGGGAAATATTAGGTTCATGACCAAAAATCATTTGTAAGGGGGAAACCTTTAAATAACTTGTTGGCCTGATGCGAATTAACATTGCTGCATGCAAAATGGCATGGCCCCAAGCAGAAATTGGTAGATTAGATTTCATAAGTAAAGGTCTTGTAATTAATTGCAACCTTTTAACCAATGATTCTGCAAGTCCATTTTGCGTATGAACATAAGCTACAAGATGTTCAACATCAATTCCAAGGGACATACAATATTCATTAAAAGCTTGTGATGCAAATTCACCAGCATTATCAAGACATATTTTCTTGATAAGATAATCAGGGTAATGTGCTCTTAATCTAATCAATTGAGCAAGTAATCTCGCAAACGCCAGGTTGCGAGAAGATAATAAGCAAACATGCGACCATTTAGTTGATGCATCAATTAAAACCATATAGTACCTAAATGGTCCGCATGGTGGGTGTATTGGCCCACAAATATCTCCTTGTATCCGTTCTAGAAATGTAAGAGACTCACTTTCTACTTTGCTTGGCGAGGGGCGAATAATTAACTTTCTCTTGGAACATGCAGCACATGAAAAATCATGGGATTGTGGTATTTGTTTACACTTCAGGGTATGTCCACATGAATTCCCAATTATTTGTCGCATCATGATTGAACCGGGATGGCCTAACCGGTCATGCCAAACATTAAATTCATTAGTAAACTTCTGGTTTACATTATCAAACTGCTGGTTTGAATTGGTAAACTTCTGGTCTGCATTATCAAACTGCTGGTTTGAATTGGCAAACTTCTGGTTTGCATTATTGAACTTCTGGTTCTCAATAGTATGTGTTTCAATTGTGCTTATACATGTGTAATACAAACCAGAAGAAAAAATAGGAAAACTTTCTAATATGCATTTTCTACCAGCAACTATATTTGTAATGACAAGATATTCCTTATTATTTTTAGTTGTTGTTTCTAAATGATATCCATTTCTGCGGATATCTTTAAAACTCAGTAAGTTTCTTTTAGACTTGGTAGAATAAAATGCATTATCAATGCATAATTTTGTTCCTTCAAGTAACAAAATACTAGCTCTTCCGGAGCCTTCAATTAAATTTATACTACCAGATATAGTCTGAACATTGGCTTCTCGTATTACCAAGGAAGAAAAATATTTATCATGTTTGAGTATGGTGTGGGTTGTTGCACTATCAACGAGACATAAATCTTCAGGATTGATACCAATAGGATTCATTCTTCATAAAAACATAAATAAAAATTAATACATATGATAGAAACAACTTTAAATAAATATAACATTTCAAATTATATTAAGAAATCTGCAACATCCAAATAGTTATTATCTATATCGCCATACTAAGAATTCTCGCCCTGATCAACATGATTAACTTCAACATTTGATCTTTTACCAGTATTTTTAATTGATTCTTGGTAAAGATCAACTAGGTACCTTGGTGTACGACAGGTACGAGACCAATGGCCCTTGCCACCACATCGATAGCATGGATTATCAGCATATTTGTTATGCCTACTGCTTTCCCCTTTTCGGTTCTTATCAGTCTTTTCCCACTTCTGGTAGGAATTTGTGTAATATCCCAATTTTTGATTTTGGGTTAATCATGATTATTATGGATAATTATGAATTTAATTGGAATTATTATGTGTTTTATGGCAATATTAAATTAATATGTCATAATTACTGAAAAATTGGAAGAATGGAAATATTGGCCATAAGTGGTAATTAATGGAGAAATTAATTACTAACTAAGAGAAAATGAGATGTGTGATTAAAATGGCTAATGGAGAGATTAGATAAGTTAATTGGTGACTTATTTTGGTGTAAGCCAATGGCATGTGGACATGTGTCAAGATGAGAGAGGTTAAGAAAGTCAAATGGGATAAAACAATTATTTCTCTCTCCTCTCTTTTCTCTCTTTCGGCTGGAGGCATGGGAGATAGTAGCTCATCATCTTTCATTCCTTTCTACACTCCATCTCTTCTCTCTCTCTCGTTCTCTCTCTTCTCTCTCTCTTGGGCGCCATTGTTGAAGGCAAAGGGAAGGAAGAGAGCTTGTGATTTGTGTAAGTAAATGACCTCTATTGCTCAAACTCCTTTCATTAAAGTTGATCTTTGAGTTAAGAGCTACATTTCTATGGTTGTAGCTTGTTCATTGGTTGTGGTTTGTGGCCACACGAAAATTTGAGAAGTGGTGAATCAAGAACTCTCTTTGGAGAAGTTGATAAGGTGAGTGAGACCTATCTATCTATCTAAGTTTCATACTATTTGAAATAGTTTGAATTTTCTGGAATTTTGGGCTCATTTTCGAAAATGAGGGCCATTGGGAGTTTGGTATGTGTTTGATATGGAAATTGTATGTTGGAATGCATTTTGGATAGATAGAATTGTTTGGGTTGGAAATTGTTAAGTTTGGAGAATTTGAGATTTTAGTGTTTAATGTTACCCAAAACTAAAGCATGATAATGGAATAGGATTTTGGTGATTTTGACATTCCCATTGGATTCCTTGAGTGATTTTGTGTGGGAATGAGCTTGGTTATTGATTTTGGGTTCATTTGAATCACTTAGGAAAAGTTGGAAAGTGGTCTTGTTTGAGCTCTGTTTTTTGCAGTAAATTTGGACGAGCGTTTTGAATAACCAAATGGTATTAGAAAATTCTGAAACTTTCCAATCTTAAATTTCACATCCCAAGCTTCAAAATGGACATATATTTTATGTCATTTCGTTTAGTATTCTGTGAGTTATGGTTGTCCAAAGTTTGGGATTGAAACAGAACTCTGTTTTAGAGTAGTGTGTAGTTTTTGGTGATTCTGTATTTGTGTAGTGATTTCCAGTGAAGGGCTATATTTTTCCTTGAAATAGGACTCATATACCTTTCATTTGGCTTTGGAATCACCTCGTTTCGATTTTTCTAGAATTAGTTATGATTTTTCGAAGTTCAGCCCAGAGTCAGGAAATTTCTGGGCCGCGGCCCATGAGTGGCGACCTTCTGACCACGTTTGGGCCGCAGCCCAAGGAATGGTGGGCCGCGGCCCAACCCTGTGTTTTGGCACTTTGTGTTATCGAAAGGGGATCTTTAACCTATTGTTTCCCAACCTTTTAGGGCTTTTAATAGAGGCATTTGGGGCTTCTTAAGAGTCAATTATAATAACCAAAACTAAGTGTTTCAAGTTAATTAAGTCTTGGAATAGGATATAACCCTTCGTCCCTAATTATGAATATAGGATTTGACATTTGCCTTCCTCGGGAGAGACCGGCGCTAGGACACGCACGGAAGGATCAAGGTAGTGACTCTTCTCTTATATTATGTATGATGTTTTGGCATGCATAACTTATCGTTGAATTTGTGAAATGTGTGCCATGATCCATTACGGCGTGAGCAGGTCAGCGTGATTGACATGGATATTGTGAATCCGACCCGTGGGGCGGCGTTTGTGAATCCAACCGTGGGCTGTGTGTATTTTGCCTGTATGGCTTGTGTATGAAATGCATTATATGAATCCCAGCTGTGGTGAAATGTATTGTGTGGATTGTTGTGATGCAATGCAACTTGAGCAATTCAGCGTGAGCAATCGTAAGGGATGACATGTGTCATACTAACCATTGCCGTTGTAACTGCCGTTGTAGTTGCTTGTTGTGGTTAATGATTTGCTTACATGCATTATTATTGTACATTATATGATTGATTTGTTACTACGGTGATTCCTTAGAATCTCACTTCCCAAAAACCATGTTTTAGACAGGGCCGAAGGATCGAAAGGCAAACGGACAACGAAGAGCGGATAGTGCTCCGGTTTAGAAGTATATTTTGGTTTTATAGGTTATCATGTATATCATTAGGATGTTTTTGGAAAACGACTGTATATAATGGGATTTGTAGCATAGTTTTGTGTAATCCCCAAGTTAAGGGTATTGAATTATGGGCTTGGTGCCTTTGTAAATCCCTTATTCAATGAATGGAACCCGAGTGTGTCGGGAATTTGCTTTATACTCTGATATTTGTGAATGAAATCAACCTACAGGCCATTTAGTATTGAAATGTGAATATGAGACCGTCATGAACACATTTTGTAAAAGTTTTTGTAAGCCAAGATTTTGGGAAGATTAACTTTGTTTAAGTCCCAAAATCTATTACGGTCTCTAATTCCACATTAATTACGTTTTTATGAACTAATCTCGACCTTAATCGTGAAGGGGGTTACAATTTGAACCTCTATGATATCGACCACGGCCACGCCCACGTCCACGTCCTTGTCCACGTCCACGTCCACGTCCACGGCCACGGCCACAATAAAATTCATTAGTTACTACATTCACTTCAGGGAATGGAGTTGAGCCTATTGGACGGGATTCATGATTTTTTAACAAAAGCTCATTATTTTGTTCAGCCACAAGGAGACAAGAAATTAACTCAGAATATTTCTTGAAACCTTTTTTACGATATTGCTGCTGCAGGAGCAAATTGGATGCATGAAATGTGGAGAATGTCTTTTATAACATATCATCATCAGTAACATTTTCTTCACATAATTTCAATTTAGAAGTAATTCTGAACATAGTTAAGTTATATTCGCTTATAGATTTAAAATCTTGCAAGCGTAAATGCATTCAATCAAAATGAGCTTTTGGAAGAATGACCATCTTCTGGTGATCATATCTTTCTTTCAAATTGTTCCAAAGGACAAGTGAGTCCATCACTGTCAAATATTCAGTTTTTAAATCTTCATGTAAGTGGTGGCGAAGAAAAATTATGGATTTGGCTTTATCTTGGTTGGATGCCTTATTCCCTTCCTTAATCGTGTCTTCCAAACTTTTGGCATTCAAGTGAATTTCCGCATCCAACTTCCAAGATAAATAATTTTTCCCAGTAATATCAAGAGCCACAATTTCAAGTTTTGCCAGATTTGCCATTGTTCAAACTAATTAAAGAAATAAATGAAAATAATTAAAATATGAAATGTAAATATGCAATATAATAACTGTAAATTCATAAAAATAATAAATAATTCATAAGGCAAGATAAGAAAATTAAAACATGTATGGCTTCGGGCTATTTAATCTCATGACTTCAGGCCATGTATGGCTTCGGGCCATTTAATCTCAAGATGAGGAATTAACTATTATCTTCAGGATAAAAATTGTACATGACTTCTGACCGTACAATAAGATAAAAATATATATAGCTTTTGGCCATATAATAAAATGAAAAATGTATATAGCTTCTGGCTATATAATAAGAATGGATATGGCTTCTGGCTATATTATAAGAAATTAAAACATTATGACTTCTTGTCATAATTTTAAGAATCAGATGTGTATGACTTCTGGCCATAATAACAATAATAATAATATAAAAGAACTTGTAAATAATATATAAAAACAATAACGATCTCCAATCTTAGCCATGGAACCCGATGTTATATAACAATCGGTAAAAGTATCTCTCTAATTCCATATAGTGGCTCATATTATCCCAGATCTATAAAATAAAACAAGAGATATATAATCATTAAAGAAACCATAAGAAGATCATACCTTCTTTTAGAGCTTCGTGCTGATAACATGTTATAAAAGTATATGTGATAAGAGAGAAGATTGATAGAATCCAGAGAAAGGATTATAGAATTTCTAGAGAGAAGTTAGAGAGAAGTTCTCATTCAGTTCAACTGAAACAATCGATTACAGCCCTTTATATAGAGTCAGAAATCTAACCCTGGTTGCCTGACCATGGTTATATTTAACTCTGGTTACATGACCATGGTTACTTTATATCTTCTTTATATCCTTGTCTTCTTTTACTTTTGCTTTGTGTCATGTCTTCTTTTCTTCTTTATATCAAGTTGACTGAAAAATTAATATGAATCAATAAACATCCATATATTTAATATTCATAACAAATACATGATATAATGTGCAGATCCGCATCTTCATTCTTGTTTTCTCTCTCACATGGACCCATGTTTTTATGCCTTCCAATTACTTTTCTTTCTTCCAATCTCTTTCACATAATGTAGGGCCCACGTTTTGACTTGAATGATTTGCTTGACATGTTGCTTCTGCTACGTCCATTAATTAGATATTACATATATCTACATATATAAATATAGATATATATTATATGTGTTATATCATTCGCCTATTCTGTTTGATATATTTTTTTTGTCCAATAAGATAATATTTCCTATAAAATAATATAGGATTTGATTAGATTTTATATCAAAATTTATTCTTATCCTATAATTTAATTAAAAGATAAAAAATATATAAAAGATAATTAAATAGGTATAAAATATTTATAAATCCAGCGAATATATATAAAATATACCTATTTAATTATAAAATATATACTTATCATATTCCAAATACAACCTCTAGTTTTCTTCCTTTCTAATTATTCCTTTTAGACCAATTTTGTTCACAGGATTGTATGCCGCAATTTAGTCCTGCTAGAGTGCAATTGTTGGAAATAGCGTTGACATGTATTGATTGAATGATTTTAATTTAATTAGTCCTTTAATCATGGAAGATTACAGTCATTGTTTGAAATTTAAAAGGATACGTCCAATTATTATTTGCCAATCATCATAAATATATTTCAATGTAATTAGGTTATTTGAAATTTGAAAGAATATGCCAAATTATTATTTGCCAATCATCATAAATATGTTTTAATTTAATTAGAATTAGAATGCTAAAGATATTATTTCGTACAATTATGGAAGATTATAGTCATTATTTGAAATTTGAAAGACTATGTCTAATTATTATTTGTCAATCATCATAAATGTGTTTTAATTTAATTAGGATTAGAATGTTTAAGTTATTATTTCCTACAATCATGAAAGATTACATTCATTATTTAAAATTTGAAAGGCTACATCCATTTATTATTTGCCAATCATCATAAATGTGTTTTAGCGTAATTAGGATTGTGATTATTCGACCCGGATTAAGTGTAATTGGATTATGGAGCAGGTCACATGAAATTTAGAGAGTAAAGTTAATTGATTGAGTAATTATAATATGACCCAGGAAACATTTAAACCACAAAGGCACGAGTCTGGTGAAACAATAAAGTGTAATTATAGAATTATTCTGATGAAAGTTTTTGCGCAACGTCACTTATTTGCTTAATTTAAATAAATCAATCAAGGGGATGGGGAATATGTTAAATATTTTCATGATCAATTAAATAAACACAGAACAAAAGATATAAAAAGAAAGAGAAAGGAAAGAAAAAACTAGCTAGTAATCAATGTCGAATTTTTGTATGCGTCACTGCCCACTAAATAAAAAACTTTTAGGGAGGACACTTTCGGCAGCAACTCAAAATTTCACCATTAAAAGTTAACTTTCTTCGGCAACCTTTTTAGTGCGTGATTGGATGAGCGGCAGAGGAGGAGTTTTTTTTTTTAGATTTTAGATGTGATTTGTGTTTGGATTGGCGGTGGCAGAAGTGACTTTTTTCTAACTTGAAACCTGTTTGGATTAGTGTTTGAAAAGCCCGTTTAGATGGAAAATGACTGAAAAGGGCATGAATTTTATTAAATACTATATATATATATATATATATATATTAGTTGTATATATTGTGATAATTGAAATGAATTTTTTTAAAAAAACTAGATAAAATAAAAAAGGTGCAATTATTATTAAATACTACTAACACATATATATGTTAGTTGTATATATTATGATAATTGAAGTAAAAATATATTTAAAAAATTTAATAAAATAAAAAAGTAAAATTATTATTGAAAAGAAATACACGAAGATGCAGCTTTAAAGAAAAAATTATTCATATGGGCTTTTGGAAAAGTCAGATAGAAACAAAGTCAGATTGTAGATGTGATTTGTATTTGGATTGGCAGTGATAGAAGTGGTTTTTTTTCTAACCTTAAACCTGTTTGGATTAGTGTTTGAAAGACTTGTTTAGATGGAAAATAATCGAAAAAGATATGAATCTTATTGAATACTACAAATATATATTATTTAAAATATGTTGTGATAATTGAAGTGAAAAAAAAAATATTAAATAAAAAGGTTCAATTATTATTTTAATGCAGTTCAATTACAATTAGTGGCACATATATGCTTAAACAACAATATATTCATTTAGATGCATTAGTTTTCTAAAGTCGCTTTTTTGTTTATACACTAAAGTTGCTTTGCTCAAGAGCTGTAGCCAAGAAAAAAAGGTGGCCTTTACGAGTATACATACTCTCACCGCGCGAAGGAAAAAGGAGAAGCAACTTCAGTGGGCTTTTCTAAGAAGGAGCTTTTTTCCAAGAAGCTCAGTGAAATCAAACGTGGACCCAAACACCTATATTTATGGTCACTGGGCTTCTGGGAGGCTACTGGGCTTTTTTTGGGTCCCAACGCCTTCCCAAACAGACCATTAGTCACAGTAGAAAGCATCTCTTTCACCGTCAACATTAAATATCGCTGCTAAAAAGGTCATTTTCAGTGGCCACTCTAGGCAACGTTTAGGTTGTCAGTCAGTCTCCCATTAAAGAAAGCTCTCATCCAGTCCCAATCAAATTTCTTAATGTTTTAGTATAATAACTAGCACAACTGAATCAATTAACCTAACAATGAATAACATTAACCTACTTTAAGAAATACTCATCCTCTAATTAATCCATAATCAAAGTTCTAATGTACCACTTTGATCTTTATTACAGATGCAGTTTAACTAAAAAAATTTCATATATAAAAGAAATAGAAGTTAAGACTTTTAGTATCTTAAATTGATTGATTTTTTCAAATTTATCTTTATATAATAATGAGTATTGTAAAAAAAAGATGTTATACATTTTTTTTCCACATACTTTTTTAACGGGTAAATTTAAAAAAAACCAATCATTACCGACTATTAGTGTGAACTTATATTGAGGATATTTGATAAGCTAGACTTATAATAAGGATAAGAGTGACAAGTGAGTTTTTGTTTTTTGTTTTTTTTTTTTTGTGGCATTCATCGTGCAAGTTTTTCTCATTGAGCAAAATTATCTTCTTATTAGAGGTAATGTTGTCTAAGATAATGTCGGACAATAATGTGGGCATATCTCTAAGTTGGGATTCTAATCTTAATTCACTATATTACAAGGATAGTCCCTTCTAAACTCCTACTACATCCAACCCTTTGGTATAGTGTAAGTTAGTTTTTTTTTTAATGTTAATAATATTCTTCTATTGAATATAATTCTATTCAAGATGTTATGTTGCGGGACTAGCACCTTTTATAATGTGTGTGTTTAGATTAGTTTTTTTAATAGTTTTTACGACTTACGAAGTAAGTATATGAAGAAGTAGTTTTGTCTCGGGTTGCGCAAACCATGGTTTGGGATGTTGCCAAACACACACAAGCCAACTCACAACTCCTATTGGTTAATGTTAGTGTTCGTTTAGAATAACTTATTTTTGGATAATAAGTGTTTATAAATAGTAATTCACAGTATACAAGGTAAGTATGTGAAAAGAGTTTTATCTCGATTTATATAATAAACACTTATATTAAAAAAATAAGTGTTACCGCAGTAAGTTGGTTCTAAACTATATGCATGATGAACATTTTCATGAATAAAATGCATAGCAGCCCAACAGGTTCTGAAAACTGTATTTCCAATTTATCCTTCGTCCGTCTTCTCCTTTCTGTGATTCCTGAATTCTGAGGGGACTTTAACCCCTGTTTTGCGCAGAGGAAATCACTAACTGGAGAGCCCACCGTCGTGGACCGCTGCTATTGAATCTTAAAGACATGTTCAGTCATTCTCTTCTTATTGTGGCTTCTTCTCTAGGCAGAGAGAACCATGACGGAGCATGAAGAAACATCGGACAAGAAGGTTCTTCTATTGTATCTTTGATTTATTCCTCGGCATGTTTCTTACAATTTAGGGGTTTTCTCTGTTCGTTCTGTAATTTCTGTTTCATGGTTCTTAATGGTTGGCCCAACAGCGAGGTTGCCTTTGTTAGTTAAATTCCAGATGTTTTGCGTGAAGCTACATTTGATGGTGCAGAAAATCTAGTTGAGTCTGGCTTTCTGAATTATTGATTAAGACAACCGAATTTTGCATTTCATCACACCAATTTCCCGTTTTTGTATGATACAACACCACTTTTTCTATCATCGTTTTCGCCTAAAGAGATTTGACATTTTTATTCCTTCATTTTAGAATGTAAGAAGCGGTTTTGAAGGCCGTGGTCTGCATTCAAAATGTGAATGGAAGGGAGCTTACATTATTTTACACAAATTCCTTCTAACTTCTGGATCTTGGCACAAAACTCTAAGATGACTTTTCTGCGTGTTTATTCTAACATGGTAGAGATTTATCAGTGAAAACTGAGTCTGGTTTGATTAATCAAACAGTCATTCGTTTCACAAAACATTTTCCTCAAACAATGCTTGATTCTCATATAAGCTTAATTTTACTTCAGCAAGCAGATACTAATGCTTATTTGTCTCACAAGCCATTTTCAGAGACAAAACCCTAACGACCATCCAGTATGGTGATGCTTGTGTCATTGGAGCAAGAATTGATTCCTGCAAGAGATGATGAATCTGTCTCAGAGAAACATCTCTCTGAATACATTCCTGGTCGTCCAGGTTGTGGCAGCGAGACACTGTCACTGTCTAACATCAAAATCACTTGTGACATTGTTGGTCGGTCCTCCGGGTTCTGTTGAACGCAAGAAAGTCCCACTTGGATACACCGTAGAGCTTCTGATGCAGGAAACTGATTCTCAAGTAATGGATCCATCAGCTCCATTGCCTTCTCTTCCGTCCAAAGCTTCCATGCCTGAGACATTTAATCACAGTTTCAGGTCCTACAATGATACTACAAAATCTTGCCAAGATCAAATATTCTGTGCGGTTCAGACAAAATCATTGTTTTGAAGTACTAAATTCTAAATTGGTTCACTGTTATTACTCACATGGCCTAAGAGATTCAGCTTGTGATCTGGATGTAAAAACCCTTTGTTTTTCTTGCCGCTCAACAGCTCTAATAGCAAAACACCGAAGCTGAAGACATCGGATTTGCATGAGAAGTGTCCATCTATCGCATACTCAGGTGGCATATATCCACTGCAATGATTGCAAAAGGTAATTTAATTTTAGCAATTATTGTATTAAGGGGAAGTTTTTTTTTTTTGGGAATATTTAGGTTAATTTTCTTTGTGCATACTAGGTTCCAACTACTCTATTGGTCTTTGCTTCAGTTTGATCTCTACCAAACATTCTCGCCATTCCGAAGTCAGATATTTTGGGATTCATTTCACTATCTAAAAGAACATTGCTGGCTTTCAAATCTCTATGAATTATTCTCAGTCTTGAGTCTCTGTGAAGATAAAGGATTCCTCTTGCAACTCCAACAATAATATCCATTCTTTTTTGCCAAGTGAGTGTCAAGCGCTTTGTTTCATCTGTTTCAACATGCTATACACGTTATACAGTATCTAATGTTTCAGTCAAACATGTGAGTTTTGAATATGTAAGAGGCTTACCAAATAGTATAGAGTCTAAGCTCCAATTCGGCATGTACTCATAGATCAACATTCTTTCGTCTTTATGAATGCAACAACCTAGAAGTTTGACAAGATTTCGATGCTGAAGTAGGGATATCATAATAACCTCATTCTTGAACTCTTGCAAGCCTTGTCCCGAACTTTCAGAGAGTCTTTTCACGGCTATTTCTTGTCCTGATGCAAGTTTACCCTAACATTTTCCACATTAGAATCCAAGGTAGTATCATTGATCAATGTCATGAAGGAAAACAGAGACAAAACAACTCTTTCGTATGAGGGAAATGGGAACACTTGAATGTTGATAAACTAGGAACTTGGAATATGTGAACTGTTGAACAAGAATACTTTGTCTCATTATACAAAAAATTTCAACAACAATTAGAAATATTAGATGAAAATTTAGTTATCTAATTAAATATATATGATAGCATACAATTCAATTTACTGAACTGTTGTAACTGAAGAATATATGATCTCCAGCAAGAAAATAGTGAAACTGACTTTCCTCCAGAACTAATCTATTCAATGGAAGAATTTCACATTCTACCAAATGTGCATTACATCACCAATACGTCTTTAGTTTTGTGTCATTGATTCAAATATTAATTGTTAGATAATTAGCCAAGAGAAGTAGTGATTTACTTTGTACACAGGACCAAATCCACCCTCTCCAATCTTATTGCAGGCAGAGAAGTTCTTTGTTGCAGCTTCAATAATGTCAATCTTGAATGATGGAAGTTCACTTCTTGATCTGTTAAGTATCAGTTGAATATCTGTCTCTGTAGCTCCTAAAAAATAGGAAAAAATGATAAGTATATAAAAATAAATACAATAATAAAATAACTTAATACAAAAAATTGCACAAAACCTTAATACAAGTTTACCTCTTCTACATCTCTTAATTATCAGCCATGATGCCAAGACAACAATTGCTGAACTTACTGATACAGCCACAATAATTATTATATGTTTCTTTCTTTTTGGGACACCAGCATTTGAACCTAACAGCAACAATCAGATATTAGAATATGGATATCTAACTTCTTAAAGCTTGGCCCAAGAAAATCACAGAACAAGAGTATCTGTAACCCTACATAGGACAATTTCCTCAAATTTCTTACCTAGTTCTGAAGCTGGAACTCTGATGTAGAGATCTTGTCCAAAATCTGCTAACTTTCTGATATCGAATAAACCTCCAAACCAAACAACACATCCTTTGCCAGTTGTATTGATATCTAATTTAGCATAAGCTATACATGAACAATTCTTCAAGCACTCTGCCTCGCACTCCTCAAAACTCATGGTCGAGTTTGTGTGAAACACAGCAGAATCTGGCAGTTTCACTCCTGTAAGTTTCTTAAATCCCTCTCCATTTCTGCAAGTATGAGAATCCTTCATAACACATCCACCTGACCATTTATTTTTCCTCCATTCTTGGGGTAACCTAGGCTCAAATCCATCCAGACACTTGCAAATTGGGGATTCTTTTATGTTGCAACTACCGTAGGCACCGCAAATGGCATAGTCATCGCAACGATCTCCTTGAACTGTAAATTCTGGGATCCAACTGGAATGAGGATCACTCCATGAGAAGTGCTGAATCAAACCAGATTGGGTAAGTACAAATCTTGAAGTGACACTGTCCCTAGTTTCATACGTGAAAGTCACTTCATCAGAATCGAAAACAAAAACCGGTTTGAAAACTGGGTTTTGCATAAGAGCTGTGACGCCTTTGAGTTGTTGTGCAAACCATGGTCCACTCCTAAAGACCTTCTTTTTCCCTTTTAGAAGAAGAAGCTGAGGAAGGCCACGTGGGTCCACACTATAAGTATATTCCCCAGAAGCAGGATCATCTTGGCTTTTCCAAGAGGTTAAGTGTCTGTTCAAGCCAGTTTTAAAGTTCCAACCAAGCCTCATTCCTTGAATAAATGTATCAGATGGATAATCAAAACTCTGCCATCGGTAACTCTCCGAGCTTGCATCCTCAAGGTCTCTCAAGACGAAATTTCCCGTGTCTAGAAGCTGAGCTGCCGGTTTCCTTGCTGATCTGGATGAGTTTGCAGACCATATGATACTTCCTGTATGACTGAGAATGAGAAGCTTACCATCTTTGCTGAATTTTAACATGCCTGTAGAATTCATTAGTGGATTGTCCCTGTTTGCTACCCAAATAACAGTATGCTTTGGGATATACTTGTACCATATTCCCAGATATTTTAAGCTGGAATTTCCAGGACTGAAGAAACCAAGCTCAAATTTTTCACCAGAGGAAACTAATGTCTGGTTATCAGTGATGGATTGTGTTGAAGTTATTGAATCCTTTGCAACTGTTGGGAATAAGGATATCACAGAGAAACAAGTGGCAAGTAAGAAGAGAGTGAAGGAGAGCTTTGTTTCTTCCATGAGAAAGTGACAAGAAAGAAGAGAGTGAAGGAGAACTCTGTTTCCTCCATGAGAATTTTAAGCCTTCATTCTGCTTCTTAAAAGGAAAACCTCATCTTTTTACTGTTTCTTTTCCCAAAGCTTTAGTGGAAGGCTCTGTGCTTTTTAATGGACTCGTTAAGATCGAGGAAGAAAAAAAGGTCTTCTTCAGTTGGAGCAGGTATAACTCGAGGGCCCTGTCTACTTTTTGAAAGACAATTAGAATGGACTCAAACACAATTGTTTCAAGAGAGAAAAATCAAACGAATATGTAAATAAATAAATAAATAAATATTAAACTTTAGTATAACTTGGTACTAAAGTTGTGATTAGTTCAGTTAAATCAAATAGGTCTCCTTTCATGCACGCATCTTAGTTATAGTTTTAAGACTTTTAGGTTATACTGTAAGAACCAGTGAATATTATAATTTGCCTTTTATTCAAGGAAGTAAAATATGTTGATCTGCATATGATCTTCCGTGTGTGTAAAATTCTTTTCTATACGTGTATAAAAATCTTCCCTACATGTGCAAAAATCTTCCCTATGTGTGTAAAAATCTTCCCTCCGTGTGCAGATATCTTCCCAGGTCCCATTTGACAAATAAGTTACCAATGAGGTCTTTTTTAGCAATTCTTACAAATATGTTCCTTTATTTTTTTATTTGGTTAAGGGTATAATTTCTTTTGAGGCTTAGAGCATAAAGAGCTTTTACATATCCCAATAAGTGCACTTCTTAAGATTCAAACTTATGTTCTTTTCTTTACAGGAGTAAAACTGCTTATCACCTTAATCAACAATTTTTTTTGGTAGTAAAATATGTTTTTTTAGCTCATTTAATGCTCTTGAAACTTGTAATTTCCCGTTATTTTAGTGTAGAACAACCTTCATGTCAACATCTAATGCGTAATTTAGGCCTATATATAGGTCATCATGACCAATAAAATCCCTTTTCTTCTGTTGACAAGATGTTGGTGAGAAAGACCACAGGAACACACATACACAGAATGAGCGAAAAATGAATCAAACTTTGAAATTTCATACAAGTAACCATATTTTTATTCCGTGCTTTCCAGTTGTTTGATCATTCTCCACAACTGTAAATATTATGATATTTTAATTTTATGTCTGTCATCACGTGATGATTTCAACAGCGAATGAATACTCGTCAATTAGTGCTATGCTGGTGGATGTTAATTGCACCATAATGCTTTTTACCTAACGAAAATTTGAATCTCTTGCTTTGCACATACTCTAATGTCTTGAGACTCGATGAAATTTCAAATTCTCATAATTTGATTGTCAATCATCTGAGTAGATCCGACACAATATCTTGGCTCTTTTGATCATTAATAGGCTTAGCACTGTTTCTAATCTCAAACCATTCATAGATTTGTAACCATTATTATTATTAATGTTAAAAAAACAATTCCTTTTTTCCCTACTGCTGAATTTTTATTGTACTACTATAAGACCATAAATGTTATATGGTAGTGAATTTTAGGCTTTATAGGGACAACATGAGCAAAAAGTGAGGGTAGTCAAGATGATGATGCTAAGATGGGTATGTGAATATATAAGAAAAAATAAGATTTGTAATGAATTTATACGTGGAAGAGTCGAAGTGACTTCTATTGAAGGGAAAATGAAAGAAAATCATTTGAGGTAGTTCAAACACTTTCAAAGAAGGCCATTAGATGCTTCGGCAAAAAGAGTTTATCAAGCAGTATAGTGTCTTTTAAAAAGGAATAAGGGAAGGCCGAAGAGAACACTTATAAAGTTATTGAGTGAGACCTTTCGGAGTATTAGTCAACAATTTATCTAAAGATTTTGTTGTTAATAAAGCACAATAGTGTTGCACAATCCATGTTCTCAACCCCATCTGGCATGATAAGGCTTTGTTATTATTGTAGTATTTAAAAAATTTAAGAAATGGATTATTAAGGTTTATGAATATAATATGTTTGTTTGGAATAACAATTGGAGTCTTCAAAATCAACTTTTCAATCGTGATTTATGATATACAAGGTAAGTATATGATAGGAGTTTTGTTTCGATTTACGTGAATAAGCATTTTTGGGAGTTATAAACGTGATCTCAAACAAACACAATATTTTGTTATATATCAATTGAATACTTCACTTTTTGTGTGAGAGAGGAGATTCACTTGCTACCATAGTACTCAAACCTAGACCGGACAGGGTGGTTTGGACCAGAAAGTGACCGACCGGTCCAGATCGGAATTTTTCTTTTCTTTTTCTTAAATCATTTTTTTTATTTTTCTTTAGAATTTCATATTAATAACTCTAAAATTTTTAATTTCTTACCAATTGGTACTAAGTTAGCTCTAGTTTGACTCTGGTCTGACCCTCTGACTTTTGACTCAATACCCAACCATTCAGTAGTTGGTTCGGGTTTAATTACGTTGCTTCCTACTAATCGCCAAGACGCTAGCACATTTATTTTCCTCCTTTTCTTTTTCCCCATAAATCACCAAGTACGTTGAGAACAACATCTTACATGAGTTTCCACAAATTATGATTCCTTCGTATACCTGATTGTGTCCCATTATTGAGCATTTTTGTCTTGTTCTTCTCTCTCGAAGTTTGGCAGAAACCCATGAACCTATTGCATGTCTGAAATCACTGGAGTAACTTAGAAATAGAATCTGTTCACTATATTTGAGCAAAAAAAAAAAGAAAGAATCTGTTCACTATTGACCGTTCAAAGACATATCAGACCATTGTTGAGTAACGAAATGCATATCCAATAACTTTGAGATTCGTTGAAAAATTTCTTGTCATCAATGAAACTGCCAAACAACGAAACAACCAAAAAAATTAAATCTATCCTAAGAAAAGATGTTGGGTGAGGGTTAGAAAAAAACAGAGCCGTAACTCTGTTTAAATGTTCGATACATACAGAAGGAAAATGAATTCGTAAATACAAAGAAAATATTGATGTGAAAACTTCTGATGATTGGAATGCTGATTACTGTAAAAAGACAAGTTCGTGACAAAGGAACCAGCTTGTGACTAAATTAAATCAAAACCCCTTTCAACTAAGCATTCAGAAAAGTATGTAAAACTTAAACTCTGTAAATTGTCTGGAGCTGTTTCATTGTGAAACGCAAGTGTAAGAGATCTTGGCATCTGTAAGTTTGGGATAACTTGTTCAACGAATATGTAGAGAAAGTTGAAAAGAATACGTTTACTCTGCTTCTAATCTGACCCACTGTTAGAATCTAGCCCAGAAATCTTAGAAAGTAGAAAGATAGAAATTCTATTAGAAAGATTAAAGCAAGTATCTCACTTTTCTCACTCTAATACCCTTGGAGAATCTCCTAATAAAAATATTTCACTCTGTAAAAATCGATATCCATCCATCCAGCCTTGAGTACAATTTATAATCAATTTTACAGAGCATATTTTTGGTATTTTCTGAAATATTAAATAATTGCATAAGAATAGGAAACTGACTCACACTACTCTACGTGCCTAGTGCAGCTAATCGTGGGACTCCCACTTATTCCCCAACAAACAAATAATTTAATAATTAAACCAATTAAGCAAAGCTAATGCTAATTTTCTGTTCCTGAATTTGCTGATTCGCTCCATGACCGTTTTCGCCTCTTTGAATAAGTCAACAGTGGGACTGGCTCTCTATCAATACTTCCCTTCCCGAAATTCTACTTGTCCTCAAGTCGGAAAGATGGGAATTGAGTGGTCAACAAGTCATCATCTTCCCAACTGGAGTTTTCCGTGGCAAGTGAATCCCATTGGATCAGTAACTCCAGTATTCCTTCCTTGGTCCAGCGGTGTTGCAGTACCTTTTGCGGAGTCAACAATAGTTCTACATCTGCCGAAAGAGGAAGGTGGTTGACAAGGTGACTGACCCACAGCTGGTCGCAATAGAGAGATATGGAAAATGGGGTGGATCTTGGCATCCGGGGGAAGTTCTAGTTCATAAGATACCTGGCTAATTTTTCTGATGACCTTGTAAGGCCCAAAAAATCTTGGGGAGAGTTTTTCGAACTTTCTCTTTGCTAGTGATTTCTGACGGTATGGTTGCAATTGTAACCACACAGCGTCTCCCGATTCCAACTGCAAGTCCCGTCGTTTCTGATCTACCTGAAACTTCATCCTATCTTGAGCTTTCAATAAATTCTGATGAAGGACTTTGAGCATCTCATCTCTCAACTCAAGTTGCTCTTCTAAATCAGCCACCAATGTTTCTCCTTTCACATAGGGCACGAGCGGTGGGGGTTCTCGTCCATAAACTAGTTTAAATGGGGTAGCTTGTGCCGATACATGAAAACTAGTATTAAACGAATACTCTGCCTAGCAAAGAAATTGGCTCCACAATTTGGGTTGCTCATGAGTAAAAAACAACGTAGATAAGTCTCCAAACAGTTGTTCACAACCTCAGTTTGACCATCGGATTGTGGGTGATATGCTGTGCCCATTCGTAAGCAGGTTTGACTTAGCTTGAAGAGTTCCTGCCAAAAAATGCTTAGAAAAAGTGGATCACGGTCGGATACAATAGATCGGGGCATGCCGTGTAGTCTGACCACTTCTTGACAAAACAATTCAGCAACGGTCTTTGCTGAGTAAGGGTGGGATAGAGACATGAAATGGCAGTATTTGCTAAGCCGATCTACTACCACAAGAATGACATCAAAACCTTTGAACTTTGGTAATCCCATGATAAAGTCAAGGGATATGTCTTCCCAGATTTGTTCAGGAATTGGAAGAGGTTGCAATAAATCTGCAGGGGCTAACGTTTGATATTTGTTTTATTGGCAAGTATATCACTGTTGTATATACCTTTTGATATCATTTTTCATTCCACGCCAGTACAATTGCTCACTTACCCGCTTCAATGTCTTAAGAAACCCACCATGTCCCCCTGTAGGTGTGGCGTGAGCCTCCTCTATTAATTTCGCTCTGAGTGCTGATTGGTTTGGAATGACCAGTCATGATTTGTAATATAATCTTCCTTGAACCACATAGAAGTCAGGGAATGAATCTGGATTTTGTTGCACCCCTTCAATTATCGTTCTTGTTTTTTCATCCTCCAGCAAGGCTTGTGGCAACAGCAGCAATTCGTTAGCCATTGGCATGATAATCTGATTAAAATCAGCGTATTGTGGTCTTCTTGACAAGGAATCAGCTGCAGAGTTATTTTTCCCCTACTTGTATGCAATTGTGAAGTCAAAGGGAAGCAACTTGATCATGAGACGCTGCTGGGAAGGTGTTAAAACGGGCTGTTCAAGCAGTGCTGTAGGCTGTAATGATCAGTTTGCACCAAGAAATGATGGCCAAGCAAGTAGTAATGCCATTTTTGAAGGGACAATACCAACACAAGTAATTCTCGTTCATAAGCTGATTTGTACCTATTAGAAAAAGAGAATCCCTTACTGAAATAAGCAATAGGGTGGCCACGCTGCATGAGGACAGTTCCCACACCTTCCATTGAAGCATCACATTCCACGATGAAAGGAACCTAGAAATTTGGTAATTGTAGAACAGGGGTTGTGGTTAGCGCAATCTTTAAGTCTTCAAAAGCCTCTTGAGCTGTCTTGTTCCATAGAAAAGCATCCTTCTTGGTTAGCTCAGTTAATGGACGAGCAAGGATACCATAGTTCTTCATTAACCGCTTGTAATAAACCGTAAGCCCCAAGAAGCCTCTTAATTCCTTCATAGAGGTTGGTGTGGGCCAATAGGCAACATCATGAATGTTTTCATGCATAACCTCAACTCCTTTTGCAGATACGATATGTCCCAGATAATTGATGCGTGCCTGTCTAAACGCACACTTCTTTGCATTTACAAAGAAATAGTGCTTTTGCAGAATCTGAAATACAACTTGGAGATGTTCTAGATGTTGATGAGCATCAATACTGTATATCAAAATATCATCAAAGAATACCAGCACAAATTTTCGTAAATACGGACGAAATAAATCATTCATGGCCAATTGAAATGTAGCTGGTGTATTAGTAAGGCCAAAAGGCATAACTACAAATTCATAATGGCCAGAGTGTGCGCGGAATGCAGTTTTGTGCACATCAGAAGGAAGTACACGAATTTGGTGGTATCCCGCACGTAAATCTAGTTTTGAAAAGTATACAGCCCCATGTAATTCATCTAATAACTCATCAATATTAGGAATTGGAAACTTATTTGGGATGGTGATCTTATTTAAGTGGCGGTAGTCAACGCATAACCTCCAGGACCCGTCCTTCTTGCTTACCAATAGAACAGGACTTGCAAAAGGACTTGAACTCGGCCTGATGAATCCACGCTCCAGCAAACTGCTTATTTGTGATTCAAGTTCATCCTTTTGATAGTGTGGGTACCGGTACGGCCTCAAATTTGGGGGGACAGAATCTGGCAGCAGGGGAATGGCATGGTAAAATCCCTGAAATGGAGGCAGAGAAGATGGTTATGAGAAAATCCCCTGAAATTCCTGACAAAGAGCCTCCATATTTAACGTTGCAGCATTACCCCCTTCAATTTTCTAATTAACTTGCATACTCTGGAACTGGATGGGTGCATTTGTTTTGGAATTAAGCCCTTGTAATTTGTACTTCTTTCCATCTAACCAGAAAATCATGAACATTTCATTCCAATTAGCTTGAATCGTATTTAAAGATGCAAGCCACTGGATTCCTAAAACCAATTCAGTACCCTTCAATGGAAAAGGGAAAAATTGCTGTTTAATCACCAAGTCGGAGACATGTACCTCAACCTCAGCGCATACACGATTACACTTCAGCATTCGGCCATCACCAATTTGAACTCCGAAGTATGGAATAGTCTGGGATGGTAATCGAAGCTTGGCGACAATGTCCTCTGAGATGAAATTGTGGGTGGACCCATTATCGACCAAAATAACCACTGGGTAATTCTGCACCTTCCCTTTCAGCTGCATCATCGAAGCTGATGATCTGCCTAGGATGGCATTAAAGGATATCTCGACGGCCACCCTTTCTTCCTCGGCATTGGTTTCTGTCGGCAATGGTGGCACCACCTCTTCTCCTTCCTCGACGATATCCATCAGCGACAGGGAGCCAGAGCATCAGTGGCCCGGACGGAAAGTGTCGCCGCATCTGTAGCACAACCCCTTGTCTCGTCGGCGTTGGATTTCGGGTGGCGGAGGGAGCGGCCACGGCTTGGTTCCTGACGATGACGCTAGTGAGGTTCGATTTGTGCTGGAGAATGAGTTTGAGCTGCCTCGTGTTTCTTGTGCAAAAGAGCTGGGTCATTGATAAGGTTGAGATGCTAAGCTGTACTTTGACCCAAGTGTGGTTTTAAATTTTGACTCAAACTCTAACGCTAAACTTGTTGCTCGGTAAACTGTTCTCGGTTTATGAATCCGTACATCTGCTTTAAGTTCTTCTTTGAGGCCATTGATAAATACCCCCAATAAGCAATGGTCCGGCCAATTTTTCACATGTGCTTGTCTTCTTGCGAACTCAGACCGATACTCATGCACCGAACCTGTTTGCTTGATATTGCACAAATACTCATATGGATTTTGGTATTCTGGGGGACCATATTGCTCCTGAAGCGCTTGTACAAGTTCCTCCCAATACACCACAGTTCGTTGCCCCATGATCCATGAAAATAAATCGAGAGCATCTCCTTCTAAATACATTGAGGCGATATCAACCTTATCATCTTTTGGTGTATCATAGTACCTAAAATATTTTTCTGCTTTAAGTATCCAACCCCGCGGATCACCTCCACTAAACTTTGGAAATTCAATTTTTGTGAATGGCACCATCGAGTTTTTGGAGTAGTATTCTGATTCATCATCGCTTTCGCCAGATCTATACTGGTGGACCCCTTTGGCATGTGCATGACGCTTCGAACGAGCTTCTAATGTAGCAACCTTTTCATTTAGAATATTCAAAGCCTCAAGTCGTGAAGCAATGGTGGTTAAAGGATCTCTCCCAAAAGGATTATCCTTAGGATCTTGAGTAGCATGAGATGAACGAGTAACAACCATAGCGCTCTGATACCAAATTTGTTAGAATCTAGCCCAGAAATTTTAGAAAGTAGAAAGATAGAAATTCTATTAGAAAGATTAAAGCAAGTATCTCACTTTTCTCACTCTAAAAGCCTTGGAGAATCTCCTAATAAAAATATTTCACTCTGTACTCAGAAAATACCATATTTTTGGTATTTTCTGAAATATTAAATAATTGCTTAAGAATAGGAAACTGACTCACTACTCTACGTGCCTAGTGCAGCTAATCGTGGGACTCCCACTTATTCCCCTACAAACAAATAATTTAATAATTAAAACAATTGAGCAAAGCTAATGCTAATTTTCTGTTCCTGAATTTGCTGATTCGCTCCATGACCGTTTTCACCTCCTTGAATAAGTCAACAGTGGGACTGGCTCTCTAACACCCACCCATGTTGAATTCTAAGCAGTTTTATTAGACTTCATAATCGGAAAACTATACCTACCGCTTTCGTGGCAGGCTTAAAAGATGAAAAAACCGTTCAAGAGGCCTCAATTTCTGGTTAGCCTTGCTGTGGCAGTGACCTGACAGCTCAAAAGTCATTTGACTTGAAGTTTCCATACCCCAGAAAGAAACATACCCTTATAATATATGCGCACCCACACAATACTGGCTGTTACAACTGTTTCTTTTCTTGCTTTCTTATCTTAATAAAAAACGAATGTTACAAGCATCACTGGTTTCAAAAACGAATTTTATGTCTGCAATGACAGTTCTGGGTGAAGTAGGAGGTGGAAAAGGGGCAGAACCTCCGATTACTTCTCTGAATTGAAATCTGGTATGGGACAAGTCACAAGATGATGAAGATAACAAATGGGATGGTTATTGTTTCAGTTATAATCCATCACTGCTTCTTGTTTTGTGCAGCCTCTGACACCATAACTTTTGACAATCCCATAAGCGATGGCGAGCTTCTGATTTCTAAAGAAAACAAGTTTGCTCTTGGGTTCTTCACTCCCAGCAAATCAAACTATCGCTATGTAGGAATTTGGTATTACAATTTGGAAGAACAAACTGTCGTTTGGGTGGCTAACAGAGATGTTCCCATGAATGACACCTCTGGTGTTCTCTCCATCAGCTCAGAAGGAAACTTAGTTCTTCATGGAAACCACTCTGAGATTCCAATCTGGTCCACAAATGTTTCTGTCCCTGCTCCAAATACAACAGTAATGGCACAACTCACAGATTTGGGTAACCTTATTTTGTCTCAAAATGGCTCTGAAACTCTTATATGGCAGAGTTTTGATCATCCCACCGATACCTTGCTTCCGTATGCAAAATTGGGAGTCCACAAAAGAACTGGTCAGAGCTGGTTCTTACAAGCATGGAAGACGGATGATGATCCTGGAACCGGAAGCTTCTCATTTAGGGTCAATACTACTGGGAAATCTCAAATGTTTGCGTACAAGAAGAACACTCCAGTGTGGCGAGCAGGATCTTACAATGGCGAAATATTTGTTGGCGTCCCATTTATGAAACGAGCAACAGCCACTGGTTACAGCATTAATGTCACAGACAATGATAATGAGCTTGGATTTATATTTTACGCTTTTGACAAGAAAACCATCATGCGGGTGTTGGCTCTTCAGTCTGGTTTTTTTCAATCATTGCTTTGGGATTATGATAAGAAGCAATGGAATCGGTTTTGGTCTGCCCCAGAAGTAGATTGTGACAACTATGGATCATGTGGTTCCAATGGTAATTGTGACCCTCTTAACTATGAAAATTTCAAGTGTTCATGCCTACCTGGATTTGAACCAAGAAACCCAACAAATTGGTATCAACATGGTGATGCAACAGAGGGTTGTGTGAGGAAGAAAGGGCCATCCTTGTGTGGGAATGGAGAGGGATTTGTTAGAGTAGAAAGCGTCAAGATTCCAGATACTTCTGTGGCGAATGCTAATTCGGAGATGAGTCTGGAAGAATGTGAACAAGAGTGCTTGAGAAATTGTTCTTGTAGTGCCTATGCAGCTGCAGATGTGAGAAATGGTGGAAGTGGATGCTTGACATGGTTTGGTACTTTGATGGACACACAGATATTAAGTCAAGAAGGCCATGATCTATTTGTTCGTGTTGATGCTGTTGAACTTGGTAATTGGAATCCATTTTTTTACTTCTTTCATGAACATTGTCTTGTTTTTATTTTTTATTTGTCCTTAAGACGTCCTTTTTTTCCTACTTTTATCAGCAACGTATGCTAGGAAGTCAAAAGGAGCACTTGCCAAGTCTGGCAAAGTGGGAATTGTAACGGCTTGTGTCACTTTGGTTACTCTTCTTATTGCCTTATCTGTGTACTGCTTTTGGAAAAGAAAAAAAAGAGGTGCGTATTTCATTTGGATTCTTTTGTTTCTTCCATAATAGTATATACTTTTGCTGTTCTTTCACTTAATATCAGTGGCTTTTATTTTTAAAGAACAAATATTTGAAACCATAGTGGTGAAATGAGCCAAAACAACTATAGAACCAAACGTCATTTGTTTTGCCAATTTATTTTTGTTTTATAATAAAGTTAGGTTCTGACTCTATGATATACACTACAGAATTCTGCCCTTATTCCTATTTTCTTTCTTCTTTATTTACTGTTACCTTTGGTTCTTACAAAAGTGGAGATGCATTTGTTAAGAATATATTCAAATTTCTGTGTTCTCAAGGCTCAGAAGTCTATGATAATTCATTAGCTAAAATAGCCAAATTGCTAGAGGATCATGGCGAAAGCAGAGCACAAACAAGCTTATTCTAGAATTCAGTGACCTAATCCAATTCCTAAAGCATTGATCTTGATTTTTCACTCTGTTTGTGAAAGGGTTTTAAAGTTTATTTTGCTCTTCTCTTAATAGTACTTATGTACATGTTTAAGCTATTTTACCCTCCTAATTTGTTTTAATTCCAGATGAAATAGCCAAACAAGAATTAAACTTAAATTCCCCAACAGAGGAGGAGGATGGAGAAAATAGAGAACAACCAAGCATACCGTTTTTCACCATCAAGACCATAACGACGGCAACAAACAATTTCTCAAAAGAGAATCAATTAGGGCAAGGTGGATTTGGTTCTGTGTACAAAGTAAGTGAAATGTTTAAGAATCCTCTTGCTATGCAATTGGTATTGTGAATTGTGATGTAACTGAGGTAGATTGTCTTGCATAAACTAGTATAACTAGCCTTAATCATGTGTATTTGCATGGGAATACAATTTGTTTTAAACCACAAACATGCAATTGGTTGAGGTGGTATGTGGCTGAACTCTGTACGGAAGATAACACAAGTTTAATTCTCAGGAAGCCCATTTGTTGGGAGAAGCAAAAACCCTGTATACTCTAAGTTTTGAAAGTGATTAGTCTCAAGTCCAAAGTGGCTTGGGATCTCCTTGATCAAACAAGTTGTTTTAAACCATCAACCATGCATGATTTTTAAATAAAAAATTACTTGGTCAGCATATTTTCATGTGATATGTTGGTTAGTATAATATAAATGCTTTGATATCTAGGGCATATTAGTAAATGGACAAGAAATAGCAGTGAAAAGATTGTCCCAAGGTTCTGGTCAAGGGACCCAAGAGTTCAAGAACGAAATTAAACTAATTGCAAAGCTACAACATAGGAATCTTGTGAAATTGCTTGGATATTGCATTCATAAAGAAGAAAGGATGTTGATCTATGAGTACCTTCCCAACAAAAGCTTGAACTTCTTTCTCTTTGGTATGCTTTATTATTCTCCTCCTCTTTCTCTAAAACTAATGTTGCTTTCAAATATTTGTAATCTTATAGCCTTAATTCCTATCATATCATACTTTTATTTATATCTTATTGATATATTTCTTTGGTCTTATTTATAAGAACTCAATAACCGAATTACACAATTTAAGAAAGCAGTTAAAGTTAATTAAAATAATATGTATGTCTGAAATAAATACTGTTATCCAAATATGCCCTTATTTATGAGGGGCAAGTAAGAGAGATATATAAAATAAATATGACTATCACCAACATTTTAATTAATACAATACATATAATTAATAAGAGGTTAAACTGGAAAAACCTGATTAAATGTTCAGACAACTTTTATTGGGCTATTATAAAAAGGACCAAGGAAATTCAAATTTTGAACTCTTATAAAAAGGATCGGAGAGTAACTAACTAGATTACTTTCCCATCATTTTCAAAGTTAAGATGGATTTATGGTTCATTGCAGATAGGGACCAAAGAATGTCATTAAATTGGGACACACGCCTTCATATTATATTTGGAATCGCTCGAGGTCTTCTCTATCTTCATCAAGACTCAAGGCTGAAAATAATCCATAGGGACCTTAAATCTAGCAATATCCTCCTAGATGCTACAATGAATCCAAAAATTTCTGATTTTGGTATGGCTAGAATATTTGGAGAGGATCAAGTCCAAGCAATAACAAGACGAATCATTGGAACATAGTAAGGATGAAATGGTTGCACATATGAAATAACATGATTAACTGAGTTTCACAACAATGTTACGTTATAATATTTTTTTTCTTATTGCAGTGGTTATATGTCTCCAGAATATGCAATGGTAGGGCAATATTCGACAAAGTCTGATGTTTTTAGCTTTGGTATTCTATTGTTAGAGATAATCAGTGGAAAGAGAAATACAGATAGGTGTAAAGAAAGAACATCTGTAAATTTAATTGGACAGGTAAGACTAAAGAAACCTTGAAAGTTTCTTTAAACATTTAAACATTTTCATTGTTTTCTTTTCATCGTGATATATAACCTTGAAAGTCTCTTTTTCTAAAGGTATGGGACTTATGGAGAGAAGGAAAAGCCTTGGAAATAGTAGATTCAACACTTGGTGAATCATATCCTCCTGACATAGCCTTAAGGTGTATACAAATTGGACTCTTGTGTGTGCAAGAAAGTGCCTTATATAGGCCACCCATGTTGGAAGTCCTTTTCATGCTTGGCAATGAAGTAACCCTTCCCTCACCTCGGAAACCTGCTTTCCTATTCAATTCTAATATAGAACATTCAGAGTCTTCAACATCTGGAGATCCTTCAGTGAACAATCTTTCAAATACCACAATTAGTGCTCGATGAACATGATTTGGTACATATAAGAGAAATGTATCTCAGTTCTTTATTTTTTTTATATATTTATGCTAGATATTGGTTGTATTTGAGAAGTCCAAATAATGAAAGTTGATTAATTGCAAAGCTATATTGCCAATGCTTAAAGTTTTCCTCCCGTATTTAATATAGGACCTTTTGGGGAATTGATCTTGATCCTAAATGTAAGACTTACTTCCCATGTTTATTAATTTTTTCTTAAATTATCCCTTTGATACTCCCTCAAATAGGAGAGAAAAGGAGATTAAGGAAGATGATTGATGTGTTTTAGGAAAAACAATTATGTTTAACTTTATTAATATAATTAAATTAGTTAAATATGACTTACAATAAGGACAGGAGGAGTAATATAGTAAATGAGAAAATTATCATCCCACTACAATTTGTACTAGTCAAACGTGTCAAACTACTAAGTGTTCGTTTGAGATAGTTTATTTTTAAGCAATAAGTGCTTATAAATCGTGATTTACGGTATACGAGGTAAGTATGTGAGAGGAGTTTTATCTTGACTTACATAATAAATGCTTATTCTTGAAAAATAAGCTAATCCAAACATGCAATAAGTGTTGCATGCATGCTCACTCAAAATCTAGCATTTCAAAATGAAAGTTGGATGTTTAATATTAACAACTAACAATATTTTCAGGCCAATTTTTTTTTTGAATTATATGTAACAGAAAACTTGCTAAGAAAATTAAAGTTGTATATGACCTTGCACCTCCTTTGTCGGCACATATAACCCAATCTCACATCCCACAAATCAAGATCAATAACGTTGACGAATAACTTCATCCTATGCTTCCCCCCCAAAAAAAAAGGTAAAGGCCTGCTAAAATAATTTCTAGTCCAACCATATGAAATTGTCTGATTGCTAAATCAATTTTGAGAGCTAGAGCTCTAACACCAAATGTTAGACAGGCCATTCACTCCAAGAGGGGATAAATTAGGTGATATAAAAATGTTCACTTCTATTCATACACACCCAATGAGTTAAGAAATGTGTCTAGAATAAGGATGAATAGATGAGATAGAGATGAAGAGCAATGCAAAAGTAAGTCTATCTTGATGCAATCATGATTTTCTTTTCCAAGGCTAACTTGAATCCCCCAAGATCATGTTGTAGAACTCAAGCAATATGCAAGAATGAAGAACTATATGATCTAAGTTGAGTCTAAGGACACTGTTTTTAAGAGTTATTCCACAACCACTGGCAAAGAGGAAGCGAGACTTTCTAGGATTAAACGAACCTTTCTTGTAAGGATATAGGGTGACAGAACTAGTGGAAGATAAAAAACTTAGCAAGAGACTACTTGTAATGACCCAATTTGAGATTAAGGGCTAATGACTTCAAAATTGATTGTAATTAGTGTAATTAAAAACTTTTGGAGAAATGTGATGTGAATTTGATATAAATGTACTTGGTGATAATTTATTAAGCATAGTGAAAATCAGGGGCAAAATAGTAAAATTGGAAGTTTACCGACCAATTGGTCAGTTACCAAAGAGGAAACTCATTGGTGATTAAAGAATCAATGGTTGAGATTTATTGTCTATGGGTCGGAATCATGTGCTTTGCATCTATGTGAATTCATGGAAGAGTGAGCAAGATTATGCCAAGTGGCATTATATGGATCAAGGGATTATGCCATAAGTCAAACACTCATTTTTTCTCCCTTCTCTCTCCTAGTCGGCAGGTTAAGCATGGGCCAAGGGAGAAAATTCTGCTTGCTTCGTCATCTCCATCATCTCATTGTCTCTCTCTCCTTACCTCTATTTCCGGCGACTCAAGGAAGAAAGAGAAGAAGAAAGGTGAGATTTTGATGTCTTTGTTGACCTATAATGCTCTAGACCTCTTTTCTAATGTTGTGCAAATCATTGAGAGCTTTATTTGGGTGGTTTTAGATATTTGATCAGAGGTGTTTAAGAGTTTGAGGAATTTGGGAAGTTGAAGAAATCAAGGTTTTGGTTTAGCAAGTTGAAGAGGTGAGTATTTGTGACATTTTGGTACAATTATTGTGATTTTTGGTTGAGCTTGATGAATTCTAGAATTTGCCCTGGTTTTATGCCAATTTTTGAATGTATGAATTACATGGTGAATAATGTTGGAACTGGTTTATTATGAAGTTATTTGAGTGTGAATATGGTTTTGAATTTTGGAAATGAGTTGAATGAAATTGGGTATTGTGTGTTATAGAGACCCAAGAGTAAGATTATGGTTAGGATGGGTTTTTGAGTGTTTTGAGGCTATCAATAGGTTCCTTATGAAAATTTAAGTGGGAATGATCTTTGTGTTAAGTTTGGGAACTATTGGGATCAGTTTTTGCAAATCTGGGAATTTCTTTCAGTTGCTGTGATCTGGCAATCTGATAAGATCACTCGAGTGAGGGGGTCTCACTCGAGTGCTGCAGTATAATTTCCCTTTTCCTTCTGCATTTCACCTGGTTTTTTGATAAAAAGCAAGAGTGCACTTCTTATCCCGTGAGTGATATTGATGATCACTCGAGTGAGCATGGGTTCATTCGAGTGAAGGTGTGAGTTCATGTTAAGGGCTGCGTCACGGGTTGTCACTCGCAGGCCAATTTTCAAGAGTGTGCTTTGACACTCGCAAGTGTAGTCTTCTCACTCGAGTGCCAAGGGTTGTGCTCGAGTGAGCTTCCTCCTCTAAACTGTTTGTGCTCTCGGGCAAGCACTTCCTGTTTGTACTTTTGGGGACTCAAGTGAATTTGGAGTCATCACCTGAATGCAAAACCTCATGCTCGAGTGTTGTGAGCACTTTCTGGTCGTGGTTGTTGCTCACTATCAAACATTCGCGAGCGAGAACCCTTCTCACTCGAGTGCAAGTCTTTCATCACTCGAGTGAGGTCATCTTCACTCGAGTGAGTCAGCCTAAAATCAGTGTTCTTCGTTCAAAAAAGGGTCTTCAGGGTAGTTTCTCCCAACCCTTTTGGCATATGTGTAGGCCTCTAATAACCACCTAAAGAGTTTGAATGATAACCAACTTAGAGTATTATGGGAATATGTATTTGGAAAAGAGATTGATCGGTTATCCCTAACTTGGTTATAGGATTTGACATTTGCCAGATGCGTGAACCCACTGTACCAAAGAATGTCAGGAAAGAACAAGGTAGTGACTTTTTCTCTTATACTGTGTGTAAATCATGGTATGTATGTCTATCATGCATTGTGTTACTGCTGTTGCTTTGTGATGCTTTTTGCCTTGTGATGTTGCTGCCTTGTGAAGCTTTGTGATGCCTTGTGATGCTGCTGTATAGTGTTTACCACGGAAGTGAGCATAGTGATTACAGCAGAAGCTGTCGCATTGTGAATACAGCGGCGAGTACTGTCGTTTGTGATGTGAGCCATGAATCATTGTGTTGCTGCTGAACATGATCTTACATGCTATGTGTTTGCATACTGTATGAGTGATTTGTTAGTACTGGGATTCCTTTGAATCTCATTCTTTCCTTTGACTAACCATCAGACAGGGCAAGTGGCTCCAAGGAGAAGCGGGCAACCAAGAGCAGTTAAGACCTTGTAGAGACGTTATTTTTGGACTGTTGGTTATCTATTTTAGCTTGAGATTATGTATATAATTTTGGGATGTAAATATTATCTTAGATATGTAATCCCCTATTTTGGGAAACTTTACACCCATTTTATATATACATGTAACCCGGGGTTGCTGGGATTTTAGTTGGGCACTCTGATATTTATGAATGTGATTTAACTGCTCAGGTAATTGTATTTGAATGTGAATATGAGACCATATTAATTATATTTTTGAACTGCTTTTCTGGATACCCCATCTTGAAGATGAGGGATTATAAATGTTGTTTGTCTTATTGGTCTCTATTTCACTTAAATTTCATAAACTGTATTAAATTATTGTGAGGGGGTTACACTACTGAGGCTTCATATTCTCTACTTCTAATGTTATAGTTGGGGTATTTATAGACAATTAATCGATGCCTTGAAATGGTGCCTCTTGAAGACTACACTCTTTAATTAAAAATTTATAACTATATGTTAAATTCATGAACCATGTTGATTCAAAAACCAACACATATCCCTTAATTTCTAAGGACATAACTTCTCAAGACACATCTCTTTATTTTAAAATATTCCAATATTGTTGGAAAAACTCTTTTTTTGACACGCCCTTAACAATATTTATAACATTTCCCCACATGTATCAAAGAAAATGCACACCATTGGCTAAGTTACTGATAAGTCCTAATTTTACTATGTATTTCCATAGGTTTTTTAGAGATTTTATTAAGAATATCATGCTTGAAATACATTTATGATGATTAATTGTAATTAATGATGATTATGTGGAATTAATGATTAGAAGAGCTTAATTGATACATTTTATAATTTCTCTTAAGTGTTTGATTTGTGGAACAAATGGTATTACATTTATATGAATTATTTTATAGGAAACTTGGGAGAAATTGGAGTCAAAGTGCTGAAAATAGGGACTAAACTGTAAAGTTTAGAAAGTTTGCAGGCAGCAGAAAAAGGCACCAAAGTGCAAAACACAGAAAGTTTCTGTAATGCGAATGCAATTGTCTCTAGCATCCATATTTCATCTTCCGCCATCCGAATTCGTTGGGAATTAACTCAAAAGGCTCGACTCTTGATCTAGGTGGACAATTGGTCCATTCCACACTCACTCTCCATTTATTTTCTCTCATCGTCATCCATCTTCATCATCTTCCACCTCCAAGTCTGATTCCATTATTTTTCTGCCATGGCTGGAGCTATACTGAAGCTCAGAGGAGCTGATTCTTTAACCATGCGTGGCTGATTCACTTCTTCCTTAGAGCTATGATCTATGCCAGAGCTACAGAGCTCATTGGGAGTTTCTTCTTATGTGTTCTTAGCTGGTGTATGCGTTTGTATATTTACCTTTGGACGTTGATAAGAGGAATTTTATATTTACGTTTTTGAAATATAGACAGATTCAATTGTGACTGTGATAGACGTTGTATTCCTTGATTTCGTGTAGGTTTGATTACTCTCGAATATCTGTTTGATATTTGATGGTGACATGGTATGAATCGTTTGATTATATCATTGGAATTTTCTGTCACATTGCATCTGATTTGTTGCATTCTTGGATTCGAATATGAATATGAATATGAATTTGCTCCATATCCTATTTAGCTATGATGGTAGAGTCATTGTTCTAGAGAAGGTTTCTTTATCTCATCTAAATAAACCAGAAATTTATAGACAGAATAGTTTAGGACTTTAATTCAGCAATTAGATCTCACGAATGTTACCTCTTTTCTGTAATAATTCTCTTAAATTGTGGCTCATTAGATTTGCTAGGAACTTTAACATCCATTAGGCTTCTTAGAGAAGAATGACCTAGGCTAGTTATCACTATACTATAGTTAGCTTAGTATTTTTGGTAGGTTTAACGACAAGCTCTATCAGTTACACAGACTAAAAATGCACACCATTGGATATAACCATTGTATATGGTGGTCCTTATTGTTAGATTCAGAATTTTGATGATAACAAACCTAAGTCTAGTTTAATTTGTCTCTGCATTCTTATTCACAAGATTTTTGCTAAGAGAGTATTCGAATAGTATATTTACTATTCGAGTACTGACCCTAAGTTTTTATTAGCTATTATTCTGATAACTCTCAGACTATTCGAATAGACAAATAATTATCATGATAATGCATAAGTTATTCGAATAGAGATACACTGATACATAGTTGTATTATTCGAATAGTCTTTGACTATTCGATTAGTATAATAAACTAATATAACAGTTGAACGTTTTTCTAAACTAAAAGTATTCGAATAGCCTGCACATTATTCGAAAGTACTTATATTTTCCAAAGTAAATTTCAAATGTATTATCCGGATAATAGTATGACTATTCGAATAAGTATGGTTACTATTGAAATAGTATGACCATTATCGGAATAATTGTTGCATGCTCAAAAGAGATTTCAAATTGCATTATTCGAATAATATGAAGACTATTCGAATAGTAAAACCACTATTCGAATAGTGTAATTAATATTCGAATAGCATTTCAAAACCAACATCAAGATTATGAGATTAAGGTGAGAAGTTATTTGAATAGCAAGAAGACTATTCAAATAATATTGAAAGCTAAAAGAAAAGTTTTCTAGTCAAACTCGAAGCAAGTATACGAATAGTAACTAATGTATCAGGATAATCATCTTAAGTTTAAAGAGATCACTATTCAAATAGGTGTCTCAACTATTCGAATAGTCTCAGTGTAAAATTATAAATATTATCCGAATAGTGAAGAAGGTATTTGAATAGTATGTAATATAGGAAGATTCAAATTATCCTGATAACTATAAGAGTATTTGAATACTAGCACCTCAAGTAAAAGCAGAGCATCAAATCAAAATATTTAGTTTCACAGAAATATTGAGTATTTTCATTAATCTTGTTTATTATATTTTCCCTTCATGATTAACATACTCAAAGCAAGTTATAGGAGATTTACACTTCAGATATTTGAATCCCAAGAAAAGCATATATACTGTGTCAGAAACATTAAATGCAAAACCAAGCTTCTACCAACACATTCTCTTCACCTCAACGGCTATATCCAAATAATATAAAGAATGTTTCTGAGAAGTGCTCAGTGAGTAATGGGAAAATAGAATGTCTCTAACGGTAATTAAAATTACTCCAACTACAAATAGCAAAGGCATTTAAAGTGGGAGTAAAGACGCTGAACTACCAAACTGACAAATATTCATTTCTGAGCTCTTACTGCCCTTTTGTATTAATATGCTTCAGTGTTTATTTTACCAACTCTGTGAGAAAGAACATCTATTGATTCAATACACTTGTTTAAGAGATATCTTAAGGTTATGGGACCTTAAGGTGGGCATCTATTTATGTTGTGTAAGGGGGAGCGAGTATTCAAAGTGAGGAATAGATCACTGTGTACCGAGGTGCCATGAACCCACTGATTCTTGGAAGGTATAGTGAAGGCTTAGATTCTATCTAAGGACTGGACGTAGGTCATTGTGAATTAGACCGAACCAGTATAACTCCCGGCGTATACCTCGGTGAAACCTTCCTAACTCTTTAATTTTCTTCTTATCGGTTTCCAGTTTTAATTGTTTTGTAAAATTTTTATTATCACCCAATTCACCCCCTTGGGTTTAACAGTCTAAGAAGGATCCTATGGTAAGTAAGTATGGGTGAAGGAATACTTTCAGATGGAGCCTCAATCACCAGACCTCCAAGCTTTAATGGAGAAAACTTCTCATTCTAGAAGGCTAAATTCAAAGTGTTCGTCATGGCAACAGAATATGGACTTTAGGAGGTCATTGAGGATGGGAACTACATTCCTAAAAAGACAGTAAAAGGGCGAGTTGTTCCAAAGGTACCAGCTGAATATGATGACAATGATAAAAAGCTCGTGACCCTTAATAGCAAGGCAATCCTCATGATTCAAAGTGCCCTAAGTCAGAAGGAGTACTTCAGAATTTGCACTCTTCCAACTGCCAAAGAGATATGGCAAGCATTGGAAATAGCACATGAGGGAACTTCAGGCATTAAGGAGAATCGGATCAATACTCTTGTCATTAAGTATGACCTGCTTTGCATGAAGACTGCAGAATAAATAGCTAAGTTCGAACTCAAATACACTCACCTTGTGAACCAGCTTGGAGAACTTGGAAAGTACTATGATCAAAACACCCAATTGAAAAAAATACAAAACATTCTTTCTAAAGAATGGGAGGCTAAAAGTCACAGCAATAGAAGAAGCCAAAGGAGAATATATGCGATCAGTAGCTTCTCTATTTGGCAGCCTATCAGAATACGAAAGCAAGCTGAAGTTCAAACGTGAACTAGATGAAATTGATGACAAGAAGAAGAAAGGACTAGCGTTAAATGTCATCAAGGAGGAAACACAACTGAAATTAGAAGAAGAGGTTGAAGACGATGAGATGGGAATGATCATAAGGAGATTCAAAAAGTTTTATAAAAAGGGACAAGGATTTAAGAACTTCAATAAAGGAGGAAGTAGCAGTAAGACTAAGGAACAAATCATTTGTTACGAATGTGGGAAGCCTAAACACATTAAATCCGAATGCCCTAAATATCTAAAGAACAAAGAAAGGAAGAAGAACAAGTTTGCAATGAAGAAAGCCTTTGTCTCAACCATCTGGGGAGACAATTCCTTTGATGAAGAAAGTAATGATGAAGAAATGGCCAACCTTTGTCTTGTAGCTCAAGAACAATAAGAAGAAGAAGAAGAAGAAGACGAGGAAACTAAAAATCCTTCTTATGATGAATTGCATGATGAGTATAATGCCTTCTATACAGATTTTATTAGAATTGTCAAAGAACTTGTAAGTCCAAGAAACAGGTGAAATTACTTGAGGAACAGCTCAAGGAACCAAAACCAGTTTCTTGTAACACTTGCCAAAGCTTAGAAAAGAAAAATGATGATCTTACCAAAACTCTTGAGAAGTTCACTAAAGGAAGTGAAATGCTCAAGATAATTTTAAAAAGCCAAAAATTTACCAATGACAAATCTGGAATTGGATATGACCCAAAGACAAATAAGTCAAAAGGAAAGAAAAAGATTGGGAATCAATCTTATTTGAATCACTTTCAAAAATCTGTGCATGCTTCTAATCCTTTTGCTCATTGCAATTTTTGCAACAAAAAGGGTCACTATACTTCATCATGTTATCATAAAAAGGGAAGAACTTTGGGAACCTACAAATGGATGCCCAAGGGCACATATTTTCAAACTAACCACAAAGGACCCAATAAAGTATAGGTACCTAAAACCTAATTTTTTTGTCTTTGTAGGCATGTTTCAAAGCATCCAAAGGAAGCAAGTAGTTCATAGATAGTAGATGCTCATGTCATATGACTGGTGATAGAGAAAGATTTACTTCCATAGTCTTAAAGGAAGGAGGCACAGTCAAGTTTGGTGGAAATCAATTAGGAAAGATTGCTGGTATAGGAGAAGTTGGAATTAAGAACAAATTTCAAATCAAAGATGTCTTCTATGTAAAAGGGCTAATACACAATCTTCTGAGTGTGAGTTAAAGTGGTGACAAGGACAACTGGATCATATTCAACTCTGAGGAATGTCTTATAGTCAGCAAGAAAGATTTATCTATCAATAAAGATGAACTTAAGGTAAAAGTTAAAGCCAAAAGAGAAAGTAACTGCTATACTATTGATATTGATAATCACACTTTTGAAAATTGTTTTCTTCAATTAGGAAAGATTGCTGGTATAGGAGAAGTTGGAATTAAGAACAAATTTCAAATCAAAGATGTCTTCTATGTAGAAGGGCTAATGCACAATCTTCTGAGTGTGAGTTAAAGTGGTGACAAGGACAACTGGATCATATTCGACTCTGAGGAATGTCTTATAGTCAGCAAGAAAGATTTATCTATCAAGAAAGATGAACTTAAGTTAAAAGTCAAAGCCAAAAGAGAAAGTAATTGCTATACTATTGATATTGATAATCACACTTCTGAAAATTATTTTCTTAGTAATGATGATGGATGCTTGCTATGGCATAAAAGACTGGCCCATGTAAATATGCGTCAGCTAGATAAACTCACCAAAAAGGACTTGGTGATAGGTTTACCAAAACTGAAATTTAAAAATGATTCAGTTTGCAATTCCTGTCAAAATGGAAAATAAACTAAATCTTCTTTCAAAACCATAAAAAAAATATAAACAAAAAGACCGTTACAACTACTCCACATAGATCTAGTTGGACCAGTAAGGGTAAAAAGCCTTGGGGGAAATTTATATACCTTGGTCATTGTTGATGATTTCTCAAGATTTACATGGACTATCTTTTTATCCTTAAAAGATGAAACTTTTAGTGAATTCATTATTTTTGCTAAGGTTCAAAATGAGAAAGGTATGTCAATTGCAGTAAGTAGAACAAATCACATAGGTGAATTTGAAAACCAAGCATTTGGAGATTACTGCGACACAAATGGAATTGAACACAACTTCTCAACACCAAGAACTCCACAGCAGAATGGTGTTGTAGAAAGGAAGAATAGAGTTCTTACAGAGATGTCAAGAGCAATGCTCAATGAGAAGGAAATCTCACAAGTATTCTGGGCTGATGCAATGAGTACTGCCAGCTACATCTCTAATAGAGGTTATATCCGATCAAAGCTGGGAAAAATGATAAGTAAAATATTTGCATATTTATTTTCCCTTATATGATGATTTTATGGACGATATTTGCGTTTAATATAATAAATTTAGGCGTGATTGATAAATAAATACTGTTTTTGGAATAAACAGCATTTAAAAAAATAAAAAAATGAAAGTACTGTAGCAGCTACCGAGCACTGTAGCAGTCAACAGGCACTGTAGAAGCTTCCAGAACACTGTAGCAGCTGCCAGAACACTGTAGCAGCTTCCAGAACACTGTAGCAGTACTGTAGCACCCGTTTTCCCCCTATAAATAGAGATCAAGATCAAGCTCAAAGGAGGAGGAGAGGAGGAGAAGCAGAGGTTTCCTTCTCCGATAGGGAGAGGTCCTTCTCTGACCAGGAGAGATCTTTCTCTAACATTTCTGAGTTCTTTGTGTTTTTTTTAGATTTAATTTCTTGTATTGTATGCCTCAATCTTGGAAGGCTTAGGATTGTATTACATTTTGCATGCCGCCTACATGGAAGGTTTTACCTCCTAAATGGACGGCTAGATTTCTTCATTTTTCATGTATCTTTTGATTATATATTTATGTTTGAGAATTTAATATTCAAGTTTATGCAGTATTTCTAAGGATTTCATTCTAGCTTTATATAATGTCAATTTATTTTGGTTTTGTTTTTAATTTCATCATGTGCTAAATTTCCATTTTCCTAGGGTGATGATGTAGCTTACTAATGACGGATTGAATCTTAACTTATTAAATCTAGTTTGAATCTCTCCTTCATGATTGAGTTTTAATTATTATTCTTAATACTTTTGATTGACTAGCCATCTTTTGAATGATTTCAATATGCATGTTGAGACCGGAAGGAGATACATGTGTGTAGACCCTATAATTAAAACCATGACTTGCATATGAAATAGGAATATATTCATATGAGTTGTGTAGTCTTACTGAGTTCCATGAATCTTAATGCATAACTAACTGCTTAAATTCATATAGGAATATATTGGATTAGCAATTGATTATAGAATTGCTTGACCTTGGAAAAGGCTAGTAATTAAATTAGGGAAACTCGACTATCAATCATGTGAAATAAATTGGGCTAGCATAGATAAGTGATTCAATCCGGAATTTGTTAAGTGAAATCTAATCCCTAGGGCTTTTTCTCATATTTTCTTTCATAACATCTGTATTCATATTTAATTGTCTTTCTTTTATTTTGTATTCTCAATCACTAACTAATCGATCGACTAAATAGAGTTAAAATTACCTATTTTGGTACTTAGTGCTCAATCCTCGTGGGAATGATACTCTACTTACTTTTATATTACTTGATTACGACAGTGTACACTTGCACTATTTAATACATCATCTACACTCGTATCAAAAAACACCATATGAGCTTTATAAGGGAAGAAAGCCAAACCTTAGTCATCTGCGCATATTCATATGTAAGTGCTTCATTCACAAAAATGGTAAGGATAGTCTGGGAAAGTTTGATTCAGAGCTAATGAAGGTATTTTCCTAGGTTACTCTAATAGAAGTAAAGCTTATAGAATTTTTAATAAACGAACTTGCATTGTTGAAGAATCTATTCAGTTGTGTTTGATGAAATGGATTCTTGCCAAACCTGTTGTTGTAAGTCAGAGTTGATCAGTTCTGAAACATATCAAATGATTTCAAAACCCTCAAATGAGTCTTTTAACTTTGAAGAAAAAGAGAGTCAGCCTTCCTTTTATGATCAACCCAAAGCCTGGAAATTTAATAGAAATCACCCTATGGACTAGGTAATAGGTAATGTTGAAGAAGGAGTAAAAACCAGAAATAGTATTCTCAATGAAGTAAGTTTTTCATTATTTATTTCAGAACTGGAACCCTCAAGCATTGACGAAGCCCTAACAGACAATGATTGGGTTTTAGGAATGTAGGAGAAACTTAATCAATTTAAAAGAAATCAAGTTTGGGACTTAGTACCTCGGCCTAAAGATCATCCAATCATCGGCACTAAATGGGTATTTAAGAACAAACTTGATGAATCCATGATAATTGTCAGAAACAAGGCAAGATTGCTGGCCAAAGGCTATAATCAAGAAAAAGGAATTGATTATGAGGAAACGTATGCTCCAGTGGCTAGATTGGAAGCCATACGTGTACTCTTAGCCTTTGTGTATATCAAAGGATTCAAATTCTATCAAATATATGTAAAAAGTGCTTTTCTTAATGGTTATATTACATAAGAAGTCTATGTTGAACAACCCCCTGGTTTTGAAGATTTTTATAATCCAAAAGGTGTATATAGAATAAGAAAAGCACTTTATGGTCTTAAACAAGCTCCAATAGCTTGGTATGAAAGACTAAGCAACTTTCTCATCGATAACGGATTTGATAGAGGAAGAGTAGACACAACTTTATTTATAAAATGAAAGAAAAATGATATGTTAGTTGTTTAAATATATGTAGATGACATTATCTTTAGAGCTACTAATGATTCTTTGTGCAAGGAATTTTCTGACACTATGAAAGGAGAATTTGAGATGTTAATGAATGGAGAATTAACATTCTTTCTGGTTTTACAAATTAAACAAAGAAAGAATGGAGTATTCATATCTCAAACTAAATATCTCAAAGAACTCCTTAAGAAATATGGAATGGATCAAGCTAATGGAGTTGACACACCTATGAGTTTAACAACCTTACTGGATGCAGATGCAAAAGGACCTGAATTCAATATAACAAAATAACAAGGAATGATAGGGTTATTACTCTATCTCATAGCCAGCAGACCAGACATTCAGTTCAATATGGGTATGTGTGCTAGATACCAATCATGCCCCAAGAAATCTCATGTTGAAACGGCAAAAAGAATTTTCAGATATCTTGCTAACACCGTAGATTTGGGAATATGGTATCCTAAAGGAGGAAGTGTATATCTTATAGCATACTCGGATTCAGATTATGGTGTGTAATACCCCAAATTCTGAGACTTGAGGCTAGAGAATAAGCATGAGATTAGTGAATTGCTAAGCCCTGGTTTAGCAAGATTCCAAATGTGGATTAATGGATAATGACTCTAAAAATGGATGTGGTTAGTGATAAATAAATCCTTTTGAAGAATATGGAATGGATTGTAGTCACTTGTGTTGTGAGTAGCACTAAAAACCCTGTGTTTGAGTTCAATTATGGATTAACATCTAAATTGACTTAGAATAGAGGGAAGGCATGTTTTGCGATAAATGAAATGATATGAAGTGTTTTGTGGTGATTCAGTGGGAATTACCGTAATCAGGGGCAAAATGGTAAAGTTACTAACCAATTGGTCAGTTACCGAAGAGGAAACTCATTGGTAACTTCAAGATCAATGGTTGAGATTGAGCAAGAGGGGTGGAATCATGTGTGGATGTGTTTATGTGAACTCATGGAAGATGGAACAAGAGAGTGACATGTGGTACGATATGGACCCTAGGATCATGGTAAACATTTCCACTCATTTTTCCTCTCTCCCTCTCACTTTTAGGTAGGTTTTGGCATCCAAAAATATGATAATCTCCATCATCATCTTCATCTCTCTCTTGTTCTCCATTTCGCCTAGCTCAAGGAAGAAAGAGAAAACTAGAGGTGAGATTTTGGTTGGCTTGTGGTCCTCTAATTCTCTAATGTCCTTCTATAATCTTATTCATAGTGATGAGAGCTTCATCTCTATGGTTTTAGATTTGTGAGAGGAGGTGTTTTGTTGCTTGAGCAAAAGTGGAAAGATGAAGAATCAGGGAATTTGTTTGGGAAAGAGGAAGAGGTGAGTGTTTGCTCCCTTTTGATCTATTGATTGTGGTTTTTTGTGGAGTTTTGAGAATTGTGATATTTGTCCTGATTTTGTGTGATTTTCGAATTGGATGATTTGAATGGTGAATTGTGGTTAAATTGATGCCATAGTGTGTTTTGGTGTCATTGGAAGTGATTTGAGAATGTGAAATAGAAAGTGGTGCAATGTGTGTTTTGTGTGATGAATTGTGTGACATGTTGTGGAAACATGTCAATGTAATTTGAATTTCATTGATTTGGTGTTTCCAATGGATTCCTTGTGAAAATTTGTGTGGGAATGATGTTTGATATGAAAATGGGAAACATTGGAAGCAATTGTGAAAGTTTGGAAATTCTGTCCAGTGTGAATTCTGTCTGAGCAGTCTGTTCATATGGACTTTTTGACTGAGCAAATGGTGTCTAAAAATTATGAAACTTTTTAGTCTTATATTTCATATCCCAAGCTTCAAAATGGACATATAATTTGTGCCATTTTGTTTTGGGAACTGGGAGATATGACTGTCCAAAGTTTGAGGTCGAAAATGAACACTTTTTGGGACAGTCTTTAGTTTTGGGGAATTCTGTATTTGTGTGGTAATTTCTAGTAATGGCCAATATTTTTCCTGTGTAGAGGACTTGAATAGCTTTCATTTGGCTTTGGAATCACCTCATTTTGATTTTTTTGGAATTAGTTATGATGTTTGGAATTTCAACCAAGAAACATAATTTTCTTGGGCCACGGCCCAAATGTTTCTGAGTTGTTTTTGGCCGCGGCCAATAGATTTGTGAGCCACAGCCAACCCCCAAAAATCATCATTTTGGACTTTTAAAAGGTGATCTTTGGTCAAGTGTTTCCCAAGCCTTTAGGCATATGTTTGAGCTTTGATTAGCCACTTAAAGGTCATGAATGGTAACCAACTTTAAATGATATGGAAGTAAGGTTTTGAAATAGAGAATAACCCTATGTCCTTGCTTTGACTATAGGGTTGATGTTCGCCCTGAACGTGGTTCGATATTCGCCTGGTCGTGAGTAAGCGGTGCTGGAGCTTATATGGAAAGACTAAGTGTAGGGAACATATATCTTCTACATGTATTTGATATTTGTGTTAGTGTGTTGGTGCATGTCTTCGCTTTGCATGATTATGTGTTATTTGAAGCTATGTTTCAATTAATGCTATGGCCATTAGTATGTTGTTTGAAGCATTGAGCTTACAAATTGTCATTGTGTTAGCATGAGCTATGTGATGCAAGCATGTCATGCATTAAACATTTATCGTACATGCATATTGATATTGTTTTCCTACTAAGATTCTCTCGAATCTCACCCTCCCCTCTAACCATATAGATAGGGCAAGAGGCTCGATGGGGAGGCAAGCAACCAAGGGCGACGAGGCTTTCTTCGGGATATTTGAGTTGGTAATTGGTCACGATATTTGTAGATGTATTTGAGAGGATTTGTATAATCCCCATATGGAAATTGTAATAGGCAATTGTGCCCTGTGTATATTTAGTAAAGATATGAACCCGGGAGTTGCCGGGATGATATTGTTGTACACTCTAATATTTGTATAAATGTGATATTCCGCGTGATGTAATTGTATTCGAAATTGAATATGAGACCAGGTAAATTAGATTTCGAAAGTTATTTGTGAAAACCCTATTGTGAAGATGAGATTTTAAAATAGTTTTGTTTCTTATTGGTCTTTATTTCATTTTAATCACGTATTTCGGATATAATTACGGAAGGGGGTTACATGGTGGCTATAAGACAGATAGAAAAAGCACAAGTGAACAATGCCAATTTTTGGGAGGAGCAATGGTTTCTTGGGCTAGCAAGAAATAGAACACAGTATCATTATCCTCAACGGAAGCTGAATATATAGCTACCTTAAGTTGCTGTGCTCAAATACTATGGTTAAAACAACAATTACAAGATCTTGGTATTTATCTCAAAGAAATTCCCATATGTTGTGACAATACGAGCACCATTAGCCTGGCCAAAAATCCAGTAAAGCATTAAAGAACCAAGAACATTGATGTAAGGCATCATTTCATTAGAGATCATGTCCAGAAGAAAGATGTCAAAGTGGTATTTATTCCAACACATCTGCAGTTAGTTATATATTCACCAAACCTTTAGCAAAGGATCAGTTTGTTTACATAAGAAGGGAATTGGGAATGGTAAATTCCAATGAACTGTAAGTAAATCTATATATTATTCACTCATTCAATTAAATTTTGATGATAAACATTACTGACTTAAGCATCGGAGTTTTTAGTTACGTGTTTTGTAGGATAAATTCCAAAGGGAGAAATCTGAGTAAAAGAAGAATTATTCGAATAATGATTATGGTATCTGAATACTCAATCAAGCTTTAAAAGGAATAGTATTCGAATACATAAATTACTATTCGAATATCACTCAGAGATATTGTGAAGAAACTTTCCTAATAATATAAGACTATTCGAATATAGTAAGGGTTATTCGAATAATAAAGCACTTTTGTCAAAAAGAACTATTCAAATAAAAGAAATGATATTTGAATAACAATACAATTTTTAGAATATATGACCCATTATTCAAATACTCTTACTGCTATCTGAATACAAAAGGTAAGAATTACAAAAGAACTATTTGAATAATCAATAGATTATTCAAATAGTGCTATTCTTCTTCAGAGCTTAAAAGGGGAACTATCCGAATAACAGAGTCACTATTCGAATACTAAGTCAAGATTCAAATGGAAGTATTCGATTAGTATATCTATTATTCGAATAGTAACAAATTAAATCTAAGATTTCAAATTAAAAGATTATTCGAATACCACTAGAACTATTTGAATAGTGATAGTCATTATTGTTGACAAACTAATTGAAGACTCTAATTACTATTTGAATAGAATATTTTTTTCCTGAGTATTCAATTAACCAAAGCTCTATTCAAATAAATTTCATTTTAACTACAAGTGATTATTCGAATAGCGGCAACTTGTATTCGAATAGATTACACTTTTCATATTTCATAGGTATGAAGTATATCTGAATACCAAAGTCATTATTCGAATACAACTAGAAGCAAGGAACAGAGGATTATTCGAATAGCTGATGTACTATTTGAATAGAGCATACGAGGATCTAACCAAAGAAGAATTATCCGAATACAACTCTTACTATTCAGTTAATCAATGTTATAGGACAACAGAGACTATTCGAATACTTGGACAACTATTCGAATAGTTATAGTCATCAGAGACAGGAATATTCGAATACCACCAGAATTATCCGAATACAGGTATGCACATTTACTCTCTTAGTATCCGAATAATTTCTCGAGTATTCGAATAGAACCCCCTTTATTCGAATACACTTGTAATTATCTAAATTATTTTAACCTAAATATAAGGGAACTAAGCTCAGTCTCTGATCATTATCCGAATACCACTTCTTTTCTCTCTATATACAAACTCTTCCGACCCTTTTCGACTCTCTCTTGCGATCAAAACCCTCTAAAAATATCACTATTTCCTCATCCAAATCTCCAAAAATCTCACAGTTTATCAGAAAACCTAAACCTTCGATATACCTCAGAAAACCCAGAATGAGAACGAAGAGAGCTAATATTGAGAAAGGAGAAGTTACTCCTCCAAAATCATCCTTAAAGAAGATTTCAACCCAGAAAACTCCAAAGAAATTCAGACCCAAGGTAGCAGATACTTCATTTAAAGGGCCTTCTCGAGCTAAAGGAGTTGTAATCAGAGAGCCAATGGAGACTAGGTCCGTATCTAAAGCCACTGCAACCACTTCAAAATCTAAGGACAAAGACACTATAAGTGCATCCTCTAATGATTCTTCAACTGAGAGTGACAGCTTGGATCAAACTGTAAGGAATGTTGTCAAAAGCTTTATACAGAATGTTGAAGCTGGACCCAGCAAGACTCGTCAAGTTCGGTCTCAAATGAGTATGCCTGAAGGATCTCAAAGCTTGATAGAGGAAGAAAAAGCTGGACCTCCTACAGATTTCAATAATGGACCTCTTCTTCAACCTGATGAGAAAAAGAGGTACAGAGATCTATTCTCTTCCCATCCAATGTGCCCTATTATTTATGTGGACCTTACCTATTTAAGAGACAACCTTGGTTTCAACTTGCATGAGTACTTAGAACATTACCATAGGTGGTTTCAAATAGATTTATCCTATAGTCCCTTTATAGTAAGGACCTTTTATTCTAATATGTACTTAGTCAAGATCAAAGGAAATAAAAAAGAATTAGTTGAGGAGAGACTGAAGTCCACTGTGAGAGGCTAGAAAATGCAATTGTCTCCATATATCATCAATACTTATCTTGGATATGATGAAGATGAATTTGATGAAATTCCTGAGTATTCTAATGAACAGATTCATTAGATCATTAAGCCAATAAGACAAGCAAAGAAGTTCTTTTCAATGTGTCTCAATAATGAACAAAGAATTCTATGGTACATCTATACAAGAGCTATTGTCAACAAATTCTAGAACTTCAATTTCTTTTCATACAGAGACTTCCACTTTTTGGCCTGTCTATTATCTAAAGTGAAGCTGAATATTGGGGAATTCATATACCAAGAAATTGAGAGGTACAGAGTGGGATCCAACAAAACTACTCCTTCTCCCTTTCCTCAACTTATCTCCTTATTTCTCAAAATGAATAACATCTGGTACCTAGAAGGAGAACAAGAGAGATTGGTAAGATTTGGCAAGACTTAGATTAGAAAAATGAAGATTCCTTTGCCACTGGATGTACCTGAAGAACCCTAATCTAAAAGACAGAGAGTAGAGGCTGAGACTTCTAAGGCAGATGAAGCTCATTCCTCTAGAGTTGCTTCTCCCTCTCCCTAATTTTTTGGTACCTTTATTCAACTTCACATTCAGGAAGCCCTCAAACCTGTGGTTGAGCAACTCATGAGGTCCCATCAACAATTAAGGGAAGATCTTCAGAATCAAATTCAAGACATCATCGGTGCAGTCAATGAGAACTTCAAGTCTCTCTATAATCTTCAGGTCAATTATCTTCAATAGCTTTGTGACATCAGGCATAGACTTGACTGCTTAGAGACCTGTATTACTGGTTCTTCTCTCACCAGGGCCCTTGCACTTGCCATCCCTCCATATCCTGATATGCCTTCTGCCCCTACAACTCAGCCACCTCCAACCACCTCTCCTCCTCCTGAGCCTATCAATGTTCTCTATACCATCCAAGAAACCTCCTCCTCTACCCCTGTTCATATCACTGTGGAGCCAATGATCCAGCTTGCTACCTCTCCTCATCCCATTCCTCAACCTCTCTCTAGTTCCTCTGGAGAGACTTAGGAAGTGTCTAATCCTGAAAACATTACTCAACCTGAATCCTACGAACAACCTTGCCCCATTACCTCTCCATCCATCTCTACAGCTACCCTTACTGATATTCTTCCTACTTCTCCCTCACTTACCATTGCTCTCTCCTCTAATCAATTTCATACTCCATGTGAACCCACTTTGCCTTCCAACTCCACTCCTCCTCTTGCTCCTACCAGAGAAGTCCCTCCTCCTTCTGATTTCACTCTTCCTCTTCCACCCAACCTTTTTGATAATGACAAAAAGGGGGACAATAGTTCTCAGCCATCACCCTCTCCATAACTCTCCAGTTACCAGACAGCATGGTGAATCAACAACATGGTCAGACACGATAACCTTCTCAACCTTGTTGTTTATCCATCAAAATTCATCAGAGCTTTTGAAATATTTTGTTTCCGAAATATTTAGAATGATTAGACTGTTTATCTTAACTTATGTTGTTTAGTTTATTAAACCAGAGACTTTTGCTTTAATACATATATGTCTGTTCTTGCCAGTTAACTGTATTCTGATTTATATCACTTGGTTTTGTCATCATCAAAAAGGGGGAGAATGTTAGATTCAGAGTTTTGATGATAACAAATCTAAGTTTAGTTTACTTTGTCTCTGCATTCTTATTCACAAGATTTTTGCTAAGAGAGTATTCGAATAGTATATTTACTATTCGAATACTGACCCTAAGTTTTTATTAGCTATTATTCTGATAACTCTCAGACTATTCGAATAGACAAATAATTATCATGATAATGCATAAGTTATTTAAATAAAGATACACTGATATATAGTTGTATTATTTGAATAGTCTTTGACTATTCAATTAGTATAAACTAATATAATAGTTGAAAGTTTTTCTAAACTAAAAGTATTCGAATAGTCTGTACATTATTTGAATAGTACTTATATTTTCCAAAGTGAATTTCAAATGTATTATCCGGATAATAGTGTGACTATTCGAATAAGTATGATAACTATTCAAATAGTATGACCATTATCGGAATAATCGTTGCATGCTCAAAAGAGATTTTAAATTGTATTATTGGAATAATATGAAGACTATTTGAATAGTAAAACCACTATTCGACTAGTGTAATTAATATTCGAATAGCATTTCAAAACCAACATCAAGACTATGAGATTGAGGTGAGAAGTTAATCGAAGAGCAAGAAGACTATTCGAATAATATTAAAAGCTAGAAGAAAAGTTTTCTAGTCAAACTCGAAGCAAGTATTCGAATAATAACTAATGTATCAGGATAATCATATTAAGTTTAAAGAGATCACTATTCGAATAGGTGTCTCAACTCACTACTACAAAATATGGATATTACTACCCTAAAGGATAATCTTTTTTTAAAAAGGGTCGTTAAAAATAAAGACAGTGACGTTTTCGTAATTAAATGTGAGAATTGGATATGTTTAGATAGAGCCGGAAATACGGGCCGGCCCTTCATGGGTTCGGGCTTAAACGGGCCGGCCCGTTTAGACCCATTTGCTAAAAAGTATAATATTTTTTAGGCCCTCGGCCCTACAAGGCTGGCCCTTCACGGGCTCGGGCCTAAACAGGCTTAAACTCATTTTAATTCAAAAAAATTTCTTTTTCAAGTTTTACAATTTATTTATTATTTTGCTTTAAATTGAGATACATTATTTTTAAATCTCATAAATTTTTAGTTAAAATAATCCTCTAATGTTCAAATTAGCCTATTTTTTAAAGTTTAAATTAATAAATCATTGTAGAAAATAAAATAAATCAGACCAATTAATAAGTGTTTGCCTGTTATTAATACTCTATTAGGTACTTAGGTGTCTCTCATATTGATAATTTGATATAATAATATTATATTTATTAATTTATTTTAAAAAAATATTAAACGGGCCTAAAAGGGCCCGTCCTCAAAGCTTACGGCCTTACAGGGCCGGCCCTTTTAGGCCCGCTTCTCTTTTTAACCTCTAAATTATAACCTGGCCCTTGAAGGGCTCGGGCCTAAATAGGCCGGCCCGACAGGCTCGACCCGAATTCCTGACTCTATGTTTAGACATCCCAATTTAAATTAAGATGCCTAAAATCTAATTTAGATGTTCTATTCAAAAATTGGGACGTCTATAATCTTTTAAAAATATTCAATTTTCACACCAAAATATATTAAAATATCTCCCAAAAGTTATATAAGTGACTTCAAATGTCCCTTGTATAATAAGAAACACGTAAATTCAATATTTGACGTCCCCAATTTAAATCGAGAATGCTGAAGTATTTTAGAGGTCGACAATCCAACTGGGACATTTATACCCTTTTATTCAATTTGTTCCAACACTTTATGACTTTCACACTCGTATCTTCATCTTCCGTGTATGTTCTAACACCATGGCCAAACTCGTGTTCTGTCTATCCCACTTCGAGGTAATTGTCTCTTTCTCTCTCTATCCTCTTCCTTTCCATATAAATCTACAGCTAATAATCTCTTCGTCTATGTCACTGAAATCAAAATCACTCCAAATGGCCGCAGAACAAGGAGTGATTTTATTTTTGAAAAAAAAAAAAAAATCACTCCTTGTTCTGCGGCCATTTGGACGGGACTCCAGCCGCCGCCGTTCACAGCGGCGCAGTGGACTGAGCTCCAACACCAGGCCCTCATCTTCAAGTATCTCAATGCCAGATTAACCGCTTCTCCTGACCTCCTCGCTCTGATTCACCGGAGCTTCCAACTGATGATACCGGTTCCTCATTCAGCTCGTAAGCCAACAAACAAACAAAAAAACCCCCAAATTTCTTCTCCTTCTAATCCCCTGCATTTTTTCTCACTTCATTTCTGTTCCAAAATCCCTAATTTCTCCCTTGTTTTTTTACCAATTAATCATATTTCTGCATTTTTTATAGTGGCTTACAGCTCCTATTTCGAAGCCTAGTTTGAATTTTGATTATGGTGCATCACTTATTCGGATTTATTTCAGTCATCAGCTCTCTAAAAGTCTATTATTCTTCCTTTCGTTTGCTTATTTGTCGTGAGATCTCTCAGCTGTATTCACTTGTACTAGTTTGACTAGTTTTATAAGCTTCGATCATTTGACAAATTTTATAATGGCTTTTAAATGTGACGGGGGTGACTAAACGAACATTAGACAAAAGGCCTTGCTGATCTTGCCATTCACGTCTGTGGCAACATATCGAGTTGATCTCCTAGTGTTATACTTAAATGCTGCATTCATTTCTGCGTACTATGTAATTTTTAGCTCATATCATATTAGTGCTCAAAATTCCATAGGTCTTGTCTATTAATTCAGAGTCATCATTCTGTGCATTGTCATAACTGTTGCATTCTTAGAGAGCTTCTCAAATGTTGGAATACCACATATTGCTTCTCACATATCACAATACTAAAATAATTTGAAACTCTACGACGTTTTACCCATATGGCTATATGATGACTTAGATTTGGGAGATGTATACATGATTGCAAGAAGGGGATGTCAGTTATTTTCAAGATGTAGTTTTCACTCAATATTGTTACTTCAAAAATGTGGCATCCACTTTGAGAAGTGGGTACCTTGAAATGTGACATAGATGGGTTATCTGTCTGCTAATATGGAATTTGTTGGCAAAGACTTCTTCATTGAGGCAACTACTGTTGAGACCATCATCCTGATGTCAAAGGGCCATTGGTTTGACATCTAGACGAGTAGCTTTATTCAGGACGTTCTCTTCTGCTGTTAAACACTTCAAAGTTATTCTTTCTAAGCTTGCAAAGTTATTCATAAGTAAAGAAGTGTACAATCTAGTTCTATGCAAGTTGGCAAGTTGGTTTGATCATATAAGCAGCTTTGACAATACATTATGTTCTGCTGGAATTTGATAACTGTAACTTTAGTTCTCAATGTTTTCAAATTCAATTTTATTATTTTCTCTGCAGGCAGAATAGGTTTACAACTTTTCCCAAGATGATCTGTTGACAGAGGATATCCTTATACTTGACACACATGCTGAAGTATTTGTTTGGTTTGGTCAGTCTGTGGATTCAAAAGAAAAACAAAATGCTTTTGCCATCATTTTTCTCTGAGTATTGCTGGATGAAAAGTGTCTTAGTTTAGAGTGTTGTTTATATTTTCCTTGTCAAAATGAATTTGATGGAATTTTCTGTTTGATGATGCTAAAAAGTGCATTTGTTGCCAATTGTATGATTTACAAACTTAGGTTGCTGATTCCTTGCTAAGATATTTTACCATTCCTCAGATTGTGGAAAGACAAAAGTGAACTACCCGATGTCAGCATCATTTCTAGTTCTTATATAAGAACTAAAAAGGATTAGTCTGTGTAGAAGAATTGAAGAAACATATTATTTAATTACTTACGGAAATTCCTGTTTTTCTATTTACTGCTAAAATGTATCACCAGGACATGTAATTCTATGCATAACTTTTGACTGATTTCAATTCATGTCTCCCTCTTTAAGATACACCAATCCCTGTAAACAGGAAACACTGCGTGTTTGGAATCATATATGAATTAATTGTTAATGGATATCATTATTTTAATGTTGTTGTCCTGCATTTGTTTAAGAATGATTTGTTGAATTTGGTGACAGGATAAGTCCAATGGATCCAGTCACGGAGGAGGGCCTAGACAAAGAGCAGAAGCTTTAGCTACTTTATCTTCTGCATTTAATATACCTTCTGAGAGAACGTACGCACGGTATGTTAACTTGCATATAGATGAGTTGTTGTCATTTTCGTTTTTATTATTATTGATTATAAATTGATGATCTTCAGGCAAGTATTTATTAATGGCATAGTTTATTAGGGTACTAAAAAATGTGACAAAGAAGAACAGTGTTCTATGATTCCTCATAGCGCAACTAAATATTATTAATATATCATGTCATATATTATGTTAGTGCTTCTACTACTTCCAAGGCTTTGGTCAGGTATTTGGATTGGGGAAGGGGCAACTTGGGTGGAATCTTCTCGATTTTACAAGCCTAGTTTCAATGTCTGGATTTAGAACCAACAAATGGGCGTTGGGGACAAGAAAAAGGCAGTTCTTGACATTGTCTTAAGTATTCTCATAATGTTAATCTGTGAAATCCTCAGAGCAAAATTGTTGTTTAGGTTGTTGGATGAAGTTGCTGAATTGACCTTTTTCATTTCTTCTTCCTCTTTTTGAACTCTTGTGGACTTGTCTTAGTAGATGTTTCTTTGTGTTTTGTTCATTTTGGATTATGAGTGTCGGTCCCATGTTATTGTACGTTGTTTTGATAAAATGTTGCAATCTTGTTCAATGTTCGATTATAATGAATTGAGCAATTTCGTGTATTCTAACCACTTTTTGCAGTTTTGGACCTTCATCTAATGGACTTTAGACTTCCCCATTTTAAAAAGGGAAGTCTAAAGTCCAGTGCGTCTACTTTAGAGGTCCCCAATTTAGAATGGAGAAGTCTAAAGTTTTGGAATGGGGAAGTCTAAAGTCTAGACTTTAGACTTCCCCATTCCAAATTGGGGACGTCTAAAGTGTTCATCCAGCACTTTAGACGTCCCCATTTTGGAGTAGGGACATCTAAAGTGTGGACTTTAGACGGCGTCACTCTAAAATGGGGACGTCTAAAGTCTACACTTTAAACATCCTTTCTTTTACAGACGTTATCGTCATTTATTTTCTACGTCGCTCACATAGACGTCCCCCTATTTTCAGATGTTAAAAAGCCTAAAAAGGGGATGTTAAAAGCGTTTTTTGTATTTGTGACTATTCGAATAGTCTCAGTGTAAAATTATAAATATTATCCGAATAGTGAAGAAGGTATTCGAATTGTATGTAATATAGAAAGATTCAAATTATCCTGATAACTATAAGAGTATTCGAATACTAGCACTTTAAGTAAAAACAGAGCATCAAATTAAAATCTTTGGTTTCACAAAAATATTGAGTATTTTAATTAATCTTGTTTATTATCATTTTCCCTTCATGATTAACATACTCAAAGCAAGTTACAGGAGATTTACACTTCAGATATTTGAATTCCAAGAAAAGCAGATATACTGTGTCAGAGACATTAAATGCAAAACCGAGCTTCTACCAACACATTCTCTTCACCTCAATGGCTATATCCAAATAACATAAAGAATGTTCTGAGAAGTACTCAGTGAGTAACGGGAAAATAGAATGTTTCCAACGGTTATTAAAATCACTCCAACTACAAATAACAAAAGCATTCAAAGCGGGAGTAAAGACGCAGAACTACCAAATTGACGAATATTCATTTCTGAGCTCCGACTGCCTTTTTGTATTAATACGCTTCAGTGTTTATATTACCAACTTTGTGAGAGAGAATATCTATTGATTCAATACATTTGTTTAAGAGATATCTTAAGGTTATGGGACCTTAAGGTGGGCATCTATTTACATTGTGTAAGGGGGAGCGAGTATTCAAAGTGAGGAATAGATCGCTGTGTACCAAGGTACCAAAAACCCACTGAATCTTAGAAGGTATAGAGAAGGCTCAGATTCTATTTGAGAACTGGACGTAGGTCATTGTGAATTAGACTAAACCAGTATACTCCTGGTATACACCTCGGTGAAACCTTCCTAACTCTTTAACTTTCTTCTTATCGGTTTCCAGTTTTAATTTTTTCTTAAAATTTTTATTATCACCCAATTCATCCCCTCTTGAGTGAAACTCTTGTACTAACACTTATAACTATGAACCAGACTTAAACTAATAACCACTTGGTACACAGAGATGTTAATGAAGCCTGCTTCTATGAAGGGTCATATTAAACGCTAACATTTTCACTATTAACGATGGTTTTGTGTGTTAAGACGGTATTGCGCCTGCCTAGTGCATAACAAATGGTTTAGAAAATTTGCTATGATCTCATAGGAGTGACCCCACTTCACATTCGTAGAAGTTGATTTCATGTAAGTGTACCTATAATAAGCATAGCATCCCGTAGGATTATGAAATTATTGAGAGCTTTGCTAACCCTACCAAAATGCATTCTGGCACATTCCTATTGCCATAGGAAGGGACCAATAATTTATTTCGTGCTAATCAGAACTGATGAACAACTTGTTCTTACTTATTGAACCCTCTTCATGGGATCATCAATCACAAAGGTTAGGTTGCCATCGCTATCATTACGAGTTGGCTTTGGTCCCATTCCCCTCAACTGATTAATTTCATCCCTAAGGGCTCTGTTAACAGTTGATAGATCTATTATTGAGCTCACCAAATTGACTGAGATAACTCCATCACAACTTTTAAGCATGCTTATTCTTATAATATCTCAAATGATTTTTCCTTACATCATTGCGTTTTCTACACTAGCTACTACCATTTAGCAATCACAAATCATCAACACTAAGTGTCAGCTCCTAACCAAAATATTTGCTAAGAGGTTTTCAACATTCTTAGCATTCCATCCATTTACAGAGTAATCAACTTTGACTTGTATAATATACTTTATTTTTGCCACCACTATAAGTGAATAATCACTAGTGGATTTTCACATAAATTGAATTTTAGTTAACATCCGTGTATATCAATATAACGGGAATCCATTGTACTTGATGCCAATATTTATGGCACTCCATAACTAGTTCTTTCTCCTTGTGAGAATTTATATATGCTCAATCTCCATATATCATATGCCATGTCATGATATTTTTCAGTGCTACAAATTTTTAATAATTTGTGCATACATTAATTGAGCTCTAAAATCACTTCAAGTAGCATATCATTATCATAAGAAATATTCACATATTGATTCTTAAAACCAATTTTCAGGAACATTTCTCATAAATCATCATTATTCCTTTATGATCTCAATGGTCCAAATCATATTTTATTCGCTCATGATTTCGATTTCAATTTCAAATCAAATATGAAGTCTCATAATATCATATATGACCCTGCCATGGTATTAAAACCTGGACTGGACAGGCCGGATTAGCCCGGAAACCAGTGACTTTAGCACTTGCCTGGTCCAAGTGATGCTCAAACTCCGAGGGATTCTAAGCCAGAGGAACCCGTATAACCCGGTGTAACTCGGTAGTGACTTGGGGTAACTCGCTGGGTTGGGTGGGCTACCCGGTTCACTATTTTGACTGGATTGAAACACACTAGAACTCCAGGAAGGGGGAAGAAAGTTCATGTGGAAGAAGGAGGAAGAAGAGAGAGAAAAGAAGAAATTGGCTCATTTGCTTCGTTATTTATTTATTTTGTTGCCTGACATCTGGTTCATTATTGCTCTATTATATATGCATAATTACTTTTGTTAGTTAATAAGATATTTTTAAATATTATTTTTTAAAAAATATATTCATACTTAAATATGAATATTTTCATCAATTTTATATGAATTATATTTTTAAATTGTCACCGGTCTAACCTCCGGGTTAACTCCAGTCTAACCCACCACCTCAGCTAGTTCAATGACCGGTCCGGTTTTTAATACCTTGGACCATGCTTGCAATCACATTAAAATTCAATATATATTCACAATAGTCATGTGTGCTTATATCAAGATAAATACATATCCACAAATAATAAAATCACAAATATATACACCATATAGATGACTATATTTGTCAAATCACAATCATGTCAATGCTTGCTTCAAACCACAGATAATTTGATAGCAAATAACACAACACGTCAAGTGCCAATTTATAATTTTTCAACATATTTTCTTTTGCTAAAATAATAATAATATATTTTTCTTTCAACGTTTCCCCACAAGATATCTCATATCTTAGATACCACCTTACTTTCAAATATTTTAAATATATCTCACAACTTTTTAATAATAATTCTAATTAAATTAGAATATAATCATGTAATCTCTTCCGTTTCAATTAAATTAGAATTTTCCACCCACAACATTATTTGAAAAGCTACAAATACCAATACTCAATATGTATATATACATATGCTCAAAATCCATAACAACACTTATGACTAATGTCACCATATAATTCATATTATAAAAAATTGCCAATTTATAAACATTAATAATTGTAGCATAGCCTTTCAATTTATTTATAATATCCGACATTCATGCTCAATAAATCATGTGCAACCCACTTTGATTCTGCCGACTTGATATGCAGAATTGAAAATGATATCAAATCCTCCTTTTTGTTTTTTATCAAACAATCAAGTTTCGCCAAAATTAACAACAATTTAATAATAAAGATCATTAACATCCAACAAGCCACAAATTTCACAATTAGCAACGGCAAGTTATTATAAAGAAAAATATGTGAGGAGAAAAAGCCATTTGCGTCAAACTATAATCAGTTCAAAGATTTAATATTCTTCGTATCTGGAAAAGGAAGTCCATAACTGTAACCCCAACGGTCAAAACCAATTTGATCCATAAGGGCTTGTTTGATCTAAGGGAAGGGGAGGGAAAGTGGACGGAAGGAAAATTTTAGTTGAATTTAAAAAAAATTAGAGAAGTGGGGTTAAAAATTTTTAATTAATTTTTATTACTCTTTTATCTTATATATTCTCTTTATTAAAATTTTACTACCTCACTTCTTCAATCTTTTAAAATTCAACTCATAAAAATTTTCCCTCCTCTCCGTTCCCTCCAAATCCCTCACACCAAACAGACCCTAAATGACCTCTTCCAAAATCAGTTCTGCCGTTCTCATGCATTGTGATTTAGTCCAAGAGAGAAATATGCGACTTAATCCTTCCTTTTACTCTGGACAAGTTTGCACTTTTAGGACTTGTTTGATCTTAGGGAAGGGGAGGGAAAGTGGGCAGAGGAAAAACTTTTTTGAATTGGATTTAAAAAAATTAGAGAAGTGGGGTTAAAAATTTTTAATTAGTTTTTCTTACTATTTTATCTTATATATTCTCGTTATTAAAATTTTATTACCCCAATTTTTCAATCTTTTAAAATTCAACTCATAAAAATTTTCCCTCCCCTCCAATCCCTCACACCAAGCGGATTCGTTGAGGAGGTTTCCCTCTTTGGGATTGCCATCACATGGCTCTCTATCTCAATTGCCATTATCAAGGCAGCATAGTTGGAGTTTTGTCTGGTCTAATGTAGGTTCACGTTCATCCGTTTGAGAAGTCTCTTGGTCAGAAAAAATATAATTATCTGATATCATTTGTGATCAACCACATGAATTGGAGAACAAACTCACTTCCTTTGAAATCATCCAAATAAATTGGAAAACACCTATCACAAGACGCTCCCAAAATTAGCGAGAAATAACTCTTAAGATTGTTGTAGAACACGAGAAATCTATAAGAAGAACGAAGAACCAAATGATCCGAGTCGCATTCAGGAACACTATCTTTAAGAGTTATTCCACAACATCTGGCAAAGAGGAAACAGCACTGCCAATATTAAATGAACCGTTCTTGTAAGGATATAGGGTGACAGAACTAGCAAAAGTAAAGAACTAGCAAGAGATTACCAAGGCTTCATGTTCTCTACTTATGATGGTGTTATGATTGGGGTATTTATAGAATGAATCAACGCCTTAAAGTGGTGTCTTGTAAAGACTACACCTCTTTAATTAAAAATTCATAACTATCTATTACATTCATGAACCAACACAAATTCTTTAATTTCTAAGACATAACTCCTTAAGACACATCTCTTCATTTTAAAACATGTCAATATTATTGGAGAAACCTTTTCTTTGACACACCCTTAATAATATTTACAACAGTTCATACTTAATGTTGGCCAAATGTTAAATAGACAAGAAATTCCAAGATTGGGTAATTAAGCACAAATAATATAATATTAAGCACAAATGAATAGTTCAAACGTGCTCTAATCCATGAATCAATTCATAATAACTAAAAGAGAAAACTAGCCACACGTGCCTCTAATAGCATATCCAAGCAATATATATGTCAACGTGAAAAGAAAATGAACAAGAGTTTAAACAAAATAATCTTGAGCAAAACCCATGATTTCCCATTAATCCCATGCTTTTCCAACCCTCCTTTTTTTCTCTCCATAAGGACGAACCGCAACTACTGGAACTCAAACCTGGTCAAAAATAATTTGGTGCTTGTTCTAGTTAGGGAATTCTATGCTAATGCCTAGTGTGCAAGAAAGAAGTGCTTATAAATGTAGAGGTTCCTTGGTAGTTTTCTGGTTTCGATAGTGTCTAATTGTCAATTTCAAAAGTACAAGAATGACACCTAAACACCTGATTGGAATGGAGTGGCAAGAAATTTATGTCGTCAAACTAAATGTTTCTGAGGTAGTCTCCCCAAGCAAAGTAAATTTTGGTTACAGTTTTTGGCTCATAATGTTATGCCTACTTTTAATGGCTAAGAAATTTTTGTATGAATCTAGTTTTTCGCATCATTTATGGTCTGACCAATCATAACCCAACAACTCAGCTTATGGCAATCCCATCTCGCCTATAATTAATTTTGTTTTTCTTAATTAAGGAAAAACACTTACCAGCAATTCCTCCCAATCTTCGATGAAAAATTGAAATGATGGAGTGTGCTCTATCCAGCCCTTCGCAGCATCTTCTCCGCCGGCAGGAAGTTCGTAGCGTCGCTCGTAGAGAGTCCCTTCCCATAACCAGCAGTGATGAACATCGCTTCCTTCTCCTCTGGCATCGCTTCAACGGTTTTCTTGGCCGAAGTTTGTGTTTCGCACTTTCGCATCGCGTCTTCTACAAACTTGAGCAACAGCTTCTCCTCAATACTTTGCTCTCCCACTTATCACGAACACCTAGACACCTACTCTTCAAGGAAGGTTAGGGACATCTCTTTATTGGGAGAGAGAAAATGAAGGGTTATGTGTATATGGGAATAGGTGGTGAAATGAACAAACAAAAAGTATGGGAAAGATAACTTCTATGCTTTTAGGGATTGTTTATGATCGAAAGAAATTAAAAGCATGAATTTATTTCTTATTATATCATATATTGCTATATTGCTTATTACAGATTTGATTTCGTTGATGTGGAAAACAGAAATAGCGAGTGGGAGATAGAAATATTGAAGCGTGGTTGTGTTATTGAAGAGAGAAAAAATCAAGGGCATGAGCAAAGTCCCTTCATGTTGAAATGCTTTGTATTAAATTTATGTTTTTTGGGTGAGCATCCATCATCCATGGAATGTTAGATGAAATTTTGGTCATTTGAGTCCTTTTGAACAGATGCAAAGCTTCCTTTGTATGCTTTCAGGATCTTCTTTGGCCAATAAATCAAGGTCTAGTTTATAGTGTTGAGTTATTTGTGTTAGTGACGTGTACACAGGTTATTGCACTTGAGCTTCTCATCCAATTCGATTCTGCAGCTGCAGATTGTACAGAGATGATGATGAAAGAGCAATAAAAGAGCAGGGCAGTACACCAAGTGCCATCATGAAGTGATGCCAATGTTGAGGCTGAAAGCAGGGGCAAGCCAATTCCATATGCTTGTAAAGAATTGTGAGCTTGATGATACAGAGGAACCTAATCAGTTGAGCTTGAAGATGTGATGCCTTTGTTACAGTTGAAAGCTACCACCTCTACAGTGTTTTCTGAAACATAAGCAGATTTGAGGTGTTGCTGCATGTTGTTTTTGTCTTTGTTTTTGTAGTAGTAACTTGTAAGCTAGATGTTTTTTTTTTTTTTTAATTCCCAGCTCTTTTGATGTATAGTCAAGTTGGATGTATTTGGAACCATTTTGGCATTTGTTCTTTCGCAAATATGGCCCACTTTAGCATCTCCACACTGGTTCCCCCTTGTGGTCCCCTGTCAGTTTTTGTATTATATCCATGTGTCAAATTAAACTTTCAGCAGATTTCAATTTCTGCATTGTCAATTACAGACTTACAGTAAAGAGCATTACAGCAGATTCAATATAATATATTGGATGTTCTATTATTGGACGTCAGTCTCAGATGTATAAAACATATTTTCATTTATTATTTGTCTTCACACAATTAGGCATTACACTATGAAAGCATACTTACTACTACAAAACAGCTTCCTAACAATACACTTCCTACTACAAAGCTATGAACTACTACATGAATAAAATCAACAAAAACAAATAGCCCACAATACAGACTCTGGAGGCCTTGTATATTCTTCTCTTTCTCTAACATGTTCTCTTTCACCATTATGCTCCAAATTTGGCTAATTCTGAAATCCCACTCAGTCATCATCTATGGTCTTTGAATATTGCTTCACATATTGTTGTTTCTCTACAAACAAGTGGTTCCTAGTTGATAGAAATTCTGTTGACAAATTCAGGATCACTGTACCAAATCAAAAGGAAAAACTTACAGTAATAAAGCATATTAGTGCCATTTTTCCTGTGTTATTGACATGGGAGAGGAATGACAGGTGATCATTTAATTTCTGTTTTTTCATTTCATATGTGCAACATTATCTCTCTCAACTAGTTTTTAGAAATCATAAAAGAGGTTTAAAAAAAGGAGAGAATAATTTCTCAACATATACTAACATTGAGTATTGGAAGGAGGCAAAAAGTCATTAACTGCTGCTACCTCCTTACTCTCATTCTAGCATTGAGTGCTCATAAGTCATAACAATGAGAGAATAGTGTGAAAATAATATATTTTAGAAAAACAAGCCTAGTGCAACATTAAAAGAAAAATTCAGAACCATGAGCACAAGGAAACAGAATTTCTGCTCAACCTCATTTGTTTCTCTCTTATATATAAAAGATAAGATCCATGTTTGTCCAATTGAGGAGAAAACAATTCCTAATATTGATAACATTGGACTCGAAAGGAAAAAACAATTGCTAATAAGAGGATATAGAAGTTATAGAATAACATGAGCCATCATGCCTAATTGCCTACGACTCTTTCAAGTAAAGCAAATGCAATGAGACTCTTTGGCTACCTGTATAAGGGAAAAACTCCAAGTTATAACAATATGCTCACAAGAGCATCACATATAATTCAAAACACTTGGAAAACTAATTCAACACATACAATGATTAAAAAATGAATAACCCAATGGCATTCTTTACTTGAACTGAAAATCAATGCCATTTAAGTGACAAGTTTGCTTCTAAATTGGATCTTCACCAGTGACTTTGAATTCAAAGACTTCACTTGGCCACTTGAATTCCTACGGTTTTACAGTGAATAAACATCTTCCATCTAACCTACTGAAACTGAAAGCTCTTGCTCTCCTCCCTAACAATAAACCATGTCCTCATCTCATGGTGGTCCATTCATCCATTCAAACACAGAGACACAGATCAGTTTGTGAAATGCTACACTAGCAGAACTACAAAGATAAAAGATAGAAGTTCCATCGTCTTCTGCAGCAATAATTGTGTGTTTGAAGTACTTAAACAGATTTTAACTTGTCACTCTTTCCCTTGTATAATTACAACCCTAGTTTTCGGAAGCAAAACGAAGGAAAAACTAAAACAGAATCCTATCTCGGATAACCAAAAGCAACATTATACTCACATTTTCCCCCTTCCTAGACGAATCAGTATTTTAATGAAGACTGTCCACAATGTAAAACCTATAATATTTGTCCCGTCCACGCATCGATGGAGACCAAAAGTTTTAAAGATGTCGTCGCCAGCTACGAACCTTCTTCGCCCAAGACTCAGTCTGGAGAAGGCGCGATAGATAAGGAAGAACGCGTGCCGCGACCGATGCTGTAGGAAGAACATGCACCGAAATCGAGACTGAAATTGAATCTAGAACTAAAATCAAAGATGCTGCAAAACTACTGACTCTCCGGCGGCGATGCTATAGACTCCCGCCGGAGAAGAAGATGATGCAATGTTGGGCTAGTGCACACTTCTTCAATGCCTCCAATTTCTCCATCGTAGTCCGTAGAGGTTTATTTACTTTTTTATAAAATAAAATGGGAAAAGTATCATTTTTGCCCTTGAAATTTTGCCTTAGGAGTAGTGGGACTTGAAAGCTTTTTCTGGATCATTTTTGCCTCAGAAGTTTACAAAATGTAGCATATTTACCCTGACCTCATGGTGGTACGAACGGTGGCTGTTTAGATGACACGATGGCTTCCAAACTAACATGGAGGAGTCAAAGGTGGCGTATATGTGGACAACTTTTGTAAATTGATTTACAAAAGCTTATAAATCAATTTACAAATGTAGTAAATTAATTTATTTGCTTTAAATCGATTTACAATCTTTGAAAATCGATTTATTTACTTTAAAATATGCATTGAAACAAACACCTATACATAACAGTAAATTCGGATACAACTTATATTCAACATTAACAATGGCCTTCCACAAACCTTAAAAACCATCTAATACAGAATAAAACAAACAAACAACACCCAAGTCAAAACTAATCCACAAATTTCAAGTCTCAATCTATTATCAACCTTCTTCAATCTGCCATCAAGCTTCTTCATAACCAAATACATGTCCGAAATTTTTGCTTAAACATTTCCATCCACTTTATCATCAACTCCTCTCCTTTGCATTAGATTCTCATCATACAATTTATCCACATAGCCAAGAAGCTCATTTATCACCTTAGTTGACGTCTCACCCATTTCATCATCATGCCATTGGAAGAACCGACAGCTACTACCCTACACATTGCTCCACATCATCCAGCACCATTAATAATACACAAATAATTAACTTTCATCAATTAAATAAAAACTAACACACTTGTTGATAGTTTCGATAGCCAAAGAATCTTCTCCCTGGGTTTTGCTCAGTCCATGACGTACGCAAATGAGCCACGATTCCACAATGACAAATCCTCGCCGGTCCGTCATACTGCAACTCTCGTCCTCCACGTCTTAATCACGGCACCCTCCTTGCTACCAGTCATAGAAGCTGCCGTCAACCCACCCATTTCTTCTCTTCTTCATTCGACCACCTCTGGTTTCACATATCGATTGGTATTTTTGGCGTAGGAACCCTTTTCATTTTTGTCATTTTGCAGTCCACTCAATTTTTATGTGGCAATAGACAAACCATGTGTATCAAACGTGGAAGCTTGCCTGGCATTTCTTCCTACGTGGGAAACGTCTGTTGGTGCTATCATGAGGTCAGGGCAAATATGCTTCGCTTTGTAAACTTCCTAGGGAAAAATGATCTAGAAAAATCTTCTGCGTGCCCACTGCTCCTAAGGCAAAACTTTCGAGGCAAAAATGATACTTTTCTCAAATAAAATTTGAATTGCTTAGGAGGTGGCTGATTTAAATGAAGGGGAATTTAGTTGAGTGTCGGGTTATGAATGGTCAGACAGTAAATGATGTGGCAAATCAAGTGCATAAAGAACTTCTCTTTCTAATGCTTCTGAAATGAATAAGGATCGCTCCATCCATAACATATGACTACTTATGACTTGTATCAATTCTAATTCTAAGAGATCTATAGCTTTTCTACACATGATTTGTGAGCTTTTAGATGCAGTTGGATTTTTTTCTTTTTTATGAATGGAGAAAAAGAATTTAATTTGATAGATGCAAAATTTGAAATAAAGATAATTTTATAATTGATATTTAAAAAGAAAAAAGAAAATACCTTTATCATTGAAAAAATTGCAAATTTAAAATGTTAAATATTGCCATATACAACACATTTTGTATGATTAAGATTTCATCATGGCTTATGATGAGCATTAGATGATGAATACCGTGTTTTAAAAGCTCGATCCAAATTCTAACTAGAGATCAGATTAGTCGAATCGATAGTCAACCTATGACATAATAATTAAATAAAGACACAATATTATATACCTATATAATAATATGAATATAAGAAATGCATATAAATATATATAAAAAATAGTTACCTAACGACATCTATATCCTAGATACCAAGTCTTCACACAATGAAACCATTAAAAATAAATTAGATAACGTTTATAACTTTAATGATCCTTTCTATTTAAATATAATGGATTTTTTATTTTTTTTAATAAAAAAATTGATAGGAGAAAGAGGATTTCTATCTTATCCTTTTTTTTTAATAAATGATGACAATGTAAAAATGTTTAAAATATGCATTGATATTTGTATGCGAGATATCATTTCAAATCTTAAAATAAATAAATAATACCATTAGTTATTGACCGATGGATATCAAATAGTACTTGATCAAGGATAGTGGGGGAGATAATATATGGTTTCAGTTGTAAACCATGTAAACTATGTAAAATATTTGGCTAAGGGGTACAAGAACATAGCCATTTTCTCATACTGCATTGTCGCCATTAACTTAATTTTTAGGGAGTGTGGTGAATCCCATCCCTTCTATGATGTTGTTAATGATGTTAGGAAGGGTGCATCGGATGTTAAACCTTCCTATTACTTGCAAGAGTCTATGAGAAAACAAATAAATATATATATAGCATAAATTAACTAGAACAAGAGACACCAAAAATATTAACGTGGAAAGCCTCTAAACTTAGGGGTAAAAACCAGAGGGTGTCCAGACCAATAAAAATATGATCCACGATGATCAAAATAGGGTATAAGAGAGTCTCAATAACATGCACAAACACATGCAACTATCCAACTAAACAACTAAAGTTACAAGCTTAAAATAGATAACAAAATAGTTGAAAATACAAGAAAAACGTCCCTCACCACAAACATGATTTCTCGCATGCCAGGTCTCCAAACAATGATCCAACCATTAAAAATGGCGTACCACATGTGCCAAACCAGCTGACCAAATTTTAGTTTAATCCAGCGGTTAATAAGAGCCCATGCGCCGATTTATCGAGGTTGCCTTGTGAAGCTGCACTCTTCTCTTTCTTCTTTTCTCTCATATGGTTGTATAATCCAACCTCTCTAGCCTCTTTGGCCTCCCTAACCTATCCACGGCCTCTTTGATGGGTCTCACTGACCTCACCGGTCTCCAACCTCTCTAGCCTCAGACAAAAACCTATTAAGCCCCCTCTCGACTTAAATAAGTGAGACATGTATGGGCTTCAAATTAAGAAGCTCTAAGAGCATATCCTTTCTCACAAAGAATAATCAGAAAACTTTCATATTTTCATTCACTCACTCTTTTCCTTCTTTCCTATTTTTTTACTTTCCTTTCTTTTATTTTCATAAAATAGAAAATACATAAAATAGGAAATATATATAATTGACACCTTTCTCCACATAGGAAGGGAGCCCAAAACCCAACATCTCCCTCCTCATGACTATGTAGAGACAACCGCCAATCCAACGTTCACATGACAAGCTTCAAATTTTCCAAGGCAACTTTGACCTACTTGAATAAACATTCTTCTTCAAAGATAATCTAGCTTGTACATTATCCATACAACGAGAATGCTTCTCCAATTCAACATTCTTCAAACCTAGAAGTACGTCCTTCCTTTTTTTTTTTCCTTTTTACTGATATGAATAAGCATTTGATCTTTCAAACTTGATGCCTCCATGTCTATAGCATCCACACAACCTTTAGCCACCAAAGCTTCTATCATATACACCCTTTGGCCATTTTTAAAGAAATTTTCCTCCTATTTGTCTTTATCACTCAAACAAGTCAACAACTCAACAATCAAGCAACCATACATAGAGTAGGGGAATCGTGCCAAGCCCGTCAAAGGCGGGGTTTATGATTTAGAGCCTCCAGAAAGAATCGGGCCTACACTACTACAAAAAACGCTTTTAATGTCCCTTTTTTGGTTGTTTTAACGTCTGAAAATAGGGGTACGTCTATCTAAGCGACGTAGAAAAAAACTGTCAATAACGTCTCTAAAATAGGGGACGTCTTTAGGCTGGACTTTAGACGTCCCCAGTCGTAACTGGGGACGTCTAAAGTGGTTCAGAAATACTTTAGACGTCCCCAATTCAAACTGGGGACGTCTAAAGTGATTCGGAAACACTATAGACGTCCCCAGTTACGACTGGGGACGTCTAAAGTTTTTTTTATGGCCTTTTATATATATCACTGTCTGCGGCCGGCAACTCATGCCAAGTTCAAAGCTTCCAACTAAACAATTTTTAAGCCTCCACAAGTTTTAAATAAGTATTATTCATCTCATCACAAGAAATGAGCTCTCTTAGAATGCATGTACCGCCTTAGAAAAAAATTGCCATCTTCATACTTATTTTATGGCATAATTGATGTTGTATTATATTGTACCTCATCAACATTCCAGAACCATAAACGCATTTGAGGCAAAACTCTAACATATTTTTGTAATTTAGTTGACTTTTGAATAATGTTAAACTAGACTAACGTAAGCCAAACCAAATTCATTCCTAGGTATCATTATCATTTTTTTAACTCATGTCTATATATATACATCACTGTGTTGAAGTCTGCTGACGAAAAAAACAATTATGCAATAATGACAATCCATTTCTATATCAAGCAAATTAGAAGCAGATTAAAAGTATGCATATACAAGTTACTATGTTTTTCCAGTTTCATAATCTGATTTAAATTAATAGTTACAAGCATTGGTTCAATCATTTGTGTCTAAAGTTGTGGGAGTGAGAGACAAACCTGTGGATGACGGAAATGGAGACGACTCATAGTGCCACCAACTGAGAAGACGACAGTTGTGAAAGGGAGACACAAACGACAGTGCTCTTGTCAAAGAAGAGAGAGGGAAAACTAGAAATATGATTATGAGAAAGAGGAAGGCAAACGAGGAAGGAAGCATGGGAAAGGGAGTTATCGCAACGAACTGAGAAAGAGGAAGGAAGACGGGAAAGGGGAAAGAGGAAGACAGCTGGGAACGAAGCTTACAGGGGAAGCTGAATGAAGCTTGGGGAAGGAAAGTAAAACTGCTGGCCTGCTGCTAATGGGATAGGCGACTGACAGGCTTTTCCACGTCCCCAGTCAAACTAGGGACGTCTAAAGTGAGCTTTAGATGTCCCCAGAGTCTTTGGGGGTGTCTAAAGTGTGCCCTTTATGCACTTTAGACATCCCCAGTCAAACTGGGGACGTCTAAAGTGTACAATTTGTTTTGTTTTAAATTCAACCAGTGTAATATCCCAAAAAGTGATTAAGGGCTAATGACTTCAAAAGTGGATGTAATTATTTTTGAATAAACACTTTTGAAGAATGTGTGATGGGAATTTGGATATTTTAATGATTCCAATGGATTCCTTATGAAAATTTATGTGGGAATGATGTTTGGTATGAAAATGGAACCAATGGAAGCAAAGATGCAAAAACTAAAATTCTGTCCAGTGAAATTCTATTCTGGGCAGTCCGTTTGTGTGAACGTTTTTAATGACCAAATGGTATCTAAAAATTCTGAAATTTTCCAGTCTTATAGTTCACATCTCAAGCTTCAAAATGGACATATAATTTGTTCCATTTCGTTTTGTGAACTAGGAGATATAACTGTCCAAAGTTTGGGATGGAAACTGAACTCTGTTTTGGGGCAGTGATGCGGTTTATGTAATTCTGGAATTGTGTGGTGATTTTTAGTAATGGCCAATATTTTTCCTATGAAGAGGACTTAAATATCTTTCATTTGGCTTTGGAATCACCTCATTTCGATTTTTCTAGAATTAGTTATGATTTTTCAAAGTTTGGGCAGAAAATCTGCCAGAAAATCCGAAAATGGGAATTATGACATCATCTCATTAAAAGATGATGTCAGCATGGAATTACATATGTTATCATCTTCCTCAGCTCATTTCTGTCGCACACAGCAGCTGAAAGTGGAGTGAGAACGTTGAGCTTTGTAGAGAGAGAAAGGAGAAGAAAAATCACAAGGTAAGCCGATTTCTCCGATGATTTAGCTCCTAACGCGTGTAACTCCGATCCTAAGCTACTCCTCTTTGTTCTTTAAGGTTTGGAAGCTCAAAATCTGTTGTTGAGCACTTAGGGTTTTCAGCAATATTTGGGAAAAGCTTGTGGGAGTTTGAGGTAACTTCCAAACTTTCGTATATTGCTTATTCTGGCTGCTGTGGGCAATTTAATCGGTGAAATTTCGCCGGATTGCCATTGGTTTTAAATTTTGGAAATTGAGTTTCCTAAGGGTTATGCTGCCCAATTTTGGTTCAAATGGTAGTTATAACCTAATGTAATAGTGAATAAAGTGGTTAGGAGTAGAAAGGAACGCGTTTACGGAGCCGAAATCGTAAAACCCCGATTTTTCCTGGAGAACTCATAAATTTCGGCCAGCCCTAGAAATGGGTCTTAGAGTTGGATTTTCAATGATTTGATGGTTCCATTGAGTTCAGGGGCGAAAATTAGGTGGGGTTACAGTTGGGCACTTTTTCAAAAAAGGCCGAGAAAGCATAATTACGGAAACACCCCTAAAACCCTAAAAGTAGGGCTGCCAAGGGCAATTTCGTAATTTAACATTGAATTTGATAATTCCGAGTCCGGAAATGGATTCCTTGGGCGAAAATATGTCAGGATAGCCCATGTCAAAATTTCAAGAAAAGTACAGCCGGACCGGGTACGGCGGGCCCGGGCCGGGTCCCCGGGGGTATTTTTGTAAATTTTCATTATAGACTCATATAACCCCAAGTAACACTATGGAAGTGTCTAAATGGTGCATTTGGAATTGTAGGATTCGATATTTGCCGCCCTCGTGAGCCAACTGCGCTGAAGGACGTCAGGAAAGGATCAGGTAGTGACTCTCTCTCTTATACTATGTGTAATGCTCTGTATGTGTGTGTTATCACTGTTCTGTGATGAATCTTTGATGCTGCTGCGGTTACAGCTGGTGATAGCTGTCGTTTACAGCGTAAGCTGTCGTTATTGTGATTACAGCGTAAGCTGTTGTGATGGTGATTACAGCGTAAGCTGTCGTGATTATGATTACAGCGAGAGCTGTCGTATTGTGTATACAGCCGTGAGTGCTGTCGTTTGTGGTGAAAACCATGTATCTCTGAGATTGCTGCTGCTGTTGCTGTTTGTGATTTATATACATGCTTGGTATTTATACATTGTATGAGTGGTTTGTTACTACTGAGATTCTCTCGAATCTCATTCTTTCCTATAACTAACATTTCAGACAGGGCGTGTGGTTCAAAGGAGAAGAGGCCGACCCGGAGCACTTAGGACCCTTAGGGGTATAGTTGATTTTGGAAATGTTGGTTATATCTTTTGAATTTGGGATTACTGTATAATCTGAAATATGAATAGTATATTCAATTTTGGATGTAATCCCCTAGTGGATACTTAAACCTCAAGTTATATATGTATAGAATCCGAGAGTTGCCGGGGAATTGGTTTTACACTCTGTCATACGTGAATGTAGATAAACTGCACAGGTGATTATATTCGAATTTTGAAATGGAGACCAGGAACAGGAATGAGATTTTGAATGATTTTGTGAAAACCCTACCACAAAGTAGGAGATTGAAACGAGTTTAAGTTATCCGAAGGTCTCTAATCTACTTTAATTATTTAATATCGAATTATAATTACATGATTAAAGGCAGGGTGTTACATTTTGGTATCAGAGCTGTAGTTCCTGGCAAGGGTAGAGGTTGCTAGGATAGATCCCTTAGATAGTAGTAGGGATAGAAGATTATATGTGAATGATTGTTGTGTATGCACATGTATGTTTTATTGACATGGATATATATGAGTTTTATGACTATATGTGCATACTATTTCTGCTAAATTAATGGGGCAAGTTGTTTGTAGAATGAAGAAAACTAGAGGACGCCCCAATATTCCGCGTGTAGACCCAGAGGTGGAGGTCGTCAATGATAATCCACCAGATCCTATGCAAGAGCTGATGGGTCTAATCCGGGATCAAAGAGATATGATAACTGAGTTGAGAGAAGAGCTCAGAGCAGAGAAGGCGAAGAACAAGGAAGGTCCAGTTCAGTCCACTCCGGAGGAAACTCAAGGAGAAACCCGTCATGAGGACACTGCTGAAGGGTCAGCACGACCCCTGGAGTCCCCACCTCACATTGTCCCAAATCAAGAATCACATGGGATGCCGCTTAGAGAGGAAAGAGACCTTCAGTTTTGGGTCACCAGGTTCTGCAAGCATCTGCCTCCTGCGTTCAGAGGGAGGTTTGACCCTCAAGCAGCCGAAGACTGGATGAACAGACTGGAGAAAATATTTGAGGTGCTTAATTGTCCGGATGAGGTGAAGCCACGACTGGCCGTTTACAAACTCGAAGGGGATGCAGACCGTTGGTGGCGGAATATCGCCCTAACCTTGAAGAGCAACAAGATGCCATTGACTTGGGAATTGTTTCAACAAGAATTCAACGAGAAGTATTTTCCCAAATCAGTGAGGCTCGAGAAGGAGACAGAATTCCTGAATATCAGGCAAGGGGACGCGGAAAGCTTCGATGATTACTTGTCCCGTTTTGTCCGATTGGCTCGATACTCCTCCTATCTCCGGTTCAAGGATGATGAAGAATGGAGTTTTGATATGCTCATTCGCGGTCTAAGGCGAGAGTTGAGGAAGCGCTTAGCTACTCATCAATTTACCAAGTTCAACAAGGCGGTTGAACAGTGCAGGATTACAGAGAACAACTTGAGAGATTTGTATCCTGCCAGAGCTACTAGCCACCGCAATGAACCTAATAAGGGTGCTACCTCACAAAAGCGAAAGGGGCAAGGATCTTCGTCTGGAGGTGGTAAGAAGCCCTACCAGTCTGGGAGCCGTGACCAGCAAAGAACATATTCTGGACCATGGATTTGTCGTCGGTGTAACCAACCACATCAAGGCAAAACTTGTGATGGCAAAATAATATGCTTCAATTGTAAGCGTGTGGGGCATACTTCTGCTGAATGCAAAGAGCCACGACCAGACCAGAGACCGAGGACACAGGGCCGAGTATTCACTATGACCCATGAGGAGGCCCGCAAATCTCCTGAGCTGATACAAGGTAAAATTCTACTTCATGGCCATCTGTTGCAAGTTTTATTTGACTCGGGTGCAAGTCACTCCTTCATTGCCTATGATTGCGTGAAGCGCCTGGGATTGCATGTGCACAAATTGCCATTTGAATTAGTAGTGTCAACTCCAATGGGTATTAAGGCCTTGACCACAGAAGCTTGTTTGAGTTGTGTCATAACTGTGGAAGGGCATCAATCTATTGTAGATTTGATATGTTTGCCTCTTAGTCAATTAGAAGTCATTTTGGGTTTTGATTGGTTAATGGCAAATAATATATTGCTTGATTGTGGAAACAAGAGGATAGTATATCCTGTATCTCAGAGGGCTGAAGATGTGGATGCTAGTATGAATTTTCTTTCGGCAGCCAAAGCTGAAAAGTATCTTGAAAAGGGTTGCCAGGGCTATGTAGTGTTTTTCTCTGTGCAAGGGGAAAATGGCGAAACCTTGAACAATATACCCGTGGTAAATGAATTCCCTGAGGTGTTTCCGGATGATCTGAGCGGATTACCTCCAGAAAGGGAAGTTCAGTTCCCAATTGACATTGTACCTGGAGCTGGTTCTATATCCAAGGCCCCATACCGCATGGCCCCAAACGAAATGGCGGAGTTAAAGAAACAAATAGAAGATTTGCTTGAGAAAGGGTTTATTAGACCCAGTGTGTCGCCTTGGGGAGCTCCAGTGTTGTTTGTAAAGAAGAAAGATGGGAGTCTTCGCTTGTGTATCGACTACAGAGAGCTGAATAAAGTTACTATAAAAAACAAGTACCCTCTTCCCCGAATTGATGACCTATTAGATCAACTCTCTGGTTCGTGTGTGTTTTCAAAGATTGATCTAAGGTCAGGGTATCATCAGCTGCGAGTGAAAGCAGAAGATATTCCAAAGACTGCTTTCAGGACCCGATATGGTCATTATAAGTTCTTGGTGATGCCATTTGGGCTAACCAATGCACCTGCGGTTTTCATGGATTACATGAACCGTATCTTTCGGCAATATCTGGATCAGTTTGTTGTTGTGTTTATCGATGACATTTTGATATATTCCAAGAATAAGGATGAGCATGAGCATCATTTGAGAATCGTATTGAATATCTTGTGCGAGAAGCAATTATATGCTAAATTGAGCAAGTGCGAGTTTTGGCTATCAGAAGTGAAATTCTTAGGCCATGTTATCTCGCAAGAAGGGGTCTCTGTGGATCCCAGCAAAGTGGAAGCAGTACTGAACTGGAAGAGGCCAGAATCTGTGGCGGAAATACGCAGTTTTCTGGGTCTTGCTGGTTATTATCGGAGATTTATCCAAAATTTCTCCCGTATTGCGTTGCCGATGACCAAGCTCACGAGAAAAGATCAGCCGTTTATGTGGGACGAGAAATGTGAAAACTGCTTTGTGGAGCTGAAGGAGAGGTTGACGTCGGCACCTGTAATGATTTTACCCGATCCCAGTGTGACATATGTTGTGTATTCTGATGCCAGTGGGCAGGGATTAGGGTGTGTCCTTATGCAGCAGGGACGTGTGGTGGCCTACGCCTCTCGACAGCTCAGACCTCATGAATTGAATTATCCCACTCATGATCTGGAGCTTGCGGCCATTGTATTTGCTTTAAAGATTTGGCGTCATTACCTGTATGGTGTGACTGTAGAACTGTACTGCGACCACAAGAGTCTTAAATATCTATATGATCAAAAAGAGCTGAATATGAGACAGCGTCGCTGGATGGAATTGCTTAAGGACTACGACATAGAGATAAAATATCACCCGGGTAAGGCAAATGTAGTCGCTGATGCTCTTAGCCGAAAGACTGTGCTCGTTGCAGCTATGATGATACAAGAAAGGAAATTGATTGAAGATTTTCGTGATTTAAATTTGACAAATCAGATCATCTATGCCAATTACACTGTTTCTCAAGAGGAGAGTGATCTAAGGGTGGAAATTGAAGAAGCTCAGAGTCAAGATGACTGGATACAGCGCAATCTGACTCGAATCAAACAGGGAGAAGTTTCAGGCTACGACATATCACCTCGTGGGTTGGTTCGTTACCAGAAAAGAGTCTGCGTTCCACTTAAGGCAGAGTTGAGGCAGAAGATTCTGGATGAGGCACACAAGAGCCGATATACTCTTCATCCTGGTATGACCAAGATGTATCAGAATCTGAAATCGGTGTATTGGTGGCCGGGTTTGAAGAGTGACGTGACCAAATATGTTGCAAGGTGTCTCACTTGTCAGAAAGTGAAAATCGAGCACCAGAGACCACCTGGTTTACTTCAGAGTCCTGAGATTCCGGAATGGAAATGGGAAAGCGTGACCATGGATTTGGTTGTGGGATTACCCAGGATCAGAAACTATGATGCGATCTGGGTAATTGTGGACCGATTAACAAAGTCAGCCCACTTCATACCAATCGATGCTGGTTACTCTCCGGATAAGCTAGCAGAGATTTATATCCGAGAAATTGTGAAACTCCATGGTGTACCGAAGAATATCATTTCCGATCGAGATCCCCGATTCACTTCGAGATTCTGGAAAGCATTGCATGAAGCCTTAGGTACTCAACTAAGATTCAGTACGGCTTATCATCCTCAAACGGATGGACAATCTGAGAGAACAATTCAGACGCTGGAAGATATGTTGCGAGCTTGTGTTCTCGACTTTAAAGGAAGTTGGGATCGTTTCCTTCCACTGGCTGAGTTCGCCTATAACAATAGCTATCATGCGAGCATCCAAATGGCTCCGTATGAAGCGTTGTATGGAAGACGGTGTCAATCACCTTTGTGCTGGAACGAGTTATCCGAAAGGAAGCTTTATGGGCCAGATTTGGTTGATCAAACCTCAGCACAGATTCGGATTATTCGTAAGAGGTTGCTTGCAGCGCAGAGTCGACAGAAAAGTTACGCTGACAAGAGGAGAAGGCCTCTAGAATTTGAGGTTGGTGATCACATATTCCTGAGAGTATCACCAATTACGGGCATTGGGCGAGCCATCAAGAGGAAGAAGCTGAGCCCGAGATATATAGGTCCTTTTGAAATCCTTGAGAGGATTGGGCCTGTTGCTTATCGAGTAGCCCTGCCCCCGAACTTGAGCAGGCTCCATGACGTGTTTCATGTTTCCCAATTGAAGAAGTACCAACCGGATCCATCTCACATTGTTGAATATGAAGAAGTTGAGTTACAAGACAACTTCACATATGCGATAAAGCCAGAACAGATCATTGATAGAGAAGAGCGACGACTCAGACACCGAAGCATTCCATTTGTGAAGGTGATCTGGAAGGGAATGACTCAGAGGGAAGCAACTTGGGAAGCGGAAGCGGATATTCGAAGACGTTATCCAGAGTTTATGGCTCAAGTTGTGTGACAAATTTCGAGGACGAAATTTATTTTACGGGGGGAGAAATGTAATATCCCAAAAAGTGATTAAGGGCTAATGACTTCAAAAGTGGATGTAATTATTTTTGAATAAACACTTTTGAAGAATGTGTGATGGGAATTTGGATATTTTAATGATTCCAATGGATTCCTTATGAAAATTTATGTGGGAATGATGTTTGGTATGAAAATGGAACCAATGGAAGCAAAGATGCAAAAACTAAAATTCTGTCCAGTGAAATTCTATTCTGGGCAGTCCGTTTGTGTGAACGTTTTTAATGACCAAATGGTATCTAAAAATTCTGAAATTTTCCAGTCTTATAGTTCACATCTCAAGCTTCAAAATGGACATATAATTTGTTCCATTTCGTTTTGTGAACTAGGAGATATAACTGTCCAAAGTTTGGGATGGAAACTGAACTCTGTTTTGGGGCAGTGATGCGGTTTATGTAATTCTGGAATTGTGTGGTGATTTTTAGTAATGGCCAATATTTTTTCTATGAAGAGGACTTAAATATCTTTCATTTGGCTTTGGAATCACCTCATTTCGATTTTTCTAGAATTAGTTATGATTTTTCAAAATTTGGGCAGAAAATCTGCCAGAAAATCCGAAAATGGGAATTATGACATCATCTCATTAAAAGATGATGTCAGCATGGAATTACATATGTTATCATCTTCCTCAGCTCATTTCTGTCGCACACAGCAGCTGAAAGTGGAGTGAGAACGTTGAGCTTTGTAGAGAGAGAAAGGAGAAGAAAAATCACAAGGTAAGCCGATTTCTCCGATGATTTAGCTCCTAACGCGTGTAACTCCGATCCTAAGCTACTCCTCTTTGTTCTTTAAGGTTTGGAAGCTCAAAATCTGTTGTTGAGCACTTAGGGTTTTCAGCAATATTTGGGAAAAGCTTGTGGGAGTTTGAGGTAACTTCCAAACTTTCGTATATTGCTTATTCTGGCTGCTGTGGGCAATTTAATCGGTGAAATTTCGCCGGATTGCCATTGGTTTTAAATTTTGGAAATTGAGTTTCCTAAGGGTTATGCTGCCCAATTTTGGTTCAAATGGTAGTTATAACCTAATGTAATAGTGAATAAAGTGGTTAGGAGTAGAAAGGAACGCGTTTACGGAGCCGAAATCGTAAAACCCCGATTTTTCCTGGAGAACTCATAAATTTCGGCCAGCCCTAGAAATGGGTCTTAGAGTTGGATTTTCAATGATTTGATGGTTCCATTGAGTTCAGGGGCGAAAATTAGGTGGGGTTACAGTTGGGCACTTTTTCAAAAAAGGCCGAGAAAGCATAATTACGGAAACACCCCTAAAACCCTAAAAGTAGGGCTGCCAAGGGCAATTTCGTAATTTAACATTGAATTTGATAATTCCGAGTCCGGAAATGGATTCCTTGGGCGAAAATATGTCAGGATAGCCCATGTCAAAATTTCAAGAAAAGTACAGCCGGACCGGGTACGGCGGGCCCGGGCCGGGTCCCCGGGGGTATTTTTGTAAATTTTCATTATAGACTCATATAACCCCAAGTAACACTATGGAAGTGTCTAAATGGTGCATTTGGAATTGTAGGATTCGATATTTGCCGCCCTCGTGAGCCAACTGCGCTGAAGGACGTCAGGAAAGGATCAGGTAGTGACTCTCTCTCTTATACTATGTGTAATGCTCTGTATGTGTGTGTTATCACTGTTCTGTGATGAATCTTTGATGCTGCTGCGGTTACAGCTGGTGATAGCTGTCGTTTACAGCGTAAGCTGTCGTTATTGTGATTACAGCGTAAGCTGTTGTGATGGTGATTACAGCGTAAGCTGTCGTGATTATGATTACAGCGAGAGCTGTCGTATTGTGTATACAGCCGTGAGTGCTGTCGTTTGTGGTGAAAACCATGTATCTCTGAGATTGCTGCTGCTGTTGCTGTTTGTGATTTATATACATGCTTGGTATTTATACATTGTATGAGTGGTTTGTTACTACTGAGATTCTCTCGAATCTCATTCTTTCCTATAACTAACATTTCAGACAGGGCGTGTGGTTCAAAGGAGAAGAGGCCGACCCGGAGCACTTAGGACCCTTAGGGGTATAGTTGATTTTGGAAATGTTGGTTATATCTTTTGAATTTGGGATTACTGTATAATCTGAAATATGAATAGTATATTCAATTTTGGATGTAATCCCCTAGTGGATACTTAAACCTCAAGTTATATATGTATAGAATCCGAGAGTTGCCGGGGAATTGGTTTTACACTCTGTCATACGTGAATGTAGATAAACTGCACAGGTGATTATATTCGAATTTTGAAATGGAGACCAGGAACAGGAATGAGATTTTGAATGATTTTGTGAAAACCCTACCACAAAGTAGGAGATTGAAACGAGTTTAAGTTATCCGAAGGTCTCTAATCTACTTTAATTATTTAATATCGAATTATAATTACATGATTAAAGGCAGGGTGTTACAACCAGCACCAATGGTTCGCACTAAATATTGAACTTTGGGCATCCTTAATTTAATAAGGGATGTCCTTTAGGGTCGTTACATGTCTAGTTTGTAGTAGTGCTAAAAGAGTCAACCTTATAAGGTCATGGGCTTAAAAGGGCCAATCCTGCGGCCTTGCAGGGTTAGCCCTTTTAAGCCCATTTAATTTTTTTTAATAAGGCTAACTTAGACTCAATGGCTCCAGCTCCAGCTGTAATATCCCAATTTTTGATTAAGGGCAAATCATGATTATTGTGGATAATTATGAATCTAAATTGAATTATTACATGTTTTATGGCAATATTAATTAATATGTCATAATTAGTGAAAAATTAGAAGAATAAAATTATGGGCCATAAATTAGTAATTAATGGAGAAATTAATTACTAACTATGGGAAAAATGAGAAGTGTGATTAAATGGCTAATGGAGGGATTAAAGTGATTAATTGGATGATTACTTTATGAGAACAAACCAAATTCTAACATGTGTCAAGTAGAGAGGAGGAGAGAGGTAATGGGAAGTCAATTAACCATAAAATATTCAGTTTTTCTCTCTCTCTCTTCCCTCCATTTTGCTGACAAGAGAGTATGGGAGGGTGTGTGCCATCATCATTTCATCTTCAACCTCCTTCTCTCTCTCATTTTCCTCTCTCATGCGTCCTCCATTTCTGCAGAAGAAGAAGAAGAAGCTTGTGAAAAAAGGTGACCATTTGACCCTCTTAATGGCCTCTAATGGAAAAATGTTCTTCTATAAAGTTGTTCCTTGTGTTGAGAGCTTCATTTTCATGGTTTTAGTTTGTCCATTTGATGGTGTTTGAGCTCTCACGAAATTCTTGACTTGGGTGAATCAAGAAACTCCTTTGGAAAAGTTAGAGAGGTGAGTAAGACAAACCTTTCTATATAGGTTTTGTAGCCATTGGTTAAGTTTGAATTTTTTGGAATTTTTGGCCCATTTTCGAAAATGAGGGCCATTGGGAGTTTGGTATGTGTTTGGTATGGAATTGGTATGTTTGGAATGCATTTTGGATAGATGGAATTGATTGGGTTTGAAATTGTTAAGTTTGGAGAATTTGAGATTTAGTGTTTAATGTTACCCAAAACCAAAGCATGATAATGGAATAGGATTTTGGTGATTTTGACATTTCCATTAGATTACTTGAGTGATTTTGTGTGGGGATAGCTTTGGTTGGGGTTTTGGGTTCATTTGGATCACTTGGGAAAAGTTGGAAATCTGTCTGGTTTGAGCTCTATTTTGCGTAGTCAGTTTGGACGAGAGTTTTGAATGACCAAATGGTGTTGGAAAATTATGAAACTTTCCAGTCTTAAATTTCACATCCCAAGCTTCAAAATGGACATATAGTTTGTGTCATTTCGTTTATTATTCTATGAGATATGGTTGTCCAAAGTTTGGGATTGAAACAGAACTCTGTTTTGGAGTAGTGTTTGGTTTTTGGTGATTCTGTATTTGGGTAGTGATTTCCAGTAATGAGCCATATTTTTCCTAGGAAGATGAATTAAATACCTTTCTTTTGGCTTTGGAATCACCTCATTTCAATTTTTCTACAATTAGTTATGAATTTTGGAAGTTCAGCCAAGAATCAGGGGATTTCTTGGCCGCGGTCCATGTGTGGCCGGTCGCAGCCAGTGGCCTTCTGACCATATTTTGGCCTCGGCCCAAGGAAGGGCTGGCCGCGGCCAACCCCTGTGTTCTAGCACTTTGAGTTTTCGAAAGGAGATCTCTAACCTATTGTTTCCCAACCTTTTAGGGCTTTTATTAGAGGCATTTGTGGCCTCTTAAGGGTCAATTATGATAACCAAATTTAAGTGTTTCAAGTTAAATTAAGTCTTGGAATAGAATATAACTCTTCGTCCTTAATCATGATTCTAGGATACGACATTTGCCTAAGGTGAGAGAGACCGGTGCCAGAGTACGCTTGGAAGGATCAAGGTAGTGACTTTTCTCTCATGTTGTGTATGATGTTTTGGTATGCATAACTTATAATTGCACTATGAATTGTGAATGTGCCATGGTCCATTACAGCGCGAGTAGGTCAGCGTGAGCCGTGTAGGGATTGACGTTGGTCATCTCTAGGTCGGCCGTTGAACTGCCGTTGTAATCGACATGGAACTTTGTGAATCCGACCCGTGGGGCGGTGTTTGTTAATCCAGCCGTGGGCTGTGAGTTTTGAATCTTGCCTGTATGGCTTGTGTGATTAAATGATTTATATGAATCCCAGCTGTGGTGAAATATATTGTGTGGATTTTTGTGATGCAATGCAGCGTGAGCAATCGTAAGGGATGACATGTGTCATACTAACCATTGCCGTTGTAACTGCCGTTGTAGTTGCTTGTGTGGATAATGATTTGATTTCATGCCTTATTGTTGTACATACTATGATTCATCTGACACTACGGGGATTCCTTAGAATATCACTCTCCCAAAAACCATGTTTTAGTCAGGGCAGAAGGATCAAAGGGAAAGCGGGCGACGAAGAGCGGATAGAACTCCGGTTTAGAAGTATATTTTGGGTTATTGGTTATCATGTATATCATTTGGATGTTTTTGGGAAACAATTGTATATAATGGGATTGGTAGTATAGTTTTGTGTAATCCCCAAGTTAAGGGTAATGAATTGTGGGCTTTGTGCCTTTGTAAAACCCTTATTAATGAATTGAACCTGAGTATGTTGGGAATTTGCATTATACTCTGATATTTGTGAATGAAATCAACCTGTACAGGCCATTTAGTATTGAAATGTGAATATGAGACCATCATGAACAGGTTTTGTAAAAGTTTTTGTAAGCCATGATTTTGGGAAGTTTGGTTTTGTTTAAGTCCCAAAATCATCTTAAGGTCTCTAATTCTACATCAATTACGTGTTTATGAACTAAATCTCGGCCTTAATCGTGAAGGGGGTTACACCGGCTCCTCACAATCTCACTTCTGCTTTTGTGGATTTGCCCCCCTTTATATTGATATGTAGTTAGTTATACAATAGTTTTCATTTTTTGATTAAGGCAATATCAAACTTGAAATCCAATATCATCCTTGTTAAGGTACACAGCGTTTTGTATATGAAATGGAATCAAGTTCCTCTTTTTTTTTAGGCCTCTGTAATTTGATAATTATGTTTTCTGATTATAAAACTAAATAGGAGATACTCCTGTTAGTGCTTGTGATTAACTTGTTTTGTTGATTAAATATGTGTTTATGTTCTTTTAGTGGAAGTGATTAAGGAAACAGTTTCAAAACATTTTGTGATTCCGATTTATGTTTATGTACTACTCGAAAATTTTTTCTTGGGCTATTATGTTGTTTCAGAATCTAGATTGATTATTCTTGTTTAGCACATACTTCTCTAGTGCAAAGACACTTGCTCAAATTGTTTTGTTGAATATTATCTTTGATTTGATTGTGGTTGTGTACTTGTGGTTGTGGTTGAATGGTTGTGGCTTATGGACATTAGTTTTCGTTTGGACTTAGATCTTAGTGTTTGTGTTTTGTTAAACATGAAGAATGTTTGATGTTTTAATTTAGTTTTGATAATATTTATGTTGCAAATTAAGTATTTTAGTCTTCAAGTATATAGGAGGAAAAAATATGCCAAACAGGCCCTGTCTGTTGGCCGAACCCATTTTTCCAGTACTAACCATACAACCTGCCAATTTGAGAACTAGCCAACCAGAGAACTTGGCTCTGATACCACTTGTTAGGAAGGAGACAACGGATGTTTAAACCTTCCTAACACTTATAAGAGTCTTTAAGGAAACAAATAAATAAAGGGTTAATGTTCGCCGTATATGTAACCCCTATCACAATCAAGGCCAAGATTAGTTCGAAAAAACGTAATTAAGTTTGAATTAGAAACCATGGATGATTTGGGACTTAGACAAAGTAAAATTTTCCAAAATCAGGGTTTTAAAAAACTTTTACAATACATGTTCATAATGGTCTCATATTCACAGCACAATTACATAATTGTCCTGTACAGGTTGATTCTATTCATACATATCAGAGTATAATGCAAATTTCCGACATACTCGGGTTCCATTCAATAAATAAGGGTTCTACAGAGGCACAAAGCCCATAAGCTTTTTCCGTTTTTCTTAGGGATTACACAAAACTATACATTAATCCAAAACATATACAATTGTTTCCCAAAAATATATCCAAATGGTTTTTACAAGATAACCAAAGTAAAACTCCTAAACCGGAGCTCTAACCGCTCTTCGTCGCCCGCTTTCCATTCGATCCTTCTTCACTGTCTAAAAATTTGGTTCATGGGAGAGTGATATTCTAAGAAAACCACGTAGTGTCAAATAATTCATAGTATGCACAACAATAAGGCATGAAAGCAAATCATCACACACATATTGCAACTACAACGGCAGTTACAACGGCAAAGGCATGTATGACTCATGTCACCCTTGCGTTTGCTCACGTTGTATTGCACAACACAATCCACACAAAATACTTCATCATAGCTGGGATTCATATAAAGCATTTCATACACAAGCCATACTGGCAAGGTGTATAACACAACTCACGGCTGGATTCACAACACGCCGCCCCACAGGTCGGATTCACAAAGATCCATGTCGATTACAACGGTAGTTCAACATCCAAGCTAGAGATGACCATTGTCACTCCCTAAATGGCTCACGCTGAAGTGCGCACGCTGTAATGGACCATGACACATACAGTTCACAAAACACAATGACAAGTCATGCATACCAAAACATCATACACAACATAAGAGAAGAGTCACTACCTTGGTCCTTCCGGGTGTATTCTGGCACCGGTCTCTCCCGAGTAGGGTAAATGTCAAATCCTAGAATCATGATTAAGGATGAAGAGTTATACTCTATTCCAAGACTTAATTTACTTTTTAACATTTAAATTTGGTTATCATAATTGACCCTTAAGAGGCTACAAATGCCTCTAATAAAAGCAGTAAAAGGTTGGGAAACAATAGGTTGAATATCACTTTTCAAAAACTCAGTTATGGAACACAGGGGTTGGCCGCGGCCAAAATATGGTTAGAAGGTCACTGGCCACGGCCAGCCACCCATGGGCTGCGGCCAGCCACCTTGGGCCGAGGCAAAGAAACTCCCTGATTCTTGGCTGAACTTCCAAAAATCATAACTAATTCTAGAAAATTCGAAATGAGGTCATTCCAAAGCCAAATGAAAGGTATTTAAGTCCTCTTTATTGGAAAAATATGGACCATAACTAGAAATCACCATAAAATTCCAGAATTACATAAAACTCAACACTGCTCCAAAACAGAGTCCAGTTTTTGTCCCAAACTTTTGCAAATCATAACTCTCAATTCACAAAACGAAATGACATGAATTATATATTCATTTTGAAGATTGAGATGTGAACTTTAAGACTAAAAAGTTTCAGAATTTTCAAACACCATTTGGTCATTCAAAACTTTCGTGTAAACTGACTGCCCAGAGCAAAGTTCACACAAGACAAATTTCCAATTTTTCTACCAAAGTGTCAAATGACTCCAAAATCATTAACCAAACCTATTCCCATACAATTTTCCACAAGGAACACAATGGTAACCTCAAAATGACCAAAATCCCAACCTATCACCATGCCCTGTTTTAATCAATACACAAAACCAAACACAAAGTTCCCAAACTTCACCTTTAAGCTTCAATTCAATTCTATTCATTCAAAACACTAAACAAGGCACTAATTCCATGACAACAACATGCCAACAACAAAATGACCCTCATTTTTGAAATTCAAGGCAAAATTTCTAGAAAATCCAAACTCAACCAATGACCACAAAACCTATATAGAAAGGTTTGTCTTACTCACCTCTATAACTTTCCCCAAAGGAGTTCCTTGATTCACTCAAATCCAAAATTTCGTGAGAGCTCAAACAACACCAAATGGACAAACTAAAACCATGAAAATGAAGCTCTCAACATAAGAAACAAGTTTATAGAAGAGAGTTTTGGCATTAGAAGCCATTTTCAAGGTCAAATGAGGCTTACCTTGCAAAAACTTCTTTCTCTTTCTTCTTCTCTAATGGCTGCCGAAATGTGAGCTTGGAGAGAGAGAGGAAATGGTGAAAATGATGATCTCTTACACTCTCCCATGCTTAATCAACGAAATGAGGGGGAGGAGAGAGGGAAAGAATAATAAAATAATGGCTTTTGACTTTCCAAAGTCCTCTCTCATGATATAAGCTTGCCACTTGTCAAGCTCTCATTGGTTATCATAAAGTAAGTAACTAATTAGTTACTCTAACCCCCCATTAGCCATTTTAATTTCACATCTCATTTCTTCTTAGTTAGTAATTAATTTCTCCATTAATTACTAATTTATGGCTATGCTTTCAATTTCTTAATAATTATGGCATATTAATTAAAATTGCCACATAACACATAATAATTCACACTTTAATTCACAAATTATTCTCAAAATTGTCATTAGCCCCTAATCAAATTTTGGGGCATTACAGTATAGCTTCCGCAAGTGCACGGGTCGCAAGTAATAAGTTAGTTAGAGAAAGAGTTTATCGTTCCACAAGGACTATGATGAAAATGAGCTAACCAATGCAACCATATGTTTAATTAGGTTGAATGGAGTTACATAAAATTGATCAAGTTGAGCCAAAAACATGTGGGTTGAGGTGAAAGAGAAATTCAAAGCTATCTTTAGACTAAAATTTATAAAAACAAATGATTCTTTAAATTCAAGTATTAAATAAAGCTTAGGATTGCTTATCCCCCTTGTATTTCAAAAACACTCACTAAATTCCCCCAATATGTGCTACTTAATGAAAGATTTGTTAGCCAAGGATATTAATTTACCTATAAGCAATGTTATGTAACCCGGATTGGACTGGCCGGTCCGGCTCGAAAACCAGTTGGTAAACCAGTCCTGTTCTTGGTCCGGTCCAGGTCACTATTTAATTTTTTTTTAATTTTTCCTTTAGAATTTCATACTATATGTCTAAAATTTTCAATTTATCACCGGTTTGGTCCCGGTTTAGCTTCGGTTTGGCCCCGGTCTGACCCACTGACCCTTAACCCAGTACCCCAACCGGTTCAATACCCAGTTCGGGTTTTAATACCTTGCCTATAAGTGCTCTCCCAAGTCTCCAAATAGGTGTTTAATTCAATCAATTCATTAATATCTTAATTAACTAATTAAACCCTAATTTCCATTACAAATCCTATTTGGCTATGTGAGGCTAATGAGTATATCTCTACCTCATTCGCAAAACTATCCATTCAATTCACAAATTTCAAGTTCTTACACGATTAGACTCAAGTTCTACACCCAATCTAGCCCTCTTAAGAATTAATCAAGTGAACCCAACAATCTTATTGGTGGCCAATCAATAAGTAGCATTAAGAAAAGAGTAAAATCAGCATAATCTTATCATTAATCACAAATATAAAGAGGAAATGAGTACTTAATCCATGCAAGGGTTCAAAACAACCCTAAAATGAGGTGCCTAGCTACACATAGTCATGAAAGAGCTACAACTATACAGAATAATTACAACCATATCAAAAACTAAGCAAAGAAAGAGAAGAGGAATGAGAAAAACCAAGGATTGGAGCCTAAAATCTCTTTTAGACTTCAACCAAAGCTCAATACTCTTCAAGGAGGCAAAAACCTAGCACACTCAGCTCCTAAGAACACTTGAAAACTAAAGAATGACCTAATTTCAGCATATCCCTTGTTTAAATACCCTCCTCATGTGTTTCAGCAAGTAAAACGCATGGTCGCATTTTCTGTCGTGTGCTTCAGCACACACCAGCGTGCTGAAGCATATGACATAGTGAGTTCTGGTCCTCGTTGGCTTCCGCACAGAGTTGAGTACTGAAGCATGTTACATAGTAAGTTCTGACCCCGTCTGCTCCAGCACATTAGCTATTAGATGAAGCATATGACACAGTGAGTGCCATTCTCCATTGGCTTCAGCACATGCGTTGTTGGCTGAGGCCAACACAACAACTTCCCTCTTATTTCATTGAGCTTTTCCTTGGTCTCTGAGAGCTTTTATGACTTGTCATCTTTCACCTATAAGGAGGAGGACATCATGAACTCTTTTATTTTAAGAGATAATCCTACTTATATGCATTTAACTCATGATTTGACATTTTCTTTTGTTCTACCACATTTTCTTCTATATATGCACAATTTGTACTGAAAAGCCAGTGAAAAGAGAAGAAAATGTGTTAGAATGTTATCAATTTCTATGAGTTATCAGTTAAGGTGCAAATTTAGTAAAGAACTATTTTCTTATGAACAACCCATATAATTAACTATTTTTAGGTGCAAAAATAGACAATCAATTATTTTTGTAGCATATATAGCAACGATGTTAACCCTAATTAACTTTCGTTACTTTTGCATAGTGGGTCCCACCAGTTTTCTCGATCTATATTATTTTATTATATTTTTAGAAATATGTGCCTTTTTTGTGGGAAAAATATCACTTAGACCCCATGGAAGCAATATTATTTCAATTAAACCCCAAAAGATTCTAAAATTTCACTATAGCCCCTTGAGTCAAAATGAATTTCTTTACCAGTGAAAAGACAATAATGCTCTTACTTTATTTTTTTTATAAGAGCATTTATAAGATAAATAAGGGCATTCACAACACAAATAAATGGATTTAAAAGAATCCAAGGAGTTAAAAAAAATTTTATGAGACAAATATGGGCATTTATGAGATAAATATATGAAGAACTAAAATTTCTTAACTCCCTCAAATCTTCTTTGAAATCCCGTTACAAGACAAATATGGTAATTCACAACACAAATAAGGGATTTTTCTTTCCCAGAAGATAAATAAGAGAATTTACAAGATAAATATGGGCATTTATAATACAAAAAATGTTTATGTTTACTTTTAGACCCAACAAAAGATAATTGTGTTGGATGCTCATAGTGAAATAGTTTATTGCTAAATTTGCCCATTTGCCCTTCTAAAAATATATTAAAATAATAGAGTGAGAAGATTAGTGAGATCCACAATGCAAAAAGTAATGGAAGTTAATGAGGGTTAACGGTGTTGTTATATACCACTTTGGTCTTATTTATAAGTCTATTTTAACTAAATCTCACATACTAAAAAGATGTAGTTAATTTAATGATTATGAGGTAAATTTCCAATTATGCCCTCATTTATGAATGAGGACTTTTTAGCTTTTTTTTCTCGATCTATCTTTAAATTATTTCTCCATTAGTACAATAAATAGGTGAAAAATTATCATAATCTTATTTACTATACTGAAGCTGGACTTATAAATAAGACCAAATTTTTTGACAAAAAAGGATTTATAAATAGGACCAAAGTGATATGCTGCAAAAAAAATTGATTGTATCTACTTTTATACCCTAAAATAGTTAATTATGTTGGTTACCCATAGAAAAATATTTCATTACTAAATTTCCATATTCACACATAAATAAATATATGGTATAAATTAAATGGGATAAAAGACATCAAAATTATTAACGTGGAAAACATTTAAACTCAAGGGTAAATATCACGATGGGACTAGAGGAGGACACAGCGCAGCGTTTTGAGCTTTTAACCCATCAGACGACAAAAAGAAAAGGAAAGCTGAGAACACGATTGGACTAGAGGAGGACACGGCGGCTGGTGTGAGAGAGACTGTTCATCATCGGTTTGATAGCTGAGAACAGGAAGACACAGCGCAGCGTTTTGAGCTTTTAACCCATTAGATACCAAAAAGAAAAGGAAAGCTGAGAACACGATTGGACTAGAGGAGGACAAAGCGGCTGGTGTGAGAGAGGACTGTTCATCATCGTTTTGATAGCAGCTAGAGACACGATGGAAAGAAAGCGGCTGCTATCTTGTTTTTGCTTTGGTCATCACTGATTCAGTGGGAGTTGGACAGTGAGCTCTCTTGGGTCGATCAGCTTCACCATCGTCTTCGTGAGTGCGAGAACCAGAGAACGCCGTCGGTGAATTCGGCGACGTCTGGAGAGAGAGGATAGAAAGAGAGCTGCAGAAGTGACTATTGGTCATCACCTTCATTCCTCTTTGATGGGAATTGGCGAACACGTGAACAAGAGGAATCGAATCAGGATCAGTCACCATTTTCTTCTCTTGAATCAGAGGAATTTGACACCATTTTCTGAAGAGAGTTCTTGAATCAGCAGTGCAGAACCAGACAGAGAGAGATAGAGCTTAGAGGATGCCTTGATAGCATTGTTCTTCCTTGCTAAGGCTGTTTCTTATCTTGTTCTTTCTTTTCATCATGGATTTTGAATTAGTTTCTTTCTTTGCTGAGATGAACTTTATTAGATCCAGCTAGATTTTCTGCTAATTTGAGGATTTGAGCATGTTTAAACTATTTGTGTTTAATATTATTTTTGTTTATTTAATCTTGTTTTGTTTTGTCTAGAGAGTGTTTCATGACCACTAAGTATGAAATTAGGAAATTGAGATTAGCCTTGGGAGGGGAAGTTTAATTAGATAATATGATTAAGTAATGTGGGATTAGAATTCATTCTAATTTGTCAATAAGATAGAAATATACATATTAGACCCATATAATTCTATTAGAGTGAATTTGGACATTTATTGCCTCTTAAGTAAATTAGTTAGGAATAACAATTTTAACTTGAAAGAGGGGTATAAGTAATTGAAAGATACTTATATATATTAATATTCTAGATTAACAAATTGATATTAACTAAATTTATTTTGGTGATTATATGCTCTAAAATATGAAGAAGGGATTAGTCACACTAAATTGTTTTTATCAATTGGAATATTGAAACATTAGTGTTACTACTTTTGCTTTTGTTTAAATTAATCTTCAAATTCAATTTCCTTCTTTGATTTGCTCAATTTAACTGAAAATGAGAAATTTAATGCCTAATCACTAATTTGATTGAATCTCTGTGGGACGATTTTGATTTGCTATTATACTATTTCTACGGCCCGTATACTTACGGCGCTTACTTAACTTTTAGTAGCATTATATTAGTGTTGAACCCACTGACCAAATTTTAGCCTAAACCAACTATTAACAAGTGCATAAACACCGATTTATCGAGTCTACCTTGTGAAGCTACGTTTTGTACTTTCTCTCTTCTTTTATCTCATATGGTTGTATAATTTGACCTCTCTAGTCTCATCATCATACTCGGCCTCCCCACGGCCTCTCTAATAGGTCTCATTGATCTCATCAATCTCCGGCCTCAAACAAAAACCTATTAAACCCCTTCTCCACTTAAATATGTGAGACACACATTGGCTTCAAATTAAGAAACTCTGAAAGTATATTCTTTCTCACAAAAAACAATCATAAAGCTTTCCTTTTTTCATTCTCTAACTATCGATGTTAACCACTAAGTAGCGTTTTTCTCACATGGCTGTAACATTAGACTTCTTTGACCTCTCCAACCTTGATGGGGCTCTCTGTGCTAAAACCTAATATGCCATCTCTCTACTTAAATAAGTGATACACAACTTTAAATTAGAAAACTCCGAGAGAATATTCTTTTTCACAAACAACAATTAGGAAAATTTCCTTTTTTTTCATTCTCTTACTCTTTTCCTTCTTTCCTATTTTTCTATCTTTTCCTTGTTTTTCATAAAATAGGAAATGCCCAAAATAGGAAATACATATTTGGGCATTTCTCCACATAGGAAGGGAGCCCAAAACCCAACAAATGATGCTAGCTAGATTACTTGTATATAGGGATTAACATGTTAGTGTTAGATATATTAATAGGGAAATGTTAACCTTTGCGGACTACCTAGCTAAATCCTCCCATAACATGGAGGATACATTTTTGTATCCTTGATCAATCTCCATCTATATGTTACAAGAGATAGGGAATGGTTAAGGAAGCTAGTTGTGGTATTGCCTTGTATATGCTTCTTTTGAATTAATGAATTTCAGTTTCTACTTAAAAAACCCTAACATCATTTCTCCTTGTATTGAAAGATGGGTAACTCATCCACCCCACTAAAAGATAAAACTTGGTACCTTGGAAAAAAAGTAAACTTCAAAAAAGGAAGAAAGTGACCAAGGCCAAAAGACCATACATGACAAAACAACATATTCAAAATATGCATCTTGAACCAACAAGTTGCTAATTGGGGCTGCTTATCTTTGTAAGAAGGAGAATATTAGTTTGGATATTAGGAAACACACTTATTAGGAAAGGCAAAAACACTTTACGCTCTCAACTTAAAAAAGGATTATAGCTTTGGTCAAATGAAAAAAAAAGCATCTTGTAAGGTTCTTGGAAAATTTTATTAACATCCCTTGCGAAACACGGGTTTCAAAATGTAACACCTGTCATGTCAATACCCTTAGTACATATCCTGTCACATCCTTCATTTTGGCACCTTTACTATGCATTCAAAAGCGCCATGGTTTAGACAAAAAGCTAATTGAAGTCCATAAACTAAAACTGAGATGTTTATCTTTTGGTTAGTATTTTTTTGGTATTATCATATCTTGGTCCAACTTTGAAAATTTATAGCTAAATCTAGGAAAGTTGTATGAGGGAGCTCTAAAATTATTTTGAAAGTTCTTGAAGTCCTTTACATGATAAAAATATCATTCTATCTTGGCCTTGTTTGAAATAATACAGTTTATTACATTTCCTAACTTTGCTTTGCATAGTCATATACACAAGTACAGGAACATGATGTTGTTGACTTTGCCTAGAAGAGCATTGTTTGAAGGTTTGAACTACCTAAAGAGATAGTCTATGACAACAGGTCGTAGTTTATAGGGCATAAGTTCAAAAACTTCTGCCAAAAATGGATAAAAAGCTTCACTTCTCCACCTCACGCAACCTTAAGTCCAACGAACAAGAAGAGTTAAGCAACAAGATCATCATCAACTCACTAAAGAAAAGGGTTGATAAAGCAAAGGGTAGATGGGTTGAAGAACTCCCTTCAGTCTAATAGGCATATCGAACCACTTCTTGCATATCAATAGGGAAGACGCCCTTTTTCCTAGCATACGGATCTGAAGCAATAATTCCAGTCGAGGTTGGAATGCCCTCTTTATGGTATCGTCGGGTGGACAAAGGGTCTAACAGACAAGCCATAATTGATCAGTTAGACTTACTTGATGAGCTCTGGGAACAAGCCCTGATCAGACTCGTGACGTACCAATAGAAGATAGCCCTGTACTATGGTAAAAATGCACGCACTAGACAGTTTAAAGTGGAGGACTGGTTCTACGGAGAGTCTTCTAGAATGCTAAAGAGACAAGCATGGTAAGTTAGGTCCGATGTATGAAGGTCTCTACTAAGTAACTAAGATAGTGGGATAAGGCAACTACTAGCTGGGTGACAAGAGTGAAAAACCCATCCAACAAAGTTGGAAGCCATACACCTCAAGAGGTATGATTTTTGAGTTTCTACTTTTCAAATTTACCTTTTATATTTCCATATCTACTAACCTTGTGGGCAAGAGCATGATGATACATGCCATAAATGCAACCGCAACACACGATCGACACTCTAAGTTATAGGGTCTAGTTGCATTTGATAATCTAATAATGAAAGGCCCACAAATTCACTCATTTACACCCTTGTAGGTTTTCATAATAAAAGATTTTACTAGTTTGATTACAATAGGGTTGACACACCAACTATGCAATCATTTTTTAGTCAAAATTCTTTGATGATGTACTTTCCAAAAGTTATGTAACTTTGCTATTACTTTGATCTTCACAATGTGATTTGGTCATTTAGCAAAACAAAACCATGTTGTTTACCCTAATCGACGTTTTAGTCCATATATGAATGACTTACTTACCTACTAAACTAAGCTTGGCATGCCAAACCGACACACCAAGCATAATATTATGCCAACCACACATTGAACTAACTAAGAGAGCTCTACTCCAATTCTCTTCAGGTTGAAAGACCCAACCTTAGGGGTGTCTCGTGGCTGAACACAAACTGGGTCACAAAGATGTAATGTGCATACTTACTAACTAACATCAAATGCTTGGTAAGGATCCTACAACAACTATGCACTAACATACCAAACACTCTAAAACATAAACAACTGCAGAGATGAATTCAAGAATGCGCATGATATGATAGTAAACTAAACAAGTCATATTTAAACTAGGACTAACATTCCTAGGTTGCCAGCCTTACAATCCATGAAACATAAAAACATTAAGAGTTTTCAAGGAGTATTGGGGTGAACCGCATGCAAAAAGGCCACACACGGCCAAACCAAAATACACTAACAACATTTAAAGAGAGAAGGATGACATACACCCTTTATCAATTTCCATCTGGTGCACCGACTGAACCATCCTCTGTACCAACCTCAGCAGCGACTATAGAACTATCCTTGGCGCCACCAGTAAGGGACTAGGGGTCTCATCCTCAAGCTTACCATCAAACAGTGATTCATACTCGATTATAGTCTGGTCAACGTCCCAATCAGTCGACTTTCCATCCTTGAACTCTTTCATGAGTTGGGCATGAGTCTTGAAGATTCTAGGGCGATCTCATCCAACTGTTGTTTCAAGCTACCATTCTCAATCTCAAGGATGGTCAGTTTGTATTTGGCTTCGGCAAGTTCTTTGAAGGATTGCTTCACCTGAGCCTCAAGTTTGGATCATAAATCAAATAGGGGTAAAACTTCACGTTGTGACTCTTTGAGAGCTTCACCTGAGCCTCAAGTTCTTTCTTGTGCTACCAACTTTGGGAACTCCTTCTCCAAATATAACAAGCTTTGATAACCTTGCAATCCAAATGGAAACGATAAGACGAATATGGTGCATCAATAAGAAAAGGAAAAGCCAAGAAAACCACGATACCTGGAGGGTATGAATAACACAAAAGTGCAGAGAGTTAGCCAAGACTTGGGCTTTAAGTATGGTGAGGTCATTAGGGAACAAGAGGTGCCGCACCATTGGAAGTGCCTAAGAGGTGTTAGACAGTAAATAAGTTTCACTGGGAAACTGAATATTGAAACTACTACCATAAGACTAACTACCAATACTCTTGTGGTTCTTGTTGAGCCCAATCACAATCTTACCCTTGTTCAGACCTTCAGAAGCTGCTAGCCTTGGTATCGCCTGTGCAAGAAGAGCGCTTGATTAAGCAACAAACCTAGTTTGAAGCTTCGCCTTGGCCTCCTCTATATTTGGGACCTTGCATGGCTTAGCCTTCATGAAGGATTTTGCTAAAAAGAAGAACGAATGGTTAGTACAAGTTGAAATCCTAAGACAACTAGATAAGCTGGCATGATACAAGGTGGTATGTCCTTCAAAATGAGCAAATCTCCATAATGGCTATCAGTGGCTACGATAGCAAAAAGACACCTCGTTCGTTCCTCGATACAACCCTTTGGTGCCCTCCTATTCTTGCTCATGTCTGCAAAAACATGGTATAATTTTAACATGGTTCAAACCTATCATTGGTCAGGGGAAAGGAAGAACTTACCAATAAGATTCCACTTGGTGCAGACTCCCCAACCATATTTAACCAATAACTAAGAATCCAAAAATACAAACTTCTCCTTCCACCCACGTTCATTGATGTGGCAACCTTTAATTGGAATTGTGTGTTTGGTTTGACCAAAAATGGTGTATAACCCATAGGGTTCCTCATTAGTAGATAGTAAGATTCTAACAGGTCATCCATTGAGAATTCAATCCTTACTCGCTTGGCTAAAACCTCTATTGAGTTGGAACCCTTAAGACATGGGGTACAAGTTAAGATAGGGCAAGGTCAACATAATGGCATAACCCTATAATCAAAGGGGTTAAAGGTAGCAAGCTCCATTCCTAACAGGTTCAACATATATAGTTGCCAAATCGTTGGTGTACCAATCCGCTCTTTCATCTAGAGAAGGAGCCTTCATAGGAATATGCTTGGGAATGTTGTAGGTTCTACGAACCCTCCTAAGGCTCTTACGACCTATGGTAGAAGTTGTGGATCTTACTAGCACACAACATTCTTAAAAACTACATCTAGACCTTAGTCTCCCTCGATAGTACCCTCGCTATCTTGATCTGCCTCTTCACCAACACTAAACAATACCTTGGTTCCATAGTTTCTGTAATACCCTGAATTCTGAGACTTGAGGCTAGAGAATAAGCCTGGATTAAGTGGACTGTTAAGCCTTGGTTTAGCAGAATCCCAAATTTGATTAAGGGATTATGACTTCAAAAGTGGATGTGAATATTTATAAATGACCACTTTTGGAGGATGTGATATGCTTTGTGATTCTGGTGTGTTATGAGCAGTGCTAAAATCCTGTATTTAAGTTCAATTGTGGATAAACATCCAAATTGACTTAGAATAGAGGGATGGCACATTTTGTGACAAATGAAAAGATATAATGTGTTTAGTGGTGATTCAAGAGGAATTACCATAATCAGGGGCAAACCGGTAAAGTTGTCGACTAATTGATCGGTTGCCGAAGAGGAAACTCATTGGTAACTTGAAGATCAATAGCTATGATTGATTTGTGCATAAGATTAAAGGGTGGAATCATGTGTGTGTGCCTATGTGAGCTCATGTGAGATAGCACAAGATCTTGACACTTGGCACAATGTGGACCATTGGATTGGTCAATGTTTCAAAAAGCTTTTCCCTCTCTCCTCTCTTCTCTTAGGTCAGTCATGAGCCTTAGGGGAGCCAAATATAATTCCTTTTCTCTCTCTTCTCATCTCCATGGATGCCATGCTTGAAGAGGAAAGAGAAAATGGAAAATGTGAGTTTTAGCTTTGTTTTTGTCTCCTTTTGCTCAAACACTCTTCTATAATGTTGTTCATAGTGATAAGAGCTTCATCTTTATGGTTTCAGATTTGTGAAAGAAGGTGTTTTGAGAGCTTGAGGAAACTTGAAGGATGAAGAATCAAGGATCTGGCTTGAGAAAGAGGAAGAGGTGAGTATTTGTACCATTTTGATATAAGTTTTGTGATTTTTGGATGAGTTTTATGATTTGTGGAATTTGCCCTGATTTTGTGTAACATGTAATAGGGAGAATTGCATGTTGTAGTGTGGTTAAAATGGTGTTATAGTGTGTTTTGATGCCATTAGAATTGATTTGAGTCATTGGGAGTAAGAGCTGTGGAATTTGGTAATGTGTGTGATAAATGTGACCAAGGAGGGAAAATGTCTTTGTGATATGAATTTGGTTGTTTTGAGGTTTCCAATGGGTTCCTTGTGTGAAATTATGTGGGAGTAGCTTTGTGTTAGAGTTCTGGAACCATTGGAAAACATATTGGTTTAGTGGGGAAAATTCTGATATCTGCTGCATTTTGGCTTCTGATAGAGCCTCATTCGAGTGAACTGGGGTCTCACTCAAGTGCAACATTATATTTTTCCTTTCCCCTTTGATTTTGGTTGCACTTGTTCATGGAAGAAGCAAGAGTGCACTTTCTCACCCGCGAGTGATGTGGGTTATCACTCGAGTGATCTTGTGCTTTTGCACTAAGAGCCACTTCTCGGGTTGTCACTCGTAGTTGGTTTGGCAAGAGTGTGAGCTAGCACTCACAAGTGTTGTGCCATCACTCGAATGCCATAGCTAGTGCTCGAGTACACTTCTGGCTCTGGGTTTTCTATTGCTCTCGGGTGGTCAATTCTTGAGCCTCACTCGGTGGAACTCGGGTGAGTGTGAGGCCATCACTCGAGTACTATATTGGATGCTTGAGTGCTGTGGGTATTTTCTGTTTCTGGTTGTGCCTTCGGTCAAGCATTCGCACGAGTGAGCCATCCTCACTTGGGTACGAGTCATCCATCACTCGAGTGATGAAGCTAAAATGAGATTGTGAGGTTTCGAAAGAGATCTTTGGTTACGTTTCTCCCATCCCTTTAGGCATGTGTTTAGGCTTTGAGTAGCCACCTAAAGGTCTTAAATGATAACCAACTTAAGTATTTCAAAGTTAAGGAATTGGAAAAGAGATTAACCCTATGTCCTTGATTTTGGTTATAGGGTTTGATGTTCGCCCTGATCGTTAATAACAAGAGCTGGAGCTTACGTGGAAGGACTAGTGTAAGGAACATACCTCTCCTACATGTATTTAATATTTGTGTTAGTGTGTTGGTGCATGTTTTTGCTGTGCATGATTCGTGTAATTTGAAGCTATGTTTCAATTTATGCTATGGCCATCAGTATGTTGTTTGAAGCATTAAGCTTACAAATTTGTCATTGTGTGAGCATGAGTTATGTGATGCAAGTATGTCATGCATTAAATATTCATCGTACATGCATATTGGTATTATTTACCTACTGAGATTCTCTCAAATCTCAACCTCCTCTACTAACCTTTCAGACAGGGTAGTGGATCAAGGATGGAGCAAGCACCCAGGGTGGTGAGGTCTCCTTCGGGATGAGATTTTGGTAGTTGGTTATCATCGTTAGTTGAGATATTTGTATTTGGATTTGGATGTGTGTCTGAGATTGTGATCCCCTATTTGAGAAATTTTATATGGGCGATTATGCCATGTTAGGCTTTAATTAATATATGAAACCCGGGATTGGCCGAAAATTATGTTGTGTACTCTAATATTTATGTGAATGTAATTTATCTTTGTGTGATAATTGTATTCGAAATGTGAATATGAGACCAGGTTATTTGTATTTTGAAATGCATTTGTGAAAACCACGTCTGGTAGATGGGTTTGAAATGTTATTTGGTTATTATTGGTCTTTATTTCACTTTAATTGCGTAATTTGAATATTAATTCGGCATGGGGCGTTACAGTTTCCCCCAGTATCATCGATGATACTAATAGATGAACTATTTGATTTTGACATAATAACCTACAAAAAGCAAAGGCATAGAGCAAACAAAATCATGCAAGTAAAGACCAAAAAAACAAGAAGGACATAACCAAACAGGGCACGTTTCATCGCGAAATCAAAAAGGGCTTCAATGTTGATGGTTCATAATGTCAAGACTAAGAGTCTGACCCACTGAGATCAAAGTGATTCAAGCAAATGCAGGAAGAAGATTCAACCTCATGAAAAAATCACAAGAATAAGGGTAAAGAAAAAAAAGGAAACTAGAAATCAAACAAAACCCTAACTAATCAAACCGAAGTTTCAAAAAACACAAGCAATGACCCATATCCATTTACATCGGGTATAAAGAAAAGAGCAGAGAAGAAGAGAGCAAGTACCTTTGGAGAGTTCACAAAAGAAAAGCTGAAAGTTCTTATAGCTCTGAAGCTAACAATTCAAGAATGTGTAGAAGAAAGCAGAAAGAAGTTATAAAAGAAAATTGCCTAGCCTCAAAGTAATTGACCAATAGGCTGAAAGTAGTTGACCAATGACGCAGAAAGGCGCCTCGGGAAGTAACGTGTGCATAGGGTGAGATTCAAGCATGATCATCAGATCAGGAGAATTGATTAATGGTTAGGATCACGTCTTACTCTTTAAGCCAATACCAGATGGGACTTAGAGAGTGGGGGACTTATTGTATGCCCAAGATTTGGTAAGTAAGGCCTACGAGCATAGAATAAGCCCAACGTGGTGGATTGTGTAACCCCCTTCCACCATAGGCCGAGATTTAGTTCATAAACACGTAATTGATGTAGAATTAGAGACCTTAGATGATTTTGGGACTTCAACAAAATCAAACTTCCCAAAATCATGGCTTACAAAAACTTTTACAAAACCTGTTCATGACGGTCTCATATTCACATTTCAATACTAAATAGCCTGTACAGGTTGATTTCATTCACAAATATCAGAGTATAATGCAAATTCCCGACATACTCGGGTTCAATTCATTAATAAGGGTTTTACAAAGGCACAAAGCCCACAATTCATTACCCTTAACTTGGGGATTACACAAAACTATATCACCAATCCCAATATACACAATTGTTTCCCAAAAACATCTAAGTGATATACATGATAATCAATAACCCAAAATATACTTCTAAACCAGAGCTCTATCCGCTCTTTGTCGCCCGCTTTCCCTTTGATCCTTCTGCCCTATCTAAAACATGGTTTTTGGGAGAGTGAGATTCTAAGGAATCCCCGTAGTGTCAAATCAATCATAGTATGTACAACAATAAGGCATGAAATCAAATCATTATCCACACAAAGCAACTACAATAACAATTACAACGGCAATGGTTAGTATGACACATGTCATCCCTTATGATTGCTCACGTTGCATTGCATCATAACAATCCACACAATATATTTCATCACAGTTGGAATTCATATAAAGCATTTCATAACATAAGCCATACAGGTAAGATCAACACATAGCCTACGGCTGGATTCACAAACGCCGCCCTACGGGTCGGATACATAAAAGTCCATATCAATTACGACGGCAGTTCAACGGCCGACCTAGAGATGACAAGCGTCAATCCCTATACGGTTCACACTGAAGTTCTCACGCCGTAATGGACCATGGCACACAGTTCACAAAGTTCAATGATAAGTTATGCATACCAAAACTTCATACACAATATGAGAGAAGAGTCACTACCTTGGTCCTTCCGAGCATGTCCTAGCGCCGGTTTCTCCCGGGCAGAGCAAATGTCAAATCCTAGAATCATAATTGAGGACAAAGAATTATACTCTATTCCAAGACTTAATTTACTTCATAATACTTAATTTTGGTTATCATAATTGACCCTTAAGATGCCACAAATGTCTCTAATAAAAGCCCTAAAAGGTTGGGAAACAATAGGTTAGAGATTTCTTTTCAAAAACTCAAAGTTATGGAACACAGGGGTTGGCCGTAGCCAGCCGTCCCTTAGGCTACGGCAAAAATATGGTTAGAAGGTCACTGGCCGCGACCAGCCACCCATGGGTCACGGCCAGAATTAGGTCAGAAAAGTTTGGGCCGCGGCCAGCCACCTTAGGCTGCGGCCAAGAAATTCCATGATTCTTGGCTGAACTTCCAAAATTCATAACTAATTCGAGAAAAATCGAAACGAGGTGATGCCAAAGCAAAATGAAAGGTATTTAAGTCCTCTTTCTAGAAAAAAATATGGCGCATTACTTCAAATCATCACACAAATACATAATCACCAAAAACTCAACACTACTCCAAAACAGAGTTCTGTTTCCATCCCAAACTTTGGACAATCATATCTCCCAGAATACTAAGCAAAATGACACAAAATATATATCCATTTTAAAGCTTGGGATGTGAAATTTAAGACTGAAAAGTTTCATAATTTTACAACACCATTTGGTTATTCAAAAAGTTCGTGCAAACTGACTGCCCAGATAGAGTTCACACAAGACAGATTTTCCAACTTTCTACCAAAGTGTCCAATGGCTCCAAAATTAACAATCAAGCCTATTTCAACATAAATTTTCACAAGGAACACAATGGTAAAATAACCAAAATCACAACCCATTGACATGCCCTGTTTTTGTCCAATACACAAAACCAACACAAAGGTGCCAAACTTTACATTTAGGCTTCAATTCAATTCTATTAATTCAAAATACCAAACAAGGCACCATTTTCATGACAACAACATATTATACTCCCAAGACCCTAAATCACAAAAATTAGGGATAAAATTCCAGAAATTCAAGGCCTAACTAATGACCACAAAACTTATATGAAAATGAAGCTTTCACTCACCTCAACAACTTTCCCAAAGAAGTTCCTTGCTTCTCCAACTTCTAGATTTCCTTGTGGCCACAAAACACCACTAATGAAAAATCTAAAACCATGAAAGTAAAGCTCTCAACCCAAGGAACAACTTTATAGAAGGGAGTTTTTCCATTAGAGGCCATTAAGAAGGTCAAAAACTCACCTTTTTCACAAAGCATTTGCTCCCTTCTTGGCTGCCATGGCTGAACGAAAGAGAGAGAAGGAAGAGAGTGATGAGAGTGTGAAATGATGAAGAACGGCAGAAAAATCTACCCCCTATGTCTATGCAATTCGCATAAGAGAGAGGGAGAGAGAGAGAAAACAATAAAATAAGGCCATTTGACTTTTCCAACACCCTCTCTCATCCTAACCACTTGCCACATGTCTCCACCTCATTGGCTCTCATAAAGTAAGTAACCAAATTAGTTACTTTAATCCCTCCATTAGCCATTTAGTTACATATCTCATTTCTCCTTAGTTAGTAATTAATTTCTTCCATTAATTACTACTTTATTGCTATTCTTTCAATTTCTCAATAATTATGGCATATTAATTAATATTTCCACCAAAACACATAATTATTACACTTTAATTCGATAATTATCCTTAATAATTATCATTAGCCCTTAATTAAAATTTGGGGCGTTACAGATTGGACCAAGAATAAGTAGGGCTTATCGGAAGTAGATTGATCAGGCTGTGAATCTTGACTAAGTACGTCCAACCAAATACCTAGTCTACCCACCAACCAAGAAGAGACTTGAAGATCCGAGATGGTAGGAATTGAATGAAAATGCCTAGATTCGAGAATATCATAACCAACTACTATGGAGGGGCGAGTATATGTCGATCAAGCACCACTCTCCTAAAACACTTAGACTGCTCCTCACCTGCTATTCTTCTTTGAATCCCTTCCTTTGGTCTGACGTTGCATTACTTAACCTCTCCTACCATCTTTTGATCTTTTGTTATTCTATAATTGCAATAAATGAACTATCGATCGATGATATCATCCTTTCTAATTATTCTTATTGTCCTTTGGGAAATTGCATGTTGTTGGTGACCCAATAATTAAAATCTCTCCTTATTGAAATTTGGTTAAACACTTTAAAACCAATTTTCAAGCCATAAACCATTAGGAAAACTCAAGATAGTATCTTATAAAGGCATATATGATTAGGGCAGTCATGAAGTGCTTAATTTAAGCATCATAACTAAGGCCACAATCTATGTTAAAAGCATCAAACTCTTTTATTTTAACAAGGGAACAAAATCTGAATTGTGTCTCCCCTGAATTTCATGCTTCCAAAATTTTGCAAAGTGATAAGAGCAACTTTAGCATCATCAATACTATCATGAACAATCATCAAACTCATCACCTACCTAATCCAATGTTTATTTTCTAGATGGTTTCTTTCTTGGCATGCCCTTTGTCCTCACATTTCATCTCTTTCTGTTCAAGATGTTAACAAGGATTTAGAGACTACAATAAGACTCAAACAAAAGGGCTAAGCTTGGATTAGAATTTAGAACAAGGAAATACCCATATTGATCAATGGAACTTGCCCTTTCTCCTTCTCCTTCTCCTTATTTTTCTCCTCTTTTTCCCCTGTTTCTATCGAACTCTCTCCATTTTCTTGTTCCAGCTGAGACTGATGAGAGAGTAAGAGAGTTTAGATGGTTTTATCATATCCTTAAATTAATTGAATAATTGCTTCAATTCCACCTCCTTCATAAATTAATTTTTTAATGGCTTCTTATAATCATGTGGCCAAGAATTCTTCTTTCTTTCTCGCATGACTGAGATCACACAACAATTGGTCTTTATAAGACCATGAGTTGGTCCTCCCAAAGCTTAATTATGCCACTAAATTCTTAATTTTCCCAAGTATTTAAGGTTTAATATTCTACAAATGCTTTTTGAGGATACTTTAATTAGATGACCGAAGTGAGACCATCAAAAATTCAAATTCATTAGGGACTGATTCCCTAATTTTTCTCAAGCTAAAATTTGGTCTTTAACTATTTTCCAAGAAATTGCCAGGTTCTTTGATAAAATGCACCTAAAATATTCTTTAAGATAAAATTTCCATTTTTAGGGCATGAAACTATTTTTATAAAGAAAATTTATTCTTAAAATTATTTTCCTCTATTTTCGTTTAATTATTTTCAGCCTCCTTGTAGTTTTCATAATTAAATTTGTCTACTTATCCTTTATTTAGTCATAATTTAGTAATTATTTAAAATTTCATTTTGAGGCAAATTTTCTTATTTATAACTCAATTAATATTCAAATATAATATGAGAAATTATTTTCTTCCTTCCAATGTCTCCGAGGGATTTTTCTTGAAATTTTGGGCATAATTTCCAAAATTACTCTTACATACCCATAATTTTCAAAAATTACGCTTTAGCTTGGATCTAGGATGATAAAAATACAATGTTACCTTGGCGAGTTTACTATTTTATTTGGCTCTTATATAAACTGTAATTACATGTTTCTACTTTATTAATGAAAGTTGAATGTTGCATAGTCCTGTGAGTCATCATATCTTTCGTGGCATTCTTACCCAACTAGGCTTGATAGCCTATTTAAGTCAAACTTATTCTTGAGCTTCTAGCTAGACCTAAAATTTGGGATATGACACATCTAGGAATGCTTTGTTGGTTCTAATAAACTGATGATTAAATCCCTTAAATTGAAACTTGCATATTTATCATTGGGTTACTATTATTTGGCTTTTTTAATTTTGGAACCCAACTTTGATAAATCATAACTAATTATAGAAAACTCGTAGGAAAGTGGTCTAAAATTCTATTGAAAGATCTTGAAGTCCTTTACATGAAAAAAAATATAGTTCTAGCTTTTACATGCTTAGATTAATACAACTCATTTGTTTCCTAGACTTCCTCTATTTTCGGATATAAACTATACCTTAACTTCAAAAATTCATAAATTATTGTAAATACATCCAATTTCCCTCATTTAAGACTTTTTGGAAATCTATATGTGGCTACTCCGTGTATACAAATTTTCACGAGTATTGGATACTTTTACTATTTGTTATTAAGCCAAATAGTGACCATGCTCTGAAGCAACTCAAACTAGGCAGTCAAGAACATGCTTCATAAAAACATATCTTCAAGGGTATCTTAGGATATATAAACACTTTTAATTAATTCATCATTGCATATCAAATATAGATTCCAAGGCCTTATATTGAATTTACACAAGTCATGGGAATTATTATATGTTTCATTATTCATGACACAACATTTGTCATGAAATGATCATTCTCCTTCCTCTTATCTTTGCTATTTGCTCTTGGCCTTCATTTCGAGACGCAGAACCTAGTATGGTTACTTTTTTTTTTTGGGTTGGATGAGATTCAAAAAATCTCAGTAGTAAGCAATATCATTCATGCATACGAGGTAAAAACTATTACTCAAAATTCCATGTTTCATTGTGACTTTCTAGAGGAGAGGACAAATTGGTTTTTCAAACTCTTCCAATTCATAAACTATCATAATTCAAGTCCTCAACACTTCCTTTATCATAATTTTCTCCAAAATCAAGCTTTCACTATTTTTTGAAATTTTTGACAGCACCTCCCCCTTAGCTTTCTTGCTTCCCAAAGTTATAAAACTCAAAAATAAACCAATCCATCAACATCAACAAGAAGAAGATAAATACATAAAGATTATCTCACTTACCTTCCTAGCTTGATTCTTTAGAACCTCCCTCTTGAAACCCTAACAACAAATTCCTCTCTTGCTAAACTAAACCATCAAGAGGAGTTTTAGGAACTATTGATGATCCTTCTTTTGTCTTCTTCTCTTATCTTCTTTCTTCCTCACTCTTAGTTTTCTCTCTTCTTTCTTACTTGATTGAGTTTAATGCACCAAACGGGGGAGCATTTTGATCTTTTTATGGATTTATCTCTTTTAGCAACCAGATTTAATAATTTGATAAGTCCATAAGATTATTTTATTGCCCTCTCTTTGATCACATGTCTACAAATGCTTCTTGATCACTTTTTTTGGGTCAAACAAATACTTTTTTATAAAAATTGGCCTTTGGAATAATTTTTATTAAATTTTGGCCTCGACCAATTATATTTTGCCAAATTTATACTTTATACATCATCAGCTTTACCTTACAAAACTAATTCTTGACCATTCATTTTAATGTTCCAATCTTATCCTTAAGGTAGATTTTAAACTCCCTCTTTAGCCTTGAATGTGGTGCTATTTACTAATACTGCCATCCATCCAATTTAACCATGGTAAATTTTCTAATTACCATAATTAATTCCTTGACATATTTTGGAATTATTTTCCATAAGTAACTCCTTGAGCAATTCCTAACAATTTTTTTGAAGAACTTATTCCTTTCATAAAAAAATTTCCCCTAACTTTGCCCAATTATTTGAGACCTCCTTGTTTTTTTCATAATTAAATTTGGCTAATCATCCTTTATTTAACCAAAATTCAATGCAACAACAATAACAAAGCCTTATTTCAAATTAGGTGGGGTTGGCTACATAGATCGTACGACGTCATTGTACTCTATCGAAAACCAGCTCTTTAGATATATTAATAACCTTATTATCTGTTTGTTTTGGTCTTCTTCTACATCTTTTTAAAGGACTTCATATTACTTGATTGATCCTCCTCACTGGTACACCCAAGTGTCTCTTTTGAATGTGTTTAAACCACCTTAGACGGTTTTCTATTATTTTCTCCTTAATAGGTGCTACTCCAACTCGTTCGCGTATTTGATCATTATAAATCTTATCTTTTCTTATATGATCATACATCCATTTCAACATCATTATATCGGCTACTCCCACTTTATGCTCAATAATTTTTTAAAATTCATTTTTGAGGTAATTTACTCATTAATAACTTAATGAAGCCTCAAATATAGTCCAGGGAATTATTCTCGAAGTTCCTATATCTCCGGGGACTTATCATGAAATTCTAGTCATAATTTTCCAAAATTACCCTTATGTACCCATAATTTTAATAAATCATGCAAAGCCCAAACCCAGACGACTTTATTTGGCCTTTATATGACCTTCAATTATGCATTCAACCTTTATACGAGAAGGCCGAATACCACATAGTCCCTGGGAATCAGTTTACTTTTTGGAACTCTTGCACAACTGGACTTAGTACCCTATTTAATTTATACTCAGTCTTGAGCTTTTAGCTCCAAAATATGGGATATAACAGACAATATTTACCATCTTTAAAGCTTTGGGTTGACTTGAAGATTACAAGATTCGGTACAAGAACATCTTCAGAGAAGCAGAGCTTCAAAGAATGTGCAGAAAATGTTGGAAAAATAACAACTATTCTAGCTTTAATGCGGCATAAAACCCCTCCTCTTCCTTTTCCTTTCTCTTCCTTTCTCTCTGACTCTTTATCTTTTTTTTTAACTATTAAATTGACATTTGAATGGTTTAGATTTGATCTTCTATAAAATTATTATTAAAATGTTAAATTATAAAAAAAAAATAATTAGGATAGTAAAAATTGCTAAATTTCAATATGAATAATTCAATATTTCAATAAAGAAAATACAAATAGAATATTGCAAAAAACTAAATCTGGGCCATTCAAATGTCAATCTAATCGTTAGAAAAAAAAAAGGAGGAAAGAGGATGGGAAGGAAAGAGAAGAGGTTCCGAGTGGGGTTCTACCATTACTGACCCATGCATCCAATTTGAATTCAACTCGGTTTTGGTACCTTTGAGCTTTGAGTCAGTTTACGTTTGGGACAATGATCATCACGAGTTTAATTAAACCACTTATGTGAAAATAATATAGGACATCAATTAATTGAAGTTGAATATTAAGTAGGCCCACAAAGGTGAGAAATTATATTAGACACCAATTAATTCATCAATTTGAATTCAACGCCGTTTTAGTCCGTGCGTTAGAGCTAGAGTTTAATTAATCGTTGGTCAAATTCATCTTCGTTTTCTGCTTGCCTGGAGAGAGAGAGGACCTGGTCACGTAAGGAGGGTAGGTAAGGAGAGAGGAAAGAGAGGACTTTTGTTGGTCAATTTTCTAATACATGATTGGAATTAATATGCTTTCGTTGAAACATTCCTGTGGTTACCCAAGCAAATAATAACTCCGGTCCTCTTATATGCTAAGGACCGGAGACCGGAGTTAGTATTATACATTAACACAAGCAAATATTCCTGTGTGTGTATGTGTGTATTGTTGATTGGATGCATTTGGATATGAAATCTTAAATCTCCAACGTTATTTGTCCTCGATGGGTAAACTTCATTTAAAAAACTAATTAACATTTTTTATAATTTATGAATAATAATGTTATGGAGCTGCGTTTTCCTTGCCATTTTTCAATGATCATGTACAGGAGAAAACCACTCCACAGCTTTGACTTCATTAGCAATGGCAGTTCTGAACTTTTGATAAGGAAGATGGCTACGAGGCTGAATTTCATATATATAACAGTATTACTCCATTACTGCTTCTTGTTTTGTGCAGCTTCTTCTGACGCCATAACCATTAGCAATCCCATTAGAGATGGAGAGCTTCTTATTTCTAAAGGAAGAAAATTTGTTCTTGGGTTCTTCACTCCAGGCAAATCAAACTCTCGCTATGTGGGAATTTGGTACTACAACTTGCAAGTACAAACTGTGGTTTGGGTTGCAAACAGAGATGATCCCATAAATGACACCTCTGGTGTTCTCTCCATCAACTCAGATGGAAACTTAGGTCTTCATGGTAACTACTCCAACATGCCAATCTGGTCCACAAATGTTTCTGTCACTGTTCCAAATACCACAGTTATGGCTCAACTCACAGATTTAGGTAACCTTATTTTGTCTCAAAATGACTCCAAAACTGCTTTATGGCAAAGCTTCGATCATCCCACTGATACCTGGCTTCCGTATGCGAAATTGGGCGTGAACAAAAGAAGTGGTCAGAGCTGGTTCTTGCAGTCTTGGAAGGCAGAGGAGGATCCTGGAACGGGAAACTTCTCTATGAAGTTTAATACAAGTGGCAAATCTCAGTTATTCTTGTACAATAATTATGCACCATGGTGGCGAGCAGGATCGTACAACGGCGAAATGCTTGTAGGTGTCCCATATATGAAACGAGCAATGTCAACTTATTTTGAAATTACCGTCACAGATAATGATGATGAGGTTGAAGTTGTATTTCACGCCTATGACGAGGCAATCATCTTGCGAGTGGTGGCTCTTCAATCTGGATTCTTTCAAGGGTTGCAATGGGATTATGATAAGAAACAATGGAATCCATATTGGTCTGCTCCACAAGTGGATTGTGATAGCTATGGCTCTTGTGGTGCCAATAGCAATTGTAACCCTCTTAACTATGCAGATTTCAAGTGTTCATGCCTACCTGGGTTTGAACCCAAAAACCCAACCAATTGGTATAAACACACTGATGCAACAGAAGGCTGTGTGAGAAAGAAGGGGCCATCCTTATGTGGGAATGGAGAAAGCTTTGTAAGAGTAGAAAGCGTTAAGATTCCTGATACTACTGTGGCAAATGCAAATTTGAAGATGAGTTTGGAAGAATGTGAAAAAGAGTGCTTGAGAAACTGTTCTTGTAATGCCTATGCAGCTGCAGATGTGAGAAATGGTGGAAGTGGATGCTTGACATGGCATGGCACTTTGATGGACACACAGATATTGAGCCAGGAAGGCCATGATTTATATGTTCGTGTTGATGCTGTTGAACTTGGTATGTACGAGTGTGTGACTATGTATAGGTGACTTTTCTCTCTTAGTTCCTTCAATTCAAGGGTTCATACAATCTTTGGTCCTTCAAGTATTAAAATAGTCTAGTTAATTTTTATTAAATTATCGAGGACCATTGTTTTAAAGGGAATGAAATTTGAGAGACTAAAATCAAAATGAGGGCAATTTGAGAGACCAAATATTATATTAACCCTTTCTTTTAATCTACTATTAATTTTTTTATTATCATTCGGCATCTGATTCATGGTTCGAGGTTGTCCCTCTTTGCTGCCACAAGTCTCTTCTATTTTTAATTTCCTTTTGAGTTAATGCAATGTCGGTCCCTTAAGTTTTCCTTCATTTTGGTTTTGGTCTGTCAAGTTTATTTTGTTTAAAACATTGGTCCCTGTAATTTAACAAAAGTCAGAACATTTTGCCCTTTGAAGGACTAAAACTTATAGTTTGAAATTTGAGGGATCAAATCAAAATAAGAACAAATTTAAGAGATCAAATATTGTATTAACCATTTATTTTTATTTGTCTTAAAGATGACAACCTTGTTTCCATTTTTGTCAGCAAATTATGCAAAGAAAACAAAAGGAACACTTGCTAAGTCTTGGATTGTGGGAATTCCAGTAGCTACTGTAGCTGTGATTGTTCTCCTAATTGCCTTTTGCTTCTGTAAGCGGAAAACAAGAGGTGCCTACTTCATTCATTTCTGCTATTTCTTTAGGAGTTATGTTTCAACTACAAGGGATTAGAAAGGTTATATTAAAGTGAATTTAGGAAAATTATGAAAGGTAAAATAGCTAGTGAGGGAATAATGTGATTTTTTCTCGTAGTTGGGTTTCACAAGGCCACTATTCCTTTCTCTAGCCTAAGCCTGGGCTAAAACGTGAAGGTTCTTCCGTTAGTAGCTAATTAGCTATAGTGGCTTCTCCCGGACGCTCCCATAAGAGCAAATTAATGATTAATTTTACTTTTTGGAACTTAGATGTGGTTCCCCTTTTTCCTCTAAACCAACAAAGGTAGTGTGTGTCTTGACATTAATGAGTCTTTGTCCAAGAACCTCACTAATTATATAGACACGCTACTAAAAGCGAGACAAAATGTTTTGTTTGGGTATTCGCAGCCTTACCACCTCACAGCCATTCAAAAAACCCAGGTTATGAAAACCGGACCGGACCGGCCGGTCCGGCCCGGTAACCGGCGAACCGGCCGGAAAACCGGTCCGGTTCCCGGTCCGGTCCGGGTTGGAGTTTTTCATAAAAAAAAAAAAAAAAAAAAAATTTTCCTTTAGAATTTCATACTATAAGTCTAAAATTTTCAATTTTTCACCGGTTTGGTCCCGGTTTAGCTCCGGTTTGGTCCCGGTTTGACCCACTGACCCTTAACCCAGTACCCCGACCGGTTCAATGACCGGTCCGAGTTTTAATACCTTGCAAAAAACTCATTCACTCTCAATAAATTTGCTCTCTCCTTCCCCGCTTGTCAATAGACCTTCCAATCTATTCACTATTGGCATTGAATCTATTCACCCTCAATGTTTAATTTAATCCATCCTTCATTTGGATTTTCCCATTTAATTTCCATTCCTAAAGACTTTCCCACTTTTTCCTTAGTTAACATAGCCTCCCTAACCTCCTTAACATGCTGCAAAATGACTAGTATGGGGTACCACCTGGGTCTTTCAAAACTTGAGTCAAACATTGAATGATTTCTCTTATGCCAAAAAACCAAACACTTGTAGCAAAGTTCAAATTCTAGTCAATCCACATACCTTTGCTTTTATGAGATTTTGTGGAAACCACTCCTTTATAAGCAGATCAAAGAAATTACGCTAGCAGTTTTTCCTTCTAGTAGTTGAATCCACATCCAATCCCCATGTGTTGTATCCTCCTCAGCCCTCGTACAATGGACAGATCTGGGCAGTGTTCAAAATCCTACTTCTTGTACTTGAAGTAAGCAATCCACTATTTGCTACCAACCAAAGAAAATTTGAACTCGCCATGGCCCTTTCCATTCCAAATCACCTTCCACAAATCATCCGAAATCAAAGCATCAAAACCTTTTAGACATCATGAATTCCCATCCAATATTCTCTGCTAGAGGTTCTTCTTTTGACAACCACCTATCCTCCCAAAAGCGTGTATTTTTCCCATCACGAATCCCATCCAATATTCTCTGCTAGAGGTTCTTCTTTTGACAACCACCTATCCTCCCAAAAGCGTGTATTTTTCCCATCACGAATCCCATCCAATATTCTCTACTAGATTCCCCAATAACTCTACCAGCCTTTTCCACATAATCGAATCCCCTTGCTTCACTACCACTTTCCTTGCAGTCTCTTTCTTTCTCCCATAGTTTTCCTCTAATACTTTGGAGACCAACTTACCTAGTTTTGTTATCAGCTCCCAACCCACTTTGCAAATCTAAGCGCTATTCATAGTTTTCATCTCTTTCAAACCATAGCCTCCTATCTCCTTAGGCAAGCATAGCCTCTTCTAGCCTATGTGGTGTATCTTCCTTTTCCCTTCATCCACACCTCAAATAAAATCTCTTTGCAATTTCTCAATTTGCTGGTATACCCCTTTAGAATAGTCTCGTGCAGCATGTGGTGTACAGGAAATTTTTGTGTCCTTGATTGTACAAAGTGTTAACCTTCCTGCGAATGACGAATAATTTCTTTTCCACCCACTCAGCTTTTTTTTTTTGTATCTTGACAATTAGAAAACAAAATTTCATTTTTCGAGTTTCTAGCTTCCACATTCGCCCCCAGATATGTCCCTACCTCCTCTGACTTCTGAAATCCACACAAGTTAACCAATTCCACTTGTTTCTTAGCATCCACTTTCCTTGAGAAACATATTGTTGTCTTATGTGGGTTGGCTTTTGTCTCAATATCTCAACAAACAGATTCAAACATTCTAGTACTACCTCAATTTTTTTTTATCTGCTTCACAATAGAGTAACAAATCATCTACAAATGTCAAATGGGAGATTGGCACGCTCTTCCTCCCTAATCGAATCGGATTCCATCCTTTTTTCACTTACTACTAGTTTTGCATCAGCAATTATACGGGTCAACTTTTCATCCCCAATACAAAGATGTATGGGAGAGAGTGGCTCTCCCAATCGGACCCCCCTAGATGGCTCAACATGGGGGGACTTCACACCATTCCATAACACTTGAAAGGTTGATGAATTGAAGCAAGCTTTAATGACACTCAACACATTCCCCATTATTCCTATTTCCTTAAGTACCTTCACCAAGAAACTCCAACTTATTCTATCACATGCCTTCTTCAAATCAACATTTAAAGCCATAAACTTGTTCTACTCCCACTCATCCTATGCATTGTGTGAGAGATTTCTTTAGCAATAATGATGTTGTAATGATCACAAGCCTAAAGGGAGAACCCATCCTATAAGACTAGCCTATTAGGAGGGAGAGTCCCTTGAATTTATAAACCACATTATACTTGTGAAGCTTCCCGATGTGGGAAACAGATGTTTTCTTACATACATCTCCTGGCGCAAAACTTGTTTAGAAAGGTGACACCACTTTCCTCATTAGTGGTTTTAGCTTGCTCACCACTATTTTTGACAAAGCATTATATACTACATTACATAAGGAGATTGGTCTCAATTGGGTCACTACCTCTGACTTCTCTACCTTCGGTATTGATACAATCAGTGTCTTATTTACCTTGGCCATTCTGGTCAGTTCTTCCCATACACTCCTGATCAGGCTTATTACATTATCACCAATGATTTTTCCAGTTATTGTGATAAAATAACGCAGGAAATCCATCCTCTCTCTCTCAGAGCTGTATAAGCACCAATTTTAAATATTGCTCTCATTATCTTTTCACACTCAATAGGCCAATTTAAGCCATCCAATAACCCGTTTGAAACAGCACCCTAGTTCTGTACAGTCGGTCTCCTACCAACGTCTATGCACGCATTCTTCTGTAAACATATTTGCAAAATGCTCTCAGACAAACGATAAAAGTTGATTCTCTTCAACTACCCATCTTCCATCAGAATCCTTAACCATTAAAATTCTGTTTCTCCGCGTTCAAGTAACCATTTTTAGGTGGTTTTGGTTCGAGTTACGGTCCCCACTCCTCAACCACATTCCTGTTGACTTTTGGTACTAGTGCAAATCTTCTTGCAATAATAATTCTAGGAACTCTTGTTGTAGTTTTTAGCTCATATCATCTAGAAAAGGATTGCTGGTATAATTCAACTTCCTTTGTATTCTGCCAATTTGAGCTAATAATCTATTCTTCCTCCTTCTTAAGCTTCCAAACACTTCTGTATACCATTTCCTCAGGGGTTCTCATAGTAAATCAAGAGCATGATTAACATTTTCCTTAATCCATTCTTGACTTAGAAATTCCTTCAAATTAGGAAGCAAAAGCCACATAGACTCAACAGAATGGTCTCCTTAGTCGTCTGTCTCCATATCCTTCCAAGTCAAAATAAAGTGGGTGATGATCTGAATGAACTTTAGGCAGTACCTGAACAACAGCATCAAGGAAAGCACAATGACATTCGGTATTATATAGTCCCCTTTCCAACCTCTTATACACTATTTCTCTCCCTTCTTATTTTGGTCCCCTCCAAGTGAACAAGGGCCCTGTAGATTCCAAATTAATCTAAGCACATCTATGAATTCAGTCATTGAAAGCATAACACTTTGTGAGATTTGGTCTCGCTCCCCCACTTTGCTCATTTGGTGAAGCAATCACACTACAATCTCCTGCTAATAGCCAAGGCTCTGTAACTTCCCTCGCCATACATTCCTATTTCCCCCAAAGCTTCCCTCTCTAAAACCCATCTAGCATATACAATTGTACATATCCACTCCTTTGCCTTCCTCTTTTGAATTCTTACATGCAAGAATTCATCGTCTCTTTGCAAAACATGCACCCCCATGTGCTCTTCCCTCCAGCATATCCTTGTGCTTAAACACACAGAATATCTAAAACTCATTCTATTAATTCCTTCATTCGCTTTATTTCCACTTATTGTTGTCTAAGTCAATGCAAACACATCTGGCTTATGACTTCTCATCATGTCTTTTAATGTGGCTGGACATCTATTACTAGCCGCACCTCTACAATTCCATACAATCAACTTAAGCATGATATGGATAATACTTAAGAGTGTGAGTACAATCATTGGTCAGACATATTCCCGTTGTCACTATCCTGATTAGGAGATACCACCCGCTTGTCATCTATAGCCATTCCACTAATGTGTACCTGTGATTTTCAGGTCCTATGTCTACTTCTTTTTCCAGAAGCCTTTTCTCATGTACTTTAATGTTTTATGGTACCATTCCCGTCGATTCAACAGTAGTTACACTGTTTTGTTGTGGTCCTCTTTGGAACATAGGCACATTTTCTTGCTTTTGCCCCTTATGAATAGCTATTCTACCTTGGTTATTCTCAACTTTTTTAACTGCTATTTCAAATCCGTTACCAACTTTAAAAGTAAAGCACTTTGAACACTGTGTGGGAGTCATTGTTACATACACATTTGTTTTTCCTATTTCAAGTTTATTGTGTCCTACTTTTCACTGAACACATCTCCACATTGGTAACATTCTTTAGCGATCCGCACATCTTATCCTTCGCAATATTTGTTTCTTGTTCCAAAACAGAGAACCTGGAAGGTGCAACAAACCTTTCCTCTGTGTTCTGATTGCATGTGCCCCATCTTGCCCTCAGGACTACCTTCCAAGGGCTTGTATGTTCCTCTATTTCTCCTTCCATACCCCTGCCTATCATGCCTCCTTCATCTATCCCTTTCTCGATTGGCACGTTAGACACTCCCCTCCTTACAGTTCTCTTTCAAGTGTCCAAAGCATCCACAATTTGAACATAGAAAGCCCATGCTCTCACATTCAATTTGCTTAATCTGTCCATCAATGGCATAGTGCAGTAGGAATGGCTGAGTTAGATCAATCTCAACACATAAACAAGAATATATTCCTCTTGCTCTCAAAGTAGTACTCATATCTAACTTTAATACTCGCCAAATAACAATACCAATATTCCATAGCACCTTCTTGACATACTACTTAAGAAAGATACCTGGCAATCTCACCCATACCGCAATCTTTGTGATTTCCTCTTTGCATGAGTCAAAATCTAATTGTCACTACATGACACTCAAATACACATCAAACAACGTTCAAGGTCCTCTAATTGAGGAATTCATATAGTCCTCTTGCTTTGAGTAAAAGGATCACGCAATCTTTGATGTTCTTTGTACATGAGGATGAAATTTATTCTATTTAGAACAGTTTGATCCACCATCATACCCTCACAATGATCCTCAACTGAATCAAAGCCAATGTTAACTTCATCTTCTGATACTATTCTGAACTACCCTTTGCCCTCCATACTTCTTCTTGATTTGCCATAACATAATCGCGATACGATGTTCCTCCCTTACCTCCATTCAAGCTCCTTGTATCTTGGCCCATCTATGGAAAATCATCCTCAGAGAACGCTTCCTTAGCCTTAAACACTTTCTTCTGACTTCACACCAGCACATTTCGTTCCTCCTCTGAGTCCACTACCATGAAATTCAGGGTTACCCATGCAACTGCTGAGAACATCGTGAAACCTGGCACAATTTTAACTAACCTTCACCGTCAACTAGGGGTGGAAGTAGATTAGACCCTTGTCAGAGGCTATGGCCTAATCTAACTTATTTAGTAAATAGATCAGGTTTAGATTAAGGCCTATTGAGGCAAATAGGTCAGATTTACTTTCATAAGGCCAAACCTTACCTTCAGGCATGACCTATTTATCCCTTTGTTTTTAATTCACTATTATATATAATATATCAAAATCAACTTTATAAATTATTTATAAAATAACTAATTTGGCCTTAGCACTAAGCTTCATATCCTATTATTCACACACAAGTTCAACACTTTATTTCAGTTGTTGCTCTGCCTTACCTCTCTTCTCTTCCATCACTCAAGGCAACAATGATAGCTCACTCCCTCTCCTTGATTTGTAATGTTTTTTGAAGCATTAATCCTAAAATAATTGTCTTTTATTATTTCCCAAATCTTTGAGGCTTATTAATATTTTTCATAATTAAATTTGGCTAATTACGTACATTATTTAACCAATATTTTGATAATTATTAAAAACTCATTTCTGAGGTAGTTCTCTCATTATACCTCAAGTAAGCCTCAAATATAATCAAGGGAAATATTCTCTACCTTCATGTTGTTAGATCAAGCGTTTCACCCAAGAGGGGGGTGAATTGGGTGATACTGAAATTTCTTTCGAAAATATAAAACTTTGACAAAAGAATTAAAACAGTAATGAGTAAGGAGAAATATCACCGAAGTGTACACCGGGAGTTATACTGGTTCGGTCACAACCACTTTGACCTACGTCCAGTCCTCAGAGCTTCTCTGAGAGTTTCACTATAACTTCCAAGATTCAGTGGGTTCTTGGCACCTCAGTACAAGCAAGTTCCTTACACCTGGACACTCGCTCCCCCTTACAGGTTGTAATCCAATCCCAACTCAAGGTTCCACAACCTTAAGTTATCTCAATAACAAATATTGAGTTTGAATGAAATATCTCTCTCACAGAGTGAATGATAATCACTAAAGCATAGAAATACAATTTCAATGTGAAAAACAAAGCAATGAACTTAATGATACGTTCGTATGAGTGCTTGGTTGTTCTTTTCTGTATGGATGTTCCCATATATATAGATATGTTGGTGATGACCGTTGGAACATTTTCTTTCGTCCGTTGGAGAGTGCGCATCCACTATTGACTTTTCAAGTTTTTGAAAAATATCCGTTGGCGGTGGTTGGCATTTGAACGTTTGATTTGACTTTCATCTCTTGAAGTGATTTCTTCATTGTTTATCTGTAAATAGACTAAGAATACTAATACAATGAAAGATTAATCATATAGGAAACAAATCAATGAACGTTTGAATGATTTCTAAATTTCTGGGTAAGCTTACTCGAGTAGCTACTCGAGTATCCTTTGAAGTTTACTCGAGTACCTACTCGAGTATCATCGGGAAATCATTGTTTAACTGTAAGTCAATGAACAAGTATAAGATTACTCGGGTAGTGCATGGAGTAAACTAAATTTCAAACCTTTGGGAATAGTTATTTACTCGGGTACCAACTCGAGTAATGCACTCACAACTTTATGAGTTACTCGGGTACCAACTCGAGTAAACCTTCAAATAAACTTTTGGTTACTCGATGCTCTACTCCAGTAATGTTGGCAGGATTCAAATGCCGAGAGTACTTACCTCATTACTCGGGTACGGACTCGAGTAATGTATTCATTTTTGCATAGGTTACTCGGGTACCACCTCGAGTAACTGAGACTTTTGAGCATGACTTACCCGGGTAATGACTTGAAGTTTACTTTGAGAATATTTCTTCATACTCGGGTACCTACTCGAGGAATCCACTTAAAATAAAACATTAGAAACTTGAATACTAGAGTAAAGACTCGAGGAAGATGAAATAAAGAGAAATCAATTTAATCGGGTACCAACCTCAAGTTTCCACTTACTTTAGTATGTTACTCGGGTAGCTCCTCGAGTAACATTGGCAGTGGTACAAAGTGCCGAGAGTTACAAGTTTTCAGAAATAGGGTTACTCGAGTAGCTCCTCGAGTATCATGGGGAAAACTTGAAGGCAACTGGAAGTTTTCACTTGGTTACTCGAGTACCTCCTCGAGTAACATTAGCAGGCCGAGAGCAACTCCAAGTGTTTACTTGGTTACTCGAGTAGCTCCTCGAGTAACATTGGCAGGCCGAGAGCAACTTGAAAATACTTACACTATTACTCGAGTACCTACTCGAGTAACGTTGGCAGGTTACTGGAAGTTGTCTCTGGTTACTTCAAGTTTTGTCTCATTACTCGAGTAGCTCCTCGAGTAATTCCTTGGAAGATTTGCTTCTGATCAAGTTCCTCAGCATTTTCTCTTGGCCTTTCTTCATTACTCCAATGCTTACTTCAAGTGATGCTTGTTCCTGTCATTACTTAGTTCAAACTTGTTTATTAATTATTTCCTTTTCAAACCATACTTTTGTTATCATCAAAACATGAGATCTAACATTCTCCCCCTTTTTGATTATGACAAAACTTGGTGATTTTGAACATGGTTTTTCAAATTGGATTCTTAATTAATTATTTCTTATTAAGTTTGAATATACCTTGCATACATAACAACTTCGTTAGATCAAACATGTATCATAATTCAAAACTTAAATGATATCAAATGAAGTCATAATTTAAACACACTTGCATTAAAATTTAAGAATTTCAAATTACAAGATAAGTTCAAGAAAACTAATAACAAAATGCACCCTAGAGCCCATATACAACCAAATATCCCAAATTAAGCTAGGACACATCCACAAAATCATTCTCAAGCTCTTCTCCCCCTTTTTGGCTTCATCAATCAAGTGGAGGGCTAGGAGGCTTGGCCATAGAAATGGGTGTGACTGGAAGGACCATAGAATCATTTGGGTCAAAAGAATCAAATGATCTAGAGGGTACTGGATCAGGCAGATGAAGTGGAGGGATATGGATGTCATCGCCAGGAGGAAAAGGTTGGAAGACAACCATAGTAGAGGTTTCTCCTTCTGGGGTGGTCTGAGTCTCAGGAGTAATCTCAACCTCAGGTGTATGCTGTTCAGGTGAAGAAGAGGGAGATATTTCCTCAGTGTGGGTAGGAGAGGGAATAGGTTTGGCAGTGGTTTCTGGTTGTGGCTTTTGAGGTGAATCATTGATGATAATATGTGTGGTCTCGTAGGTATCAGGATCATCCACTGTGAATAAAATATCTTTCCCTTGGGGCTCAAGTGGATCAGAAACCAGAGGGGTAGATGGTTCAGCCTTAGGAATAGGATCAACAATAGGAGGGTTCTCTGGAGGTGGTGGTGGTGCAGATGAGGAGGGACCGGCAGAAAGTCCAGGACCCAAGGAATCCAATCGTGCCAGGATCAGTCTCAATGTCTCTCCCTGGGCACGTTGCTCTTCTAGCAATTCCTCATGCCTTTTATCCATTCTCTCAACCAACTCTCTCATTTTTGTGTTCATGTGGGTTATGAGTTCTGCATTTGTGTTGGCGATGTCCACATGAAAACCTCTGAGCATGTTCTCCATAAAGTGCTGGAGAGTGGCATTGAGGAAGGATGGTGATGATGCGGTAGCAGCTGGAGCTGATGACTGAGTGTCATCCATCCTACTGGTCTCTGCCTCAGTGGCCTTCCGCTTCTTCTTGGACCCAGACTCCAGTGGGCCTTTGAGAGGGATGTCGATGTTCAGTTTCCCAATTTGATTCCTTCCGACCGGGGACAACCTCTCAATTGGCTCTTTGCTATCCAAATACCATATTTTGTTCTCTTTCAGGATTAAAGACACAATTTGAGGGTATGGCATTGGAGTGGTAGCCTTTCCATCCACCTTGTATCTTTTCATCTCCGAGAAAATGTATTCTCCCAGATCCTTTTATTCCTTTAGAAGTAGTGAAGCAAACCACCTAAAGTCCCTATCAGAGAAATGGGTGTAGTTGTTGGCTTTGTTAACTAGGGACCTAGAGTATATGTACCAAAGGACCCTATGATGATCACACATGTCACTCGGTTTAAAGTTTAGAGGACCAACTAACTCACTGGGTTTGAGAATAGTAAAAATTTGATTTGGCTCAAGTTCAGAATATATATCATCAGGGGGGTTTTCAATCCCCAACCACAAATTAATTCTAGAGGGAGATATCAGTATCTTTTGACCTCTAACTGTGGTGGTCATTTCTTCCTCAACTGAGGTTCGGTTAGGCTCATCTATAATTTCTAAGTTGCAATAGAAATGGGTAATTACTTTAGTGCAAAAAGGTAATCTAATAGAAAGCCAGGGCATAAAGGGATCTAGATAAGAACTTAGGTCATACTTCACTACCTCTTGAAGCAACTTCAGATCAATATAGTGTGTCTTACACACCTTTCTTCTGGAGAATTGAGTTGAGTATTTCAGAGACTCCACCAATTTGCCCACATTGAATCCCTTTGGAGGGGTAGTGATCTCTGCTTCTGGAATCTTGGACTTCTTGGAAGATTGACCCTTCTCCATTTGGTCAATGATCCCAGCCATTGCCTTAACCACATTCTTGTCATATTTTGGCTTTTTGATAGGCTTTGGAGTGAAAGAGGGTGTAGAAGAATCAAAGTGAGAAGGTGAGGGAGTTTTGGCACCTTTGCTTCTTCCAGTAGATGTGCTCTTTTTAGATTGAGCCCTAGTCACAACAGGCTCTTTGATCACCACACCTTTGGCTTTAGGTTTTGATTGAGGTTGAAGAGGAATTTTGGCTTTTGGTCTTGGGATTAACTTTCTTCTCTTTGTTGGAGGAGGAGAAAGGAGATCAGGCTTTTGCTGTGAATCAGAGGAATCTGTGAAGTTGAGATTCTTGGTTCTAACCATCTTGAAACACAGAAATTCAAGAATCTCAGAAAAAGGGGTTACTGTCGCGCGCTTAGGGCACACAGATTTTGAACAAAATAGGAAGTTTTTGGACTTGAAATCAGTTGGGTTTTGACGGAAATGAGGCAAGGAATTGATTGAGAAAAGTTTTTGAGAGGGTGTATAGTGATTTACTCGAGGAGATTTTGTGGAAATGACCGAGTTTGTGCAAGATAAAGACCTAAAACCCGACTTTACTCGAGGCGTTACTCGAGTAATGTTCAAGTTTACTCGAGGCCTTCCTCGGGTGTTCATACAGAAAAATTCTAAAATAACTCATTTAAATTGCGTACCTGGTATGAATAATATAGTAATTATCCATAGATGTTCCCTCGATCATTTATAACCCATTTTGATCAGATTTGAGTCCTTGTTCATCAATTTGGGAATCTGAACTCCGACTTTACTCGAGGCCTTCCTTGAGTAAGCTTCAAGTTTACTCGAGTCCTGCCTTGGGTAAATAGCTTTTCAACTTCTGACTCTTCATTTCTTTGAAAACTGAACCGTTATGTTTGAAAATTAAGTAACTTGATCCGTTACTTCCAGTTTTGGGAGCCATTACTCGAGTACATACTTGAGTAAGTTGCTACTTTACCTCAAATTACTCCTCGGGTATTGCTTCTGTCTTACCCATAACTTCAAGTTGGTACTCCAGTAAATGTGTCCTCTGATCATCTCTGTTTTTGTTTCCCAAAACAGAGTTTCTTTCTTCCTGCAAAATACGTTTCTATATACTCCGATGCTTAAGTTAGTGATCATCAAAACATTATTAAATGACTTCATCTAATATTATGAAATGCTGAAATTACTTATAACTCATTGGGATTTACCATTCCCAATTCTCTTCTAATGTATAGAAATTGATCTTTTGCAAGAGGTTTTGTGAAGATATCAGCTAGTTGAAGATGAGTAGGAATGAATATCACTTTCACATCTTTCTTTTGGACATGATCTCTGATGAAGTGATGTCTGACATCGATATGCTTGGTTCTAGAGTGTTGAACTGGATTCTTTGCCAAGCTTATCGTACTAGTATTGTCACAATAGATTGGTATTTCTTTGAGATAAATACCAAGGTCTTGTAGTTGTTGTTTTAACCATATCACTTGTGCACAACAACTTGAGACTGCAACATATTCGGCTTCTGTTGACGAAAGAGACACTGTATTTTGTTTCTTGCTGAACCACGAGACAAGAGATCCTCCAAGAAATTGTCCTTGTCCACTGGTGCTCTTTTTGTCTGTCTTGTATCCTCCATGATCAGAATCTGAATAAGCAATTAAATATTCACTTCTTCCTTTGGGATACCACAGACCTAATTCTGGTGTGTCAGCAAGGTATCTGAAGATTCGTTTGACCGTTTCAGCATGTGATTCCTTTGGCGCCGATTGATATCTTGCATATATGCCAACACTAAATTGGATGTCTGGTCTGCTTGCCATGAGATAGAGTAATGATCCAATCATTCCTCTATATTTTGTGATATTGTAGTCTTTCCCTTTAACATCAGCATCAAGCAACGTTGTTGAGCTCATAGGCGTGTCTGAGCCATTTGCTTCATCCATTCCATACTTCTTCAATAGCTCTTTTAAATACTTTGTTTGAGATATGAAGATTCCATTCTTTCTTTGTTTGATTTGCAAACCAAGAAAGAAATTCAATTCTCCCATCATTGACATCTCAAACTCTCCCTGCATTATCTCAGAAAATTCCTTACATAGAGATTCATTAGTAGCACCGAAAACAATATCATCAACATATATTTGAACAATTAAAATATCATCACATTTTCGATTTATAAATAATGTTGTATCAACTTTTCCCCGTACAAAACCTTGATCGATGAGAAACTTACTAAGCCTTTCATACCAGGCTCTAGGAGCTTGTTTTAAACCATACAAAGCCTTTTTAAGTTTGAAAACATGGTCCGGTTTAGTGACATCTTCAAAACCTGGAGGTTGTTCTACATACACTTCTTCCATGATGTAACCATTTAGAAAGGCACTCTTAACATCCATTTGATAGAGTTTGAATCCTTTGATGCATGCAAAGGCTAAGAGTACACGTATAGCTTCCAATCTAGCCACTGGAGCATACGTTTCCTCATAATCAATTCCTTCTTCCTGATTATAGCCTTTGGCCACCAATCTTGCCTTGTTTCTGACAATAATTGCAGATTCATCAAGTTTGTTTTTGAATACCCAGTTAGTACCAATGATCGTATGATCTTTGGGTCGGGGCACCAAATCCCAAACTTGATTCCTTTCAAATTGATTTAGTTCTTCTTGTATTGCTATGACCCAATCATTGTCTGATAGGGCTTCATCAATGTTAGAAGGTTCAATCTCAGAAATGAATGCAGAAAAACTTACTTCATTGAAAACTCTATTTCTGGTTTTGATCCCTTCATTCACATCTCCTATGACTTGATCTAAGGGATGACTTCTATTGTATTTCCAGGCTTTAGGTTGACCTAGGGATTGCTCTTCATCCTTAGTTTCATCAACCTCTGGAATAAGAGACTTAGAGATAGATTGACCATTTTCTTGATTTAAAACAGCTTCCTGTTCTTCATCAATCGTTTTGTCAGAGGATTCAAATTCATCAAATACAACATGAATTGATTCTTCAACAACACAAGTTCTTTTATTGAAAATTCTATATGCTTTACTTCGGTTAGAATATCCTAGGAAAATTCCTTCATCAGTTTTAGAATCAAATTTTCCTAAGTTATCTTTACCATTATTATGAATGAAATACTTACAACCGAAGATGTGTAGATGAGCAATGTTTGGCTTCCTTCCTTTGAATAGATCGTATGGTGTCTTCCCAAGTTTCGTTCTGATATAGGCTCTATTTGAAATATAACATGCTGTACTCATAGCATCAGCCCAGAAAACTTGAGACATGTTCTTTTCATTCAACATTGTTCTAGCCATTTCAGTAAGCACTCTATTCTTATGTTCCACAACTCCATTTTGTTGGGGCGTCCTTGGAGCAGAGAAATTGTGATCAATACCATTAGTATCACAATACTCTTCAAAGGCTTGATTTTCAAATTCTCCACCATGATCAGTCCTAATAACTGCAATAGACATACCTTTCTCATTTTGCACTTTCTTGGCAAAAATAATAAATTCTTCAAAGGTTTCATCTTTTGATGATAGAAAAATAACCCATGTAAATCTAGAGAAATCATCAACAATGACCAATGAATATAAGTTGCCACCAAGACTCTTTACTCTTGCTGGTCCAACTAAATCCATGTGTAGTAATTGTAATGGTCTATTTGTTGAAATCTCATTTTTCAATTTGAAAGATGATTTAGTTTGTTTACCCTTTTGACATGCATCACAAATCAAGTCATTTTTGAAATTAACTTTGGGTAATCCAAGCACTAAATCCTTTTTGAGTAATTTCCCTAGTTGATGCATATTGACATGAGCCAATCTTTTATGCCATAGCCAACTTTCATCGGTATTACTCAGAAAACAGTTTTCAGATTCATTTATACTAATATCTAAGGTATAGCAATTACCTTCCCTTTTTGCTCTGAGCTTAGCCTTGATATTCTTCTTATCAAGCTGTAAGTCACTCTTGTTGATAATTAGACATTTCTCTAAATCAAATATTATCCAGTTGTCTTTATCTGCACTTTGACTTACGCTCAGCAGATTATGACACAAGCCTTCAACGTAATATACATCTTTGATTTGTATGCCTTTGTCATTTTTGATTTCACCAATTCCTGCTATTTTTCCGGATTGATTTCCTCCAAATTTTACCTTTCCTCCTTCCTTAGGTTGCAATGTGGTAAAACTTTCGAAATCACCGGTCATATGTCTAGAGCATCCACTGTCTATGAACCACTTGTTATTTTTGGATGCTTTAAGACATACCTGCAATCAAATGACTAAGTCTTAGGTACCCACTTCTTTTTGGGTCCTTTTGGGTTAGTATAAATGATTTTCTGAACATATGTGCCTTTAGCTACCCATTTGTAGGTTCCTATTGTTCTTTTCTTTTTATGAATGCATGAAGAGGTATAATGACCTTTTCTGTTACAGTAATTACAAAATGCAAAAGGATTTGATATATGCACAGAATGTTGGAAATAATTTAAATATGGCTTTCCTCCTACTTTCTTTTTACCTTTCCTTTTATCTGTTTTTGGATCATATCCAATACCAGATCGGTCATTTAAAAATCGTTGTTCTTTTAAAATCACACTTAGCATCTCACTTCCTTTGGTAAATTTTTCAAGAGTTTTTGTGAGATCAATGTTTTTCTTTTTCAACGAAGAACAATTTTCACAATTCTTTTCTGAACTTTCTTTAAGTTCAATTTCAAGAGCTTTGTTTTTCTTTTTGAAAACAATTAATTCTTTAACTACTTTGATGAATTCAGAATGTAAAGCATTATATTCAGAGAGTAATTCATCATAGGTAGGTTCAGAATCATTTACCTCTTCTTCTGTCTCTTCTTGAGCAACAAGACATATATTGGCTACTTCTTCCTCATCACTTTCTTCGTCTGAGGAACTATCTCCCCATATAGCAGATACAAAGGCCTACTTTTTGTTAAAGAATTTGCCTTTTCTCTTTTCTTTGCTCTTTTGATTGAGCTCTGGACATTCTGATTTGATATGTCCTGGTTTTCCACATTCATAGCAAATGATATGGTCTTTGTTGCTAGTTCCTCCTTTTTGAAAGTGTTTGAAGCCTTGACCTTTCTTGTAGAACTTTCTGAATCGTTTTATGATTAAGCCCATTTCATCATCATCAAACTCCTCATCTTCATCTTGATTTTCTTCTTTCGCTTTTAGTGCTAGACCTTTCTTTCTTTTGTCACTAATGTCATCTAGTTCCCGTTTGAACTTTAATTTGCTTTCATATTCAGAAAGACTTCCAAATAGAGAAGCAACTGATCTCATTGATTCTCCTTTTGCCTCTTCTATCACAGTGACTTTGGCCTCCCACTCTTTAGAAAGAATATTCAAAATCTTTCGTACTTGGATCTTTTGATCATATACTTTTCCAAGTGCTGCAAGTTGATTAACAAGATGAGTATATCTAAGTTCGAATTCAGAAATTGACTCACCTGATTTCATTCGAAGTAGATCGAATTCTGTGATCAAGGTGTTGATTCGATTCTCCTTTATTCCCGAAGTTCCTTCATGAGCTATTTCCAGAGCTTCCCACATTTCCTTTGCTGTTGGGAGTGTGCAAATTCTGAAGTATTCATTTTGACCCAAAGAGCTTTGTAACATCAGAATTGCCTTGCTATTGAGAGTGATAAGTTTCTTGTCATTCTCATCATATTCCGCTGGCGTCTTTGGAATTTTCTGAGAATCTACAGTCTTTGTAGGTTGATAATTTCCACTCTCGATTACATCCCATAGCCCATATTCAGTAGCCATCACGAACACTCTGAATTTTGCTTTCCAGAAAGAAAAGTGTTCTCCATTGAAACCGGGAGGTCTAGTGATGGATGCTCCGTCGGGAAGAATTCCTTCACCCATGCTTGCCATTGGATCCTTCTTAGGTTGTTATACCTTAACAAGAAGACCTACTCTCTGATACCAAATGTTAGATCAAGCGTTTCACCCAAGAGGGGGGTGAATTGGGTGATACTGAAATTTCTTTCGAAAATATAAAACTTTGACAAAAGAATTAAAACAGTAATGAGTAAGGAGAAATATCACCGAAGTGTACACCGGGAGTTATACTGGTTCGGTCACAACCACTTTGACCTACGTCCAGTCCTCAGAGCTTCTCTGAGAGTTTCACTATAACTTCCAAGATTCAGTGGGTTCTTGGCACCTCAGTACAAGCAAGTTCCTTACACCTGGACACTCGCTCCCCCTTACAGGTTGTAATCCAATCCCAACTCAAGGTTCCACAACCTTAAGTTATCTCAATAACAAATATTGAGTTTGAATGAAATATCTCTCTCACAGAGTGAATGATAATCACTAAAGCATAGAAATACAATTTCAATGTGAAAAACAGAGCAATGAACTTAATGATACGTTCGTATGAGTGCTTGGTTGTTCTTCTCTATATGGATGTTCCCATATATATAGATATGTTGGTGATGACCGTTGGAACATTTTCTTTCGTCCGTTGGAGAGTGCGCATCCACTATTGACTTTTCAAGTTTTTGAAAAATATCCGTTGGCGGTGGTTGGCATTTGAACGTTTGATTTGACTTTCATCTCTTGAAGTGATTTCTTCATTGTTTATCTGTAAATAGACTAAGAATACTAATACAATGAAAGATTAATCATATAGGAAACAAATCAATGAACGTTTGAATGATTTCTAAATTTCTGGGTAAGCTTACTCGAGTAGCTACTCGAGTATCCTTTGAAGTTTACTCGAGTATCATCGGGAAATCATTGTTTAACTGTAAGTCAATGAACAAGTATAAGATTACTCGGGTAGTGCATGGAGTAAACTAAATTTCAAACCTTTGGGAATAGTTATTTACTCGGGTACCAACTCGAGTAATGCACTCACAACTTTATGAGTTACTCGGGTACCAACTCGAGTAAACCTTCAAATAAACTTTTGGTTACTCGATGCTCTACTCCAGTAATGTTGGCAGGATTCAAATGCCGAGAGCACTTACCTCATTACTCGGGTACGGACTCGAGTAATATATTCATTTTTGCATAGGTTACTCGGGTACCACCTCGAGTAACTGAGACTTTTGAGCATGACTTACCCGGGTAATGACTTGAAGTTTACTTTGAGAATATTTCTTCATACTCGGGTACCTACTCGAGGAATCCACTTAAAATAAAACATTAGAAACTTGAATACTAGAGTAAAGACTCGAGGAAGATGAAATAAAGAGAAATCAATTTAATCGGGTACCAACCTCAAGTTTCCACTTACTTTAGTTGTTACTCGGGTAGCTCCTCGAGTAACATTGGCAGTGGTACAAAGTGCCGAGAGTTACAAGTTTTCAGAAATAGGGTTACTCGAGTAGCTCCTCGAGTATCATGGGGAAAACTTGAAGGCAACTGGAAGTTTTCACTTGGTTACTCGAGTACCTCCTCGAGTAACATTAGCAGGCCGAGAGCAACTCCAAGTGTTTACCTGGTTACTCGAGTAGCTCCTCGAGTAACATTGGCAGGCCGAGAGCAACTTGAAAATACTTACACTATTACTCGAGTACCTACTCGAGTAACGTTGGCAGGTTACTGGAAGTTGTCTCTGGTTACTTCAAGTTTTGTCTCATTACTCGAGTAGCTCCTCGAGTAATGCCTTGGAAGATTTGCTTCTGATCAAGTTCCTCAGCATTTTCTCTTGGCCTTTCTTCATTACTCCAATGCTTACTTCAAGTGATGCTTGTTCCTGTCATTACTTAGTTCAAACTTGTTTATTAATTATTTCCTTTTCAAACCATACTTTTGTTATCATCAAAACATGAGATCTAACACATGTGTCTCTAGAGATTTTTTTTTTGAAAATTGAAGCATAATTCGAAAATTGTTTTTACGTATCCGTAATTTTCAAAAATTTCACTTTTACCCAAACTTGGGAGGGTAAATAAACCATGTTATCTTGGCACGGATACTATTTTATTTGGCCATTGGCTAAACTGTAACTGCACATTTAACCTAGAAAGTAGAATGTTACAGAATCCTTAGGAATCATCCGATCTTTCGGGCATTTTCGTGACTCTTGGCCAACTGGTCTTGGTAACTTGGTTAATTCAGCTTAGTTTTGAACTTCTAGGCTCAAAATTTGGGATATGACACTTTCTTCTTCTGTTACATAGGAGGTTAAAACCTTGTTGTTAACCACATCGTCTACCCTTGCCTCCTTGCTAGGTGTAGGTGAAAAACTGGTTGATCTAATTTTGGAAGCATTGGTTTTAGCGTATCTTTTTGTTCTATTGTTAATATTATTCAAATTTTCTTGGTGTTATTCCCTTTTTCATTTTTGCTATGTTTAGGCAGTGAAATAACTGAAGAACAAATGAAAATAGATTCCTCAACAGAAGAGGAGTACAATGGTGAAAATAGAGCACAACCAAGCTTGCCATATTTCAACATTCAAACTATAATGATTGCAACAAAAAAATTCTCCAATGAGAATCGACTGGGGCAAGGTGGATTTGGTTCTGTACACAAGGTAAGTGAAAAGTTTAAAGTCCAGTAAAATGCACTTGAGTGGGAACTTCCGCTGATCTAATTACAGTTTAATTCTTTTTTGTTTTTTGGGATTATATGTGAATCAACTCGAATATGCAGATTGTCTTGTGAAATTTTGTATAATGTACTAGATTTTCGTTTCAGGGTTTATTAGTTAATGGACAAGAGATAGCAGTGAAAAGATTGTCTCAAGGTTCTAGACAAGGGACTCAAGAGTTCAAGAATGAAATTAAAGTAATTGGAAAACTACAACACAGAAATCTTGTAAAGTTGCTTGGTTATTGCATTCATAAAAGAGAAAGGATGTTGATATATGAATACCTACCCAATAAAAGCTTGGACTTCTTTCTCTTTGGTACGCTGTCCTTATCCTTCTATTTTTTTTTCCAAAATGACAACGTTGAAGTATCACATATGATCAATTTAAATGCCTAAACAAATTATATGAGTGGAAACATATTACTTCATTATTTTGTCATTACCCTTACTACATCTTTTTGCCAGAACATTACCTTAGTTAGAGCCGGGAAAACGGGCCGAGCCCGTCGGGCCGGCCCTTTTAGGCCCTGGCCCTTCAAGGGCCGGGCCTGTAAATTATAGTCTCAAAAGGAAGTCGGGCCTAAAAGGGCCGGCCCTGTAGGGCCTCGGGCTTAAAAGGGCCAGCCCTGTAGGGCCTCAGGCCGGCCCTTTAGGCCCTTTTATTTTTTATTTTTTTTACTTGGAAAGGAACCATGTTACATTTTTTAATTACCTTATTGAATCTATATGTCACTCTGTCCTCATATTGTATAGAGTATGATTTTTGAGTATATTGTTTTGTCTAATTGAATCATATTGTGATTTTTGAGTATATTATTCTGCCTATTTAGATTAAAATCATATTATATACTATTCTACCTGATAGAGTATGATTTTTGATGGAGGTTGTAATTATTTTACTACTTGAACCTACTGGTCAAAGTGAAACACAATCAAATGTCCTTGAAATTGATGATAGTGGCGAAGAAGGTGAAAATGATAGTCGTCATACTCATGTTGTTTAGATTTTAGAGTATTTAGCTTCTTGCCTTCTTATACTTTGACCTTTGTGTGAGTTATTTATAGACATGATTTTACCTTTGATTATACATTAGTTACTGTGTTTGTTTGTTGCAAGAGACGTGTTATTTAAACCTTAATATTGACAACATTTATGTATTAAATTAGAACTTTAATCATTGTTATTTACTAATTATATCTCTCTGGGAAAAATATACAGGAAAAATAGTTAAATATTGTGAAAAGGATTTTCCGGCCCTGCGGGCCAGCCCTGGCCCTGATGCTCTCAGGCCGGGCCTTGAAAAACTGCAATTTTCCTGACCCCGAGCCCTTTAGGGCCGGCCCTGTTAGGCCCTGGCCCGTCAAGGGCCGGCCCTGATTCCCAGCTCTAACCTTAGTACATAATATATATATACTGTGTCTGTATGTGTGTCTGATTATTTGGTCATATAAAATGAAATTTCTTATTTAATTTTTATGTTCTTAATATATATAACAAAGTAAGGTTTCCCACATTTTCCATTTTAATTAAGATGTTAAGGTTCATTGCAGATAGGAGTAGAAGATCATCATTAGATTGGGACACACGTTTTCATATCATCCTTGGAATTGCTCGAGGTATTCTATATCTTCATCAAGATTCAAGATTGAAAATAATTCATAGAGACCTTAAAGCTAGCAATGTCCTTTTAGACGTTGCAATGAATCCTAAAATTTCAGATTTTGGCATGGCTAGAATATTTGGAGAGGATCAAATACAAGCAAGAACAAGACGAATTGTTGGGACATAGTAAGAACAAAACTATTGCACATAATTTTAATAAAACCATTAATTGAGTTCCATAACAACCTTATGATATAACTATCTTGTCTTATTGCAGTGGCTATATGTCTCCAGAATATGCAATGGAAGGACAATATTCAACAAAGTCTGATGTTTTTAGCTTCGGTATTCTATTGTTAGAGATTATTAGCGGTGAAAGAAACGCAAATCACAATAAAGAAAGATCATCCATAAATTTAATTGGACATGTAAGACTAAATATATAATTGGATGAAATTCAAACAAAATCATTGATCTTTCTCCATTTCCCCTCATTTAACTTGAAAGCCCTATAAATGGCTTAAAGAGATTTGATGGGTGTTTTATTTCCCCCAAATAATGAAATGATATTGTTTATTGATTTGTAGGTATGGGAGATGTGGAGGGAAGGAAAATCCTTGGAAATAGTGGATTCAATACTTGGTGAAGCATATCCAATTGACGTAGCCTTAAGATGTATACATATTGGGCTCTTGTGTGTGCAAGAAAATGCCTCCTATAAGCCTTCCATGTCAGAAGTAATTTTCATGATTAGCAGTGAAGTATCACTCCCCTCACCTAGAAGGCCTGCATTCCTATTCAATCATAACCAAGAGCCGTCAGAATCCTCAACATCTGGAGAACCTTCTGTAAACAATGTTTCAAATACTACAATTAGAGCTCGATAAGCATGACTTGGCAAATGTCATAAACATATTTTAGGATCCTAGGTCTTCAATTCTTATATTTTACTTATCCTCCTTACATTTGTATCAACATGGTGGATTAGCACCCAAACCCAATACGAATGGAGCTTTATGTATATAGGGAGAAACATGAGTCCAAATTGGTAATGTTTCTTTTATGTTTTTAATCAAACCCATGTAACCATCGGTACGTGATAATCGGATAAGGGGATTTGAGGGAGTCAATTGTTAGAGATGAATGATAACTCCTAGAATATTTGCTCCGCTCCCTCAAAAAAGTTCTCTTCCTCTCTCAGTGTATTTGGGGTGTTTGTGCATTATAATCGGAGTCCAAAATTGTAATTCAATTCGTATGGGCTACTGGAATACTTCGTCAGACTTCCAAGTATGCCTATATTGCTTTAGTGATATCGAAGCCATGCCAAACTTGTGTCCATTATAATGAGTTTCCCATATTGTTCATTTCTACTTTGCGATTTTTATTCTTGCTTTATATATGTCTAATCTGCCATTGCTTCGGTGATAAAGATGGGCTCTGTTTGGAAAATCATTTTCAACTACAACTAATCATGCAATGAAAGTAATTGTTTTTGGTATTTTTGTATTAAAATGGATGGAAGCTAGGGAAAGTGGTTTAGAAAAGGCAAGTGATGAAATTCTTGAAAATGGAATAAAATTTGTGGTTATAAGAATCCTATGAATCTTGAGTCGTATCTCACGATTCGATTCAAAAATATATGGGAAATATATAAATCTGTTGATGTATCTTACTTATACATGTATCTTACGATTCTAGTAGTGATACAAACCAGAATTGCAAGAATTACAAACATATATCTTTAGACGCTAAACAACTAGACCTCCTTCAGAGGCAGGTTTCCCCGGTTGAGATCAAGAATACGGCTTTTGAGATGGGAGCCTTCAAAGCTCCGGGACCAGATGGCTTGCATCCTCACTTCTTCCAAACTCAGTGGGATTTGGTTGGGCAGAAGATTTGTGACCTGGTAATTAGGATTTTTGACAATCCGGATAAGTGCAAGCAATAAACCAGACTAATATCGTCCTTATTCCCAAGGTTGATCATCTGAATTCCTTTAAAGATCTTAGACCCATCTCTTTGTGCAATGCGTGTCACACCCCGGTTTTACCCGTCGGTTTTACCCCCCTCTGGGGATGCCCCGAACCCGGATGCCCCGAGCCGGTGGACTCAAAGGAATATCTCCTCCCCCCTGGAGGATTTCTCTCGCCTCCCCACGTCTCGAACCCTTACCCTGGGGGTAAGTATAAGAGTTTGGCGAGAGGTGGTACCATTGAGCTAGTAGCTCAAGTGGTAGTGGGAATGCATTGAGGCGCTACTTACCCCCAGGTAGTGGCTTCGATTCCCACGGAGGCGAAAAATCTCGCTTGGGGAGCGAGGGACTCTTGTGAGTCCTGGGTCGACGTAGTGTACCCAGCCTCTCCGCACCCGGTTGGTGGGAGAGGGCACCAACCGTTGTGGCCCAGTGGGGTGAGACGGCGGTGGGGTGTGACAATAAAAAGGCGCCTTTTTATTGTCACACCCCACCGCCGTCTCACCCCACCGGGCCACAACGGTTGGTGCCCTCTCCCACCAACCGGGTGCGGAGAGGCTGGGTACACTACGTCGACCCAGGACTCACAAGAGTCCCTCGCTCCCCAAGCGAGATTTTTCGCCTCCGTGGGAATCGAAGCCACTACCTGGGGGTAAGTAGCGCCTCAATGCATTCCCACTACCACTTGAGCTAGTAGCTCAAGTGGTAGTGGGAATGCATTGAGGCGCTACTTACCCCCAGGTAGTGGCTTCGATTCCCACGGAGGCGAAAAATCTCGCTTGGGGAGCGAGGGACTCTTGTGAGTCCTGGGTCGACGTAGTGTACCCAGCCTCTCCGCACCCGGTTGGTGGGAGAGGGCACCAACCGTTGTGGCCCGGTGGGGTGAGACGGCGGTGGGGTGTGACAATAAAAAAAATGTAACCCCCTCAGTAATTATATCCGAAATACACGATTAAAATGAAATAGAGACCAATAATAATCAAATAACATTTACTAACCCATCACATGATGGGGTTTTCAAAAATACCTTTCGAAATCATTTATAAACTTGGTCTCATATTCACATTTCGAATACAATTACTACGCGAAGATAAAACACATTCATATAAATATCAGAGTGCGCAACATAATCATCCCGGCAATCTCGGGTATATACCTTCGCTAAAGATATACAGGGCACAATTGCCCATTACAATTCTTCAAATGGGGATTACACAATCTCATCTCGAATGAGTCCTGCCGCTCCCTCCACGAGCCACTTGCCCTGTCTAAATTGTTGGTAAGGGAGGGTGAGATTCGAGAGAATCTCAGTAGGGAAACATTATCAATATGCAGGCAAGATAAGTGTTTAATGCATGACATGCTTGCATCACATAACTCATGCATACATACAATGACAAATCTATAAGCTCAATGCTTCGAACGATACACATATGGCCATAGCATATATTGAAACATAGCTTCAAATCATTCATACATGTTCCACATAATCAAGCAAAGCAATAACATGCATCAACACATTAATACAGTTATCAGAGCATGCAGGAGAGATAAGTTCCCTACCTCCAGTCTTTTTTTCCTCGATTTGCGTGCCAGCAACTCGGGGCTTCACATTCAATCCTACAATGTCAAATGTACCATTTAGACACTTCCATAGTGTTTCTGGGGGTCATATGAAGCTATATTGAAAATTTGCTAAAATGCCCCCGGGGACCCGGTCCGGCCCTACCGTACCCGGTCCGACTGTACTTTTCCTGAAATTTTGACATGGGCTATTCTAACATATTTTTGCCCAAGGAATCCATTTCCGGACTCGGAATTATCAAATTCAATGTCAATTACAAAATTACCCTTGACAGCCCCACTTTAAGGGTTTCAGGGGCGTTTTCGTAATTATGCTTTCTCGGCCTTTTCCGAAAAAGTGCCCAACTGTAACCCCACCTATTTTCGCCCACTGAATCCAATGGAATCATCAAATCATTGAAAATCCAACTCTAAGACCCATTTACAATGCTAGCCGAAATATATGGGTTTTAAGGGGAAAATTGGGGTTTTTCGGTTTCGGCTCCGTAAACACGTTCCTTTCTACTCCTAACCACTTTATTGACTATTCCATTAGGTTACAACTACCATTTAGTATCAATTTGGGCAGCATAACCCCTAGGGAAACCCATTTTCCATTTTTACAACCAATGGCAATCCGGCGAAATTTCACCGATTAAATTGCCCACAGCAGCCAGAATAGTCAATATACAAGAGTTTGGAAGTTACCTCAAGCTCCCACTTGATTTTCCTTGACTTGGCTGAAAACCCTAGGTGTTTTAACACCAAAAGAGGAGCTTCCAAACCTTAAAGAACATAAAGGAGTAGCTTAGGATCGGAGTTATACGCGTTAGGAGCTAGATCGTCGGAGAAATCGGCTTACCTTGCGAGTTCTCTTCTCCTTTTCTCCCAAAACCCTCTCAACTCCTTTTCTTCACTTTGGTTGCAGAATGGCGTCGGAATGCTGAAGGAGAAAGATGAATAAAAAGTGTTTTAACATTAGGATGATGTCATGTTTTATTATGCTGATGTCATAAATCCCATTTTCGGATTTTATGACAGTTTTTCTGCCCAAACTTTGAAAAATCATAACTAATTCTAGAAAATTCGAAATGAGGTGATTCCAAAGCCAAATGAAAGGTATTTAAGTCCTATTCATTGTAAAAATATGATCCATTACCAGAAATCACCACAAAATTCCAGAATTACACAAATTTCATCACTGCCCCAAAACAGGGTCCATATTCAACCTCAAACTTTGGACAGTCATATCTCCCAGTTCCAAAAACGAAATGGCACAAATTATATGTCCATTTTGAAGCTTGGGATGTGAACTTTAAGACTGGAAAGTTTCATAGTTTGCTGACATCATTTACCTAGTAAAATCGTCCACACGAGAAGACTGCCCAGACAGAATTCACACTGGACAACATTTCTAGTTTTGCAACCAATGTGTCCAATCCAATTTAAATCAATTCCAATGATTAAATACCACAACATGACACCATTTCCATCACAATACCCCATTCAATTATTCCCTCTATTCTAAGTCAATTTGGATGTTGATCCACAATTGAACTCAAATACAGGGTTTGGGCGTTGCTCATAACACAAGCGACTACAATCCACTTTATATTCTCTAAAAGGGTTCATTAATCACTAACCACGTCCACTTTTGTAGTCATTAACCCCTAATCACAATTTGGGATCTTGCTAAACCAGGGCTTAGCAATCCACTAATCTCAGGCTTATTCTCTATCCTCGAGTCTCAAAATTCGGGGTGTTACATTTCTCCCCCCGTTCAATAAATTTCGTCCTCGAAATTTGTCATACCACTTAATCCAAAAACTATGGATGCTTCTTCACGACAGCTTCCGTTTCACAATTCATTTCATATTGGGATGGTCTCCTCTAGACCACCCACACACAAATGATAATCCACAAATCCGATTCTCGTAAGAATCTCAAACAATGAATGCAACTCAGTTGCCACAAATTGCAATCGGCCCATTTCACGATTGCCGCACAAACACAATCACCATACATTTGCCAACAAATGCAATCGCCTCCACATACGATTGCCACAAAACCACCATCACATAACCATAAGGTCGGAGGCTCTAAATCATGAGCCATATCATAAGATTTTGGCAGTTAGGCAGCATAGGCCACCACTCTGCTCAACTCAATCTAGTTACCCCTTCCGGGAGTAAACACCACAACCTCAGTACATCAAACGACAGCCTCAGTTGTATACACAAACATTCAGCTTCTGCTATATCCACTTTCACAGCTTTACCCTCACCCGTCCACCCACCAGTAACTCCGCTAGTGGTAATCAGGACTTTTGGGCGTCCACAACAATCACAATATCACATTGCCGTATCAAGTTTCACGGCGTTACCCTCACCCATCCGGGACTTTTGGGTATTACACAATGTCTACGACAGATTCACCTTGATGCGTGACGATTGTCACAAGACGACAACACCCACGACTGTACACAATGATACGTAGCTTTCGCCACTTGCACACATATCACATTGCAAGAATACCTCGGCTTCCGCCGCTTGCACAAATACGACAGCTTCCCGCTGCCTCACAAATACACATTGCCCTTTCGGCATTCACATCATAGTTCACATTCACAACAACACACATCTGTATCAACTTTCATGGTGTCGCCCTCACCCGTACACCCACCAGTGACTCCGCTAGTGGTAACCGGGACTTTTAGGTATCAACACAATATCACATCATCTGGTCACTCCGGAATCTCAATTTCTTCTATCCAAAGTACCCGACCGTAATGGCCTACCTAGAGTCTCAGTCTCTTCTATCCAGGCGCCTTTTATTGTCACACCCACCCCGGTTTTACCCCCTCTAGGGATGCCCCGTGTCGGTGGTGCCCACCCCGGTTTTACCCCCCACTGGGGATGCCCCGCGACAGTGGCTGGGTTACTCACATTTCACCCAGGACTCACAATAGCAGATCCATAATCACACCCTACCCTCATCCCCTTTCTCCGCCGGGAAGACACACAGTCTAACCCGAACCGTTGTTAGCTACTCAGGGACTATTGGCGTAGCGGTGCTCACACATAGCCTTTCGGCTTCCACATCACACTCCACCCTCATCCCCTTTCTCCGCCGGGAAGAGCACAGTCTTTACCCGAACTGTTGCTAGCTACTCAGGGACTGTTGACGTGGCAGTGCATACATATAGCCTAATAGCTCATATAGCTATCTGGCTTTCACAAATGGCCCGTCGGCCTTCACAAATAGCCTGTCCCCCGTATAACCACCGCCCCGAAGGCACGGTCCTCCGACATAGGAATCACCCCATGCGGCCGCAGGTGAGAGACTCACAATGCACAATTGCAACAAGCTGGAACCAGGCATATTAACAACTTCACCTTTAATATCTCAAACTCTTTTCACGTACTGGGATCCTTCAAGACCCCTTTTCACAATACAACTTGACCTCGAAGTTTTACCTCCCGAAGCCATCACTAACGCATTGCACTTTCTACAAATTTGAGCTTCTGCTCAACACAATTCTCAAACATCACTTTCACTACGCTTCCGCTGCACACTCTGAGGTCTTTGTCCTCATCTGTAACTTCACAATGTCAGGGTGACTCAATAGGAGTCCCATAGGAATCTCCTACTACCCCTGTCCACACACATAATCTATGCCAGACCTTGGCTCAATTCAATTCGAATCATTCAGAGCCATAACCAACACATCGTTGAGATCCCATACTCCCAACGTTCCCAGAGCTCTATTCTACAATTCAACGTCACGGCTATTGCTCTCCACGGTTCGTTATCACGGCAGCTGCACACTAGGGTTTGTCGTCATGGAGGCTTTCACAAATATAGTCACACCCCGGTTTTACCCCCCTCAAGGGATGCCCCGTGCCGGTGCCCACCCCGCTCACGTACATGGGGCTGCCAGGTGGCTGAGCTGGCTGGTCTCACCCCTCATGGGCTAACCCACCACCCAGGACTCACACATATCCCCCGTATTTCCACCGCCCCGAAGGCACGGTCCTCCCACTGTGTGCCATACACACCCCCAGTGGGCCGCAGGTGATAAATTCACAAACAGCCGCTCCGGTCAGACGTCACCGTAGGTAGCCCTCTCCGATCAAAACTCCCCGTAGGTTGCCTTTTCCGCTCCGAATCCTCGTAGGTAACTCTTTCAAATTCAAACTCTCTGCAGAATCACTTTTCCCTGTGCTAGATTAACACTAGCAACCTCAGGATACCTGATACACATTTCAATTTCAATCAGTACCATACCCTGGTACCACAGACCATATAGGTCATATCAATCTCCTAAGGACCAGCTTGACTATGGAGTCTGATCCTTGGATCACAATTCATCTTTTAAAATTTCAACCTCAGTTGAACCGAGAAATCACTTTCCTCTAATCCACGGAGCTGGCACCTCAGCCCCCTAGGTCTTAAGGCCTTTAAACATACAAGCTTAGTATGACATCACTACATGTAATATCATACCACCTAGGGTTTCTCACCCAATATCTAGGTTAGACATAACACCTAGAAGCTCAATATCACATTCCTGGGAAATCATTTTCCTCCACCTCTGAGCTTACACCTCAGATTCTCAGGTGAACCACACTGATTCACCACATCCACAACACAATTAATGTATACACATGGCCCTTCAACTCACATATCCAAAAATAGCAGGGACCTTAATGTGTATACCACAACAAACAAAGCCATTATCTATGACTTAAGGCAGCAACTACTGCCATTATCCTAGCAAATCCTTTACTTGCCAGGAACTGCAGCTCTGATACCAAAAATGTAACCCCCTCAGTAATTATATCCGAAATACACGATTAAAATGAAATAGAGACCAATAATAATCAAATAACATTTACTAACCCATCACATGATGGGGTTTTCAAAAATACCTTTCGAAATCATTTATAAACTTGGTCTCATATTCACATTTCGAATACAATTACTACGCGAAGATAAAACACATTCATATAAATATCAGAGTGCGCAACATAATCATCCCGGCAATCTCGGGTATATACCTTCGCTAAAGATATACAGGGCACAATTGCCCATTACAATTCTTCAAATGGGGATTACACAATCTCATCTCGAATGAGTCCTGCCGCTCCCTCCACGAGCCACTTGCCCTGTCTAAATTGTTGGTAAGGGAGGGTGAGATTCGAGAGAATCTCAGTAGGGAAACATTATCAATATGCAGGCAAGATAAGTGTTTAATGCATGACATGCTTGCATCACATAACTCATGCATACATACAATGACAAATCTATAAGCTCAATGCTTCGAACGATACACATATGGCCATAGCATATATTGAAACATAGCTTCAAATCATTCATACATGTTCCACATAATCAAGCAAAGCAATAACATGCATCAACACATTAATACAGTTATCAGAGCATGCAGGAGAGATAAGTTCCCTACCTCCAGTCTTTTTTTCCTCGATTTGCGTGCCAGCAACTCGGGGCTTCACATTCAATCCTACAATGTCAAATGTACCATTTAGACACTTCCATAGTGTTTCTGGGGGTCATATGAAGCTATATTGAAAATTTGCTAAAATGCCCCCGGGGACCCGGTCCGGCCCTACCGTACCCGGTCCGACTGTACTTTTCCTGAAATTTTGACATGGGCTATTCTAACATATTTTTGCCCAAGGAATCCATTTCCGGACTCGGAATTATCAAATTCAATGTCAATTACAAAATTACCCTTGACAGCCCCACTTTAAGGGTTTCAGGGGCGTTTTCGTAATTATGCTTTCTCGGCCTTTTCCGAAAAAGTGCCCAACTGTAACCCCACCTATTTTCGCCCACTGAATCCAATGGAATCATCAAATCATTGAAAATCCAACTCTAAGACCCATTTACAATGCTAGCCGAAATATATGGGTTTTAAGGGGAAAATTGGGGTTTTTCGGTTTCGGCTCCGTAAACACGTTCCTTTCTACTCCTAACCACTTTATTGACTATTCCATTAGGTTACAACTACCATTTAGTATCAATTTGGGCAGCATAACCCCTAGGGAAACCCATTTTCCATTTTTACAACCAATGGCAATCCGGCGAAATTTCACCGATTAAATTGCCCACAGCAGCCAGAATAGTCAATATACAAGAGTTTGGAAGTTACCTCAAGCTCCCACTTGATTTTCCTTGACTTGGCTGAAAACCCTAGGTGTTTTAACACCAAAAGAGGAGCTTCCAAACCTTAAAGAACATAAAGGAGTAGCTTAGGATCGGAGTTATACGCGTTAGGAGCTAGATCGTCGGAGAAATCGGCTTACCTTGCGAGTTCTCTTCTCCTTTTCTCCCAAAACCCTCTCAACTCCTTTTCTTCACTTTGGTTGCAGAATGGCGTCGGAATGCTGAAGGAGAAAGATGAATAAAAAGTGTTTTAACATTAGGATGATGTCATGTTTTATTATGCTGATGTCATAAATCCCATTTTCGGATTTTATGACAGTTTTTCTGCCCAAACTTTGAAAAATCATAACTAATTCTAGAAAATTCGAAATGAGGTGATTCCAAAGCCAAATGAAAGGTATTTAAGTCCTATTCATTGTAAAAATATGATCCATTACCAGAAATCACCACAAAATTCCAGAATTACACAAATTTCATCACTGCCCCAAAACAGGGTCCATATTCAACCTCAAACTTTGGACAGTCATATCTCCCAGTTCCAAAAACGAAATGGCACAAATTATATGTCCATTTTGAAGCTTGGGATGTGAACTTTAAGACTGGAAAGTTTCATAGTTTGCTGACATCATTTACCTAGTAAAATCGTCCACACGAGAAGACTGCCCAGACAGAATTCACACTGGACAACATTTCTAGTTTTGCAACCAATGTGTCCAATCCAATTTAAATCAATTCCAATGATTAAATACCACAACATGACACCATTTCCATCACAATACCCCATTCAATTATTCCCTCTATTCTAAGTCAATTTGGATGTTGATCCACAATTGAACTCAAATACAGGGTTTGGGCGTTGCTCATAACACAAGCGACTACAATCCACTTTATATTCTCTAAAAGGGTTCATTAATCACTAACCACGTCCACTTTTGTAGTCATTAACCCCTAATCACAATTTGGGATCTTGCTAAACCAGGGCTTAGCAATCCACTAATCTCAGGCTTATTCTCTATCCTCGAGTCTCAAAATTCGGGGTGTTACAATGCGAGCTACAAAATTGTCAGCAAGGTAATTGCTAATCGTTTCAAAGGTGTCATGAGCCATCTTATAGCAGAAAACTAATGTAGCTTTATCGCCGGGAGGCAAGGCGTGGACAATATCATCATAGCTTAGGAGGCAATCATACCATTAGAAATAAGAGAGGCAGAAAGGGCTATATTGTTGTGAAAGTAGACATGGAAAAGGCTTTTGACAGGGTTGACTGGGTTTTCTTAGAATTCACTCTTCATAGCCTAGGATTAAGTGTGGGCTTTGTTAAGTTGATTATAAGCTGTGTTTCTTCTTCTTCCATGAGCATTATCTGGAATGGAATACCGTCTGATTCTTTCAACCCTTTAAGAGGGGTGAGGCAGGGTGATCCTCTGAGTCCATATCTTTTTATCCTTTGTATGGAGCTTCTCGGTCAGCTAATTCATCAAAAGGTTGAGATGGGGAACTGGAGTCCCCTTCAAATGAGCACTTTTGGTCCCCGTATTTCCTATCTTTTGTTCGTTGATGACCTCCTTCTCTTTGGTGAAGCTTCAAATAAGCAAATGGAGGAGATTAGAAATGTTATGGAATTGTTTTGCCGGGTTTCTGGCCACAAGATTAACCTGAATAAATCTAAAATGTTTGTGTCCAAGAATGTCCACTTTAACAGAGAATATGAGATAAGCCAGATTGTGGGGGTTGGGCTCATGGCTGACCTTGGGAAATATTTGGGTGTTCCCCTCCTTCACAAACGTATGGTTAAGATGACCTTTGCTCCGCTTCTCCAAAAGGTGAGATCAAAGTTGTCTAACTAGAAGAGCAAATATCTGAGTATGGCAGGCCGGACGGTACTCATCAAGTCAGTTCTATATGCCATTCCTCAATATTAGATGCAATCAACTTTGGTTCTGAAAGGAGTCTTATCAGTAATTGAAAAATTAAGCAGAGACTTCTTTTGGAAACAGCATGGCGATACCATGAAAATGCATCTGATAGCATGGGACATTCTCAAAAGAAGGAAGCATGAAGGAGGCTTGGGAATAAAAGACCTTCGTTGCCAAAACAAAGCTTTACTCATGAAATTGTGTTAAAATCTAATCACAAATCTGGAAGCTTTGTGGGTAAAATGTTTACGTGCTAAATACTCTTGTGGCTTATCTTTGGTTCCTTAAGTGCAAAGGTGGCGTAGCCTGTAATATCCCAATTTTTGATTAAGGGATAATCATGATTATTGTGGATAATTATGAATTTAATTGGAATTATTATGTGTTTTATGGCAATATTAATTAATGTGTCATAATTATTGAAAAATTGGAAGAATGAAATTATTGGCCATGAGTTGGTAATTAAGGGAGAAATTAATTACTAACTAAGAGAAAATGGGATGTGTGATTAAAATGGCTAATGGAGAGATTAGATAAGTTAATTGGTGACTTATTTTGGTGTAAGCCAATGGCATGTGGACATGTGTCAAGATGAGAGAGGTTAAGAAAGTCAAATGGGATAAAACAATTATTTCTCTCTCCTCTCTTTTCTCTCTTTCGGCTGGAGGCATGGGAGGGAGTAGCTCATCATCTTTCATTCCTCTCTACACTCCATCTCTTCTCTCTCTTTTCTCTCTCTCTTGGGCGCCATTGTTGAAGGCAAAGGAAGGAAGAGAGCTTGTGATTTGTGTAAGTAAATGACCTCTATTGCTCAAACTCCTTTCATTAAAGTTGATCCTTGAGTTAAGAGCTACATTTCTATGGTTGTAGCTTGTTCATTGGTTGTGGTTTGTGGCCACACGAAAATTTGAAAAGTGGTGAATCAAGAACTCTCTTTGGAGAAGTTGATAAGGTGAGTGAGACCTATCTATCTATCTAAGTTTCATACTATTTGAAATAGTTTGAATTTTCTGGAATTTTGGGCTCATTTTCGAAAATGAGGGCCATTAGGAGTTTGGTATGTGTTTGGTATGAAATTTGTATGTTTGGAATGCATTTTGGATAGATAGAATTGTTTGGGTTGGAAATTGTTAAGTTTGGAGATTTTGAAAGTTTAGTGTTTAATGTTACCCAAAACCAAAGCATGATAATGGAATATGATTTTGGTGATTTTGACATTCCCATTGGATTCCTTGAGTGATTTTGTGTGGGAATGAGCTTGGTTATTGATTTTGGGTTCATTTGGATCACTTGGGAAAAGTTGGAAAGTTGTCCAGTTTGAGCTCTGTTTTTCGCTGTCAGCTTACACGAGCGTTTTGAGTGACCAAATGGTATTGGAAAATTATTAAACTTTCCAGTCTTAAATTTCACATCCCAAGCTTCAAAATGGACATATATTTTGTGTCATTTCGTTTAGTATTCTGTGAGTTATGGTTGTCCAAAGTTTGGAATTGAAACAGAACTCTGTTTTGGAGTAGTGGTTAGTTTTTGGTGATTCTGTATTTGTGTGGTGATTCCCAGTGAAGGGCTGTATTTTTCCTTGAAAGAGGACTCCAATACCTTTCATTTGGCTTTGGAATCACCTCGTTTCAATTTTTTTAGAATTAGTTATGGTTTTTCGAAGTGCAGCCCAGAGTCAGAAAATTTCTAGGCCGCGGCCCAAACCTTTCTGGCCTCATTTGGGCCGCGGCCCATGAGTGGTGGGCCGCAGCCCAAGGCCTTCTGACCATGTTTGGGCCGCAGCCCAAGGAATGGTGGGCCGCGGCCCAACCCTGTGTTTTGGCACTTTGTGTTATCGAAAGGGGATCTTTAACCTATTGTTTCCCAACCTTTTAAGGCTTTTATTAGAGGCATTTGGGGCCTCTTAAGAGTCAATTATGATAACCAAAACTAAGTGTTTCAAGTTAATTAAGTCTTGGAATAGAATATAACCCTTCGTCCCTAATTATGAATATAGGATTTGATATTTGCCTTCCTCGGGAGAGACCGGCGCTAGGACACGCACGGAAGGATCAAGGTAGTGACTTTTCTCTCATATCTTGTATGATGTTTTGGCATGCATAACTTATCGTTGAATTTGTGAAATGTGTGCCATGGTCCATTACGGCGTGAGCAGGTCAGCGTGAGCCGTGTAGGGATTGACGGTGGTCATCTCTAGGTCGGCCGTTGAACTGCCGTCGTAATCGACATGGATATTGTGAATCCGACCCGTGGGGCGGCGTTTGTGAATCCAGCCGTGGGCTGTGTGTATTTTGCCTGTATGGCTTGTGTATTAAATGCATTATATGAATCCCAGCTGTGGTGAAATGTATTGTGTGGATTGCTGTGATGCAATGCAACGTGAGCAATTCAGCGTGAGCAATCGTAAAGGATGACATGTGTCATACTAACCATTGCCATTGTAATTGCCGTTGTAGTTGCTTGTTGTGGTTAATGATTTGCTTACATGCACTATTATTGCACATTATATGATTGATTTGTTACTACAGGGATTCCTTAGAATCTCACTCTCCCAAAAACCATGTTTTAGACAGGGCAGAAGGATCAAAGGGGAAGCAGGCGACGAAGAGCGGATAGTGCTCCGGTTTAGAAGTATATTTGGTTTTATTGGTTATCATATATGTATATCTTTTGGGATAATTTTGGGAAACAATTGTGTATATTGGGATTGATAGTATAGTTTTGTGTAATCCCCAAGTTAAGGGTATTGAATTGTGGGCTTTGAGCCTTTGTAAATCCGTTATTTAATGAATGGAACCCGAGTGTGTCGGGAATTTGCTTTATGCTCTGATAATTGTGAATGAAATCAACTTGTACAGGCCATTTAGTATTGGAATGTGAATATGAGACAGTCATGAACATATTTTGTAAAAGTTTTTGTAAGCCAAGATTTTGGGAAGTTTGATTTTGTTTAAGTCCCAAAATCATCTAAGGTCTCTAATTCCACATTAATTATGTTTTTATGAACTAAATCTCGGCCTTAATCGTGAAGGGGGTTACATAGCCAATCGGCCATGTGGAGTAGAATTATAGCAGTTTGGGAGGATTTCCAAAGGGGGCTTGGCAAGAAGCTCAGAAGTGGAAGGAGCACGCAAGCTTGGCAGGATTGCTAGGCCCTGCTTGCCGCTAAAATTTTTCATTGAAAGGAATATGCGCCTTGTAGATATGGAAGCTCCTGTTTGCTCTTTTACTTCCCAAATTGGTTATTGGGATAGGGCCAAATGGGAGACCTTTCTTCCTAATTGAGTGATTGATAAAATCATGATGCTCTCCCCTCCAATGGGCACTGTGGATGACGTTGTTTGTTGGCGAAATGCTCCCGATTGTAACTTCAGTGTGAAATCTACCTACGAAGGTATCTACCACCAGCAGTTCCTCAATCATCCATCTCACTGGCGACATCTATGGCACTGGGGAGTTCCTGACAGAGTCAAACACTTTATGTGGCTAGTTTTCCATAAGAAGCTCCCAACAAATGAGATTAGAGCGAGACATAATCCGAGTGTCCCAAACACTTGCCCTTCTCAGTGTGAGAGTGAAGAGAGCATCCTTCGTGTATTAAGAGATTGTGAGCAGGCCTAGAGAGTGTGGTTTTCTTTAACTAACCATCTATACTTTACTATGTTTACTTCTGGTAGTTTGCAGGATTGGCTTAAATGGAATTCACAGCATTCCCCAGGTAACAAGAGGATGGCTAGATGGTCATGGCAAAGAGTATTTAGTACCACATGATGGCTCCTTTGGAAGAACCAGTGTTGCCAGGCATTTGAAGGTAAAGCTGATAAACCAAAAGAGTTAGTTCACAAATGCATCTACCATCTTTCAGAAAGTGTGGAGAGTGGGCGCATCACCAGATATTTCAAGTTCCTGAGAGAGGTCTTCTAAACTAGCAACCCCCAAAGGAGGGCTATCTCCGTATTGACGTCGACGGTTCGACTGCTAGTGATGGTCAATCAGCCTGTGGAGGTGTCATTCGCGATCACTAAGGCAACTGGATACGTGGATTTCAACAGAAGTTAGGACATTCTTTCCCAGCTGCTGCGGAAATCCACACAATCCAACGAGGACTTCAGCTTTGTAAACAAATGGGTCTTAAGAAAATCAGATTGTTCACAGATTCTCTTCAGGCCATCCACCTACTATCGACACAGTGTGGGATTGATCACCCTTGATACGATGTTATCTTAGATACCAGGTCCCTTATCTATGCAGACTAAGACTTGATGATTTCCCAACTCATAAGGAGAATACTCGTTGTGCTGATTATCTTACCCGAATGGCTCTTACAAATACCCAGGTTTACGCCGAATTAAGGACATCCCCTATGGAATGTATCCATCTTTTTGCATTAGAGTGTGGTTTGTTGCCGCATGAACAATCGGTGGGATCTAGCCCTTTGATTTTGTAATCTTTCAAGCTTTGCTTGCCTTTATATCACAAAAAAAAATTGCAAGAATTGCACGACGCGTTGATTCCTACATATGATTCTAGGTGAACCAGGTTGCATACAAATCAGGTTAGATCTTGTGTGACCCAACCTTATAAAACCACCTTTTTGTTTTCTTTTTTCTGATTTTGTCCAAATTTATTTAAGAATTTGCTTTTATATCTATAATTATCCCTGATTTCCTCTCACTTATCCCCAATCAAAACCTTATTTTTTGTTTCTTTTTTTCCTAAATTATTATTTACTTTTAAAATACTAAAATATGTACAAACCTTTTATGTTCTTTCATGTGAAAATTACATTAATATATATCACCCTTAAATTGATCATGAATCTTATGATTCACAATACATTTCAATTCACAATTCTAAAAATAGGCTTTCTGATTCACTATTCATATTTCGATTTGATAACGTCAGAATAAATGGCAATCTTGGTCAATTTGATATTGCGAATGCAAACTCATTGGGCCTTCAAATATAGCAAACTTCATTTATCATCGAGTCTCATATTTACTTCATGATAATCAACCTAAATGTAGCATCGACTGTTCTAGAAATCAATTAGTTAAAATTATTTTCCAATTACGACAATTTTGCCTCATGTTAAGGCTAATTCCAAGCAAGCGCTCTTAGTTCAAATTAATTATTAGTTAATGCAAATAAGCCAAAACCAGTTGATAATAACCCTTTAAATAACTTGATTTATCATCGTAAAAATAGCTTAGATCAATTACTAAATCATTTTTTAGAGTCAAAGCTCTAATACCAAATGTTAGATTGGCCAGTCACCCTAGAGGAGGATAAATTGGGTTATATAGAAATTTTAACTTTTAAGCATACACACCCAATGAGTTAAGAAATGTGCTAGAGTAAGGATAAGTAGACGAGATAGGGATGAAAAGCAATGCACAAACAAGTTTATCCTAGTCCAATCAAGATTTACTTTTCCACAGCTAAACTGAATTCCCCAAGTTCATATCTATTGTTGGCCAATATTGAATAGACAAGAAATTCTAAGATTGAGTAAACACAAATTAAACATGCTCCAATAAATGAATAAATTCACAGCTACTCTAAGTAAAGAGAAAACCAGTCACTCATAGCTCTAATAGCAAATCTAAGCAATATATATGTCAACATGAAAAGAAAATGAGAAAGAGTTTAAACAAAATAGTCTTGAGCAAAACCCTTGATTTCCTTTTAATCCCAAGCTTTTCCAACTCTCCTTTTGATCCCTTTTCTCCAAAAGGACAAAATATAACTGTTAAAACTCAAAACTGGTCAAAATTGAATATGCTCTAACCCTAAAATTGCTCTAAAGTCTGAAACTCCACGTTTTACTAAAATCAACACTTCGCTGGAGCTATGCTTCCTTTGCGTCTCGGTTAGGAAGGTAATTATGCATTTTTTATGAGTTGATAGACAGAAGGATAAGGAAAACGAGAAGCAACTAACACATCCTAAAGATAATTTGGTGCCTGTTCTAGTTAGGGAGTTTTATGCTAATGTTCTTACTATTACTCAGATGTTAAATAGTGTGTGCAAGAAAGAAGTGCTTATAAATGCAGGGATTCTTTAGCAGTTTTATGGTTTTGATAGTGTCCAATCGTCAATATAAAAAATATAAGACACCTATACAACTGAATGCACTACTACAAAAAAGCAAAGCTGTGGCGCTAGAGAAGTGCCACATATTAGGACGCCACTAAAAAAAACTGTGGCGCTTGGATGTGCCATAGCATTTTAATTTTTTTTTTAAAAAAATACTCTCCTGTGACACTTTTTAGAGGAAGTGCCACAGGATGGGGTTATCCTGTGGTGCTTACATCAGCAAACTGTTAGAACCGGCTGACACCCAAGAGGGGGGTGAATTGGGTGTAAGGTAAAAACTTAAGAACTTTGGAAATCTTTTGGCATCTTAGAGGAAGCAATAAATATGAAAGTAATGAATCATAAATCACAGTTAGATATTTAAATGATATATGCTGGAAGTATAAGAGCTTAGGGAAGAGAATATGCAAACTGTGATTTATCCTGGTTCGGCCCAATCCACGATGACCTACGTCCAGTCCCCAGGCTCCTCCTGAGATTTTCAATCCACTATCTTCCTCAAGTTTAACCGGGTACTTGAGAACCACTACAATCTCACAAGTTTGATCCGGGCACTTGTGAAGCCTTCACAATTCTCGCACTGAGATTACTCCCCCTTACACACCGTAAGATTACAACCAAGTTGCTCCCCCTTACACACCGTAAGGATACAACTTTGATGATGAAAGATTACAATCAATCTTCTCTCTTAGAAGTGAATAAGATGAACACTGAAGTACAAATAATATCTCTCTCAAAGGTAAATCATATAGAAGCTAGAGAAACAGAGAGTATGTGCGATGAGTATTGATGTCAGGATGTTGGCATTTGGACGATGTATATTCTGAGTCTTACTTCTGTTTTGGATGATCTTCTATTTATAGCTGATGAGGATTGATGACCGTTTGAGCATTTCAACATGTCTGTTAGAGTGACGCAACTTTGTTTGACCGTTCTTCGATTTTGAAAACTAGCCGTTGGAACGTTGGCCGCTCCGCTTCGTAAACTCAACTTTTATCTCTTCTCATCATCTCTTCATTGTTTTACTGGAAAAATGCATTAAACACTAATACAATGAAGTGTTAAAGTGATTAGAAGCAATAAGAATGAGTTATATGATCATTCCATTGATTTCTAGAATTTTTGGGACGTTGTTCTGTTTTCCTGGGAAGCATTACTCGAGTACTTACTCGAGTAAACATCAAGTTTCTTCACAGGTTACTCGAGTGGCTACTCGAGTGACCTTCTATTTTCTGCATAGCTTACTCGGGTAGTGACTTGAAGTTCTCTTCTAAATAACTCTTCATGCACAGTGCTTTACTCCAGTAGTGACTTGAAGTTTTCGTCAATGTACAGTGATTTACTCCAGTAGTGACTTGAAGTTTTCGTCAATAACTCTTCATGTACAGTGATTTACTCCAGTAGTGACTTGAAGTTTTCGCAATGTACAGTGATTTACTCCAGTAGTGACTTGAAGTTTTCGTCAATAACTCTTCATGTACAGTGATTTACTCCAGTAGTGACTTGAAGTTTTCGTCAATAACTCTTCATGTACAGTGATTTACTCCAGTAGTGACTTGAAGTTTTTGTCAATAACTCTTCATGTACAGTGATTTACTCGAGTAGCTACTCGAGTATTCATTAAAGTTTACTCGTGTACAGAAAGTTATGATCCAAAGAGTATCTACTGTTCTTAGACAATCCTGAAATCACGAGCAGCAACTTCCAGAAGTCATAGCTCTTAGGATATAGCTTCAAATGTGACAAATTATATATCCATGGAAAGCTCTTTGAATCTTCTTTCATATGGCACCGGTTTCGTCTCAATCCGATATGTGTTTTGAGAGTTATGTCCAAAATACCGAAGCTGTCCTGGAATATGACGGTGATTCATGAGTCAACTTCAACAGATCATATCTCCCTCATCTGAACTCCTTTGAATGTGATCTTGGTGTCAAAAGTTCGTGTGGGAAGTATAGATTCATATGCCACCGGTTTCGGTTCGATCCGACATGTGTTTGGAGAGATATCATCAAAATACCGAACATCTGTTCTGCCGCGTGAAAAACAGAGTGCCCATTACTTCAAGTTCCGCCTCGAGTGATTCATCAAATAACCCGGCAGATTACTCGAGTAAGGCCTCGAGTAAACACCTCCAAAATCAGACAATACCATATTACTCGAGTGATTACTCGGGTAATCATCCCCAAAGGTACCATAGCTTCCGTATACATCATTTTAGCTTCGTATTGACCCATTCCAACTTCCGTATGATCATAGAAACCTCCGGTATCACTTCTAGGAGCTTGAATCTTGATATTCTCATGTGATCTTGCAAGTTTTTCTTTCTTTAATCTCTTTCTTCTTGTTTTTCCTCTTGATGATCATTCTTCATAATCCAACTTCAATCTTCTTGATGAATATCTTCAATCTTCATCTTTCTTTCTTCTTTCTTCAATTCCTTGCCTCTTGATTTTCTTCTTGATGATTATTCTCCATTTATGAGGCATTATAATATCAATCCACAATGATGTCTATGACTAATCTACAAGATATACAACATTAAATATGGTAGTTAGTCAATGTGGAAGATAAGTATATTATACAAACTTTTTGCTCATATTTAACATCTATATTTGACATCATCAAAACTATTCATATCTAACATTCTCCCCCTTTTTGATGATGACAAATCCTTCAAGAAAAATATATGAGTTATAAAAACTATGTAAGAACAATATATTTTTCTTGCCTTTTTTTGATGATGACAAATCCTTCAAGAAAAATATATATGAGTTATAAAAACTATGTAAGAACAATATATTTTTCTTGCCTTTTTTTGATGATGACAAATCCTTCTAGAAAAATATATGAGTTATAAAAACTATGTAAGAACAATATATTTTTCTTGCCTTTCTCTCCCCCTATTTGACATCAGCAAAAAGTTTGAAGTATAAAGAAGAAATACTTGTAGAGAAGTAAATATGAAGTCAAATGAGAAATGTCATTCTCCCTATTAATCAAAATAAATGCATCAGAAAAACAAGTTTCTTTCCCCCGTTTTGAAAGAAGTTTTATTTATAATGTGATGTAAATGAACAATGGTTTCCCTGAAAAAAAAAACACATTTGAAAGAATATGGAAAGATTTTCAAGAAAAACTTTCATAATCAAGGATAGGCAAAGTAAGCTCAAAATATAAAGAGAGGGTTTAGAAATGCTCATGTAGTTTTTAGAAAATGATGAAGTGCTCCATGAAGTCCGTTGCTTCCTTTTCTTGTTGTGTAGATCTATGATGTTGTGTTCACCATACTTTTGAAGTGCAACTCTGATGAATAAAGTTCATAGGAGTGAACTATAGCTGGCTTAGTGGTAGACTCTGAAGTGTGCTCAATAGGAAGCTCAGGAATAGCCTTCCTTAGAATGCTACCAAAATCATCCTGATTTGTGCCTTTTGTTGCTTTGAGTGTTGCAGCCAATCATCTTTCCTCAAAGTTGATATATTCTCATTTTAGTGTGTTGAGGAATGATTTTGCATAGAGCCAATTCTCCTACTATAAAAGCATTCTTGCAAAGAGAATGGTTAGTGCAATCAAGTATCAAATTTATTGCATAAACCAAAGCCATCCTTTCTATATGATATGTTAAAAATTAAGATCATGAAAGGAAAATATAAGATTAACTCATCATCAAAACTAATTAAAACTTAGTGAATTCAGATGATTATGTTAAAAGGATTTTCTTTCAATAAATGAGATGAGCTTTTAAGATATAAAACACATGTGAATGTGAAGCTCCCCCTTAATGAATGCATGGCTTAAAGAAAATCTTTGTAAGCAATACAATTAATAACTCTCTTGGATTAGTAAAATCATTGGAAATTTTGTAGAGATTATGAAAATATGAAGATTAAAGATAAATCAAGCTTTGAAAATGATGATGCTAGTCAGGGTTTTAAGTTTATAACCCTGTATCTCTTGAGTAGTTATTCGAGTAATTCCACTCAACCATCACTCGAGTGCTCACCCGAGTGATGCAACTCAGAGAATTTTAATTAAGTAAGAATACAATACCTCACTCGAGTAATATCGTAATCACTCGAGCCATAATCCTCTGAAGTCCGTTGATGCATCGTTAGATACTTACTGTCTGATGATGTGATTAGTACTGAAAGATTCTGAAGCATAATCTCTGTAGGCACTTTAGGATACCAGGATGAGCTCATAATAAAGCCTTGAAGTTCTGGTTGATTGAACCACAGAGTTGTCTAATCTTGCCATTCACAGAAGTGATGAACTCAGCATGTTTGTAGCAAGCTTTGTGTGATTGTTGAGCTCCTTTCTCTGATAGCCTTGGATAGATGGACTAAAGAATGAAGGACCAAGGAGACCAACTCTAGCAAAGTGTTGTCTCTCATTTATTCTTGAAGTCTCAGCTTTCATCCTCTATGCCTCTTGTGAGTAAGATTCAGACTTACTTGGAGTAATTGAGAATTACTAGAAGGTCTACTTGAAGTAATTTCTGATTACTTGGAGTAAGTCCTGTAGAAGTATATATATACCTCTTGTTCTCTGACAAACATGATCTTTCCAGTATTCTTCCCCTCCTTGCTTATAATCTAGGCCATTATGTGGTAATTCTTCCCAATGAAGTGATTGAATTGGCCTTGTTCGCCATAGCTCTAGTGTATGTATATCAGATAATACAATAGAGATCACACATAAAGCTAAGGTTGAAGTTAAGAACCCTCATTAGCTTTCATGATTTGATGATTTTATACTTCTTAGGCTCGTTGTACTCCTTGAGAAGTCTAGTGGGAGAGTATTGAAGCCCAAGCACTTATTAATCTTTGAAGCTAAGATGGTGACACTCTAATCTCTGATTATTATCTCCAATGTTTGTGCCTTCTTCAAAGCATAATTCAGCAGGATCCATATCGTGGAAGAGATGTCTAACTTCCTTTGGTAGTAGGGAAGATGAAGAATAACCAAGACTCATAATTATAAGACTTGTTCTTGACCTTGAATTGAACACCGTCGAGGCTACTAAGAGATTTTTCTTTCTCTGACTGCATCACTAGCTACTTACTTGTGGTGTCACTTGAACGATACCACAGATTTTGCTTATGCTCACATTGCAATATTGTCAGTCACGCCTCCTCTATTAGCCTCTGATCTTTGTATCCAAAAGTAGAGCATTTTGATTAATTCCTGCAACAGTATATGCTCTTTGGTACCCAACTTTCTCTTGGGTCCATACAGTATCAAATATTGTAACTCTTATGCTCTTATACAACTGAATCATATGATATTTGAGCAAAGAGTATAATAATCAACAAAGACCAGAATATAATTTTACCCAATTAAATAAATTCAAGCAATTGAATCATAAAGGTTAACGAACAAATAATACCAAGAATGATGATTTCAAAGATCAATGACAATTTGTAAATACACTTTTTTAAAAAAATAAGTCATTGATAAGATTTTCATGCAATCAATGTAAGTCAGATCAAAGAGAGTTGAAAACTTATTCATGATGACCAACTTTTATGAAAGGATAAATCATGAATGAAATCAAGTTTTTCAAGAATGACAATGAGATATGCAAATTGTTCAAATCTCAGATGTAGTTTCAAATCATAACAATGCATTGTAAAATTCAAATTTTGAATATATGCAAAACTCATCTTTGAAATATGTTTATAATCAATGTTCATGTTAAAAATGGTGGAAGTCAACAGTTTAAATATACATATAGCAGAAAGCTTCTCTTTTCAGGAACAACTAATATAACATGTTAATCATCAAAGTTAACATGTTGAAGAATTTTCCAAACAGCAAGAGTCATATGGATAACCAAAAGGATTAGCTTGATAGACATATACAAGTATCATGACTTTACTATTGATTCATAGACTATATTGACACTTAGAGTTATGTCTTGAAAGATATGAATATTCAACTCAAGAATTCAAATACATGACACCGTTTACTCAAAGATAGATTTTATCAATGGTGAATGTGTTTGAGCAATGAAATGAGTACACGAATTTATGAGTGATGAAGCACATACTTATTAGTCCAAATGACTCGAGTACTTGAATATTATCCTAGTAAGTTATTCCACTATAATGATTAATGCATTAAGATTCAATGCACTAATAAACATTCATAATGCTTGGAATAACATAGCCAACCAAAGATTTATGCATCAGGCATAAGGCTTTCACATATTGAATTCTTTTCTGGAAAATATACTTGAAACTCATAGATAGATAACTTGTTAGACATAAGGTCTAATTTGTTAGAAAATAATGGTTGAGGAGTTCAAGCAATAATAAGTTTAAAATCAAGAAATAATATGTGAATGATGGGGAAAACTCTAGTGGATGGATTTGAAGCATTTCTGACTTTTAGTATACATAAATATTAACTTCCAATTTTGAAACCAATTTAAATGCAAACAATATATAAGTAATTTTCAAATAATGTGTATGCATTTTTATAAACAAGATGAATTGGAATCTAAGTATATTTTTGAAATGTACATTTCAAAACTCAAATACACAATTTCATTTTAAGTCCATTTAATAATTTGAAAACCATAAATGATTGATTGCTAATGATATGCAATTTTATAACACATGATGGAATGAAACCAAAACACATTTTTGAATTGTGCACTTCAAAACATAAATTGATAGATAAATTATGCACAATTTCACTTATCGTTCATTTAGCAATCTATAAACAAATTAACAATCATGAAGGATTGATTGCTAACTGAATGCAATAATGGACAAATACTCATTACTCAAAATAAATAATTCATATAATCACAGTATAGAGTAAGGATTAGATATCACCGTAATTCCTCTTGTCCTTGTGACAGCTTGCTTGATTTTGGTGGAATAATATTGGTTTCTCTCCTTTGCACAATCAGCACCAAAATCCAAACTCCGAATTTCAGCATCATCAAGATATGAATTTGTTTTCATGTGGTCATAGTCTTGAGAAGCTTTTTCTTATTCTACAGAACTATATAAATTTCTTTTCTTCATGGTATCCAACATTGATTGGATCCATTTCTTGTTAGCTTGTAGGAATCAAGATAAAATTCACATGCTCTAAGAATATAATCAATTCGAGGCAATTGCGCATAATGAATTAAACATGTCTTTATGCATAAAAGAAATATTTTCTTTTCAAATCATTATATATGCATAAAGAATTATCCTGTTGAGCATTGCAATCCCTTTATAAATAAATCTATTAAGTGGCTTTTTAAAAGATGTGAAAACATAATTTCAAAATAGTTTGCAATGCTCATTCCTAAGGTTCCAAAATATAAAATCTCAATAAATATTACAGACAATAGTATAGGAGATTTTATCATTGTGTACCTTTGCCTTAGATACTTGAAGGATTGCTTTTGCTTACCCACTACATCTTTCTAGGATGTTGATACTTTGAATATCTTGCTTTAGGTGCTGGCAATCGTCTCTCAAAATACATAGACTCCAGGAGTCTTTTACTTGATGCTTGAGAGATCCTCCTTTTCTTGTTCCCCTCAAGATAGTTGAGCGGTACTCTATGGTAGTCCATTCTTGAGGTAGAACGTACTCTTTTTCTCCATTGCATTTCTTTGTGTTTAAACTTTGCATTTCCAGCAATGGGTGCTCCGAGAGTTCTTCTTTTCGATATAGATGGTATGAACCTCTTTCTTGGTGCATGAGAAACTCTTGGTTTCTTCTTCATCATCTCCGTACCCTTATGTCCATTCTTCTTATATTCAATCTGCATACATAAAGTACTAGAAGAACATTTTGGTACCCACATATACCTGGGTCCTTGATTGTTAGGATTAGACATTACTTGTCTTTTCAGAACCCAAACATATTTATTTCTCAAATTAGAATTTCTTCTAATATAGCATGTGTGAGACATATGACCTGATTTACGACAATAATTGCAAATAATATGATGATATGTATTATGAGATTCTATGCAAGTATTGTGTTGATCAAGAAAAGATGATTTCGAATGATCAGTTTGCCTAAGTTCTTTCTTCCCGCATGAATTTCCAGCATGATTGAAAAACTTTTTGCTTTTCTCAATAGAATCAATAATTGGTTGAAAAACAATTTTATGCAAGCTTTGAAAATCAGTTTTATGAAAATCACAAGAAGAATTGGAACTTCTTACCTTAAGTTCATGTTGAGCTCCAGAGAGTGAATTTTCTTGTCCGTCCATAACGAGCTCTTTTCGGGAATCATTTTCCTCTTGTTCTTCTATGTTGACAAGATCATGGAAGTGTTCTATGATTTCTCCTTCTTCATTGTCAACTTCCACTTGTTCATGAATTGTGGATATATAGCTTGTAGTCTCACATGAACTGTCAACACTTTCAACTTCAACACACTTGTTAGAAGTATACAGAGAATCAAGAGTATCCCAAATATCTCTTGCAGTAGAGCAAAATCTAATTTTCTCAAAATCATTTTCAGTTAAAGTACTATATAAAATTTTCATTGCTCTAATGTTCAACGAAAACATTTTCTTTTCTCTTTTTGTCCAATCCTTTCTCGGTTTGAAATCAAAGACATTTGTAAAAACATCCCACATATCATAATCAAAGCATTTTATAAAAGATATCATTCTAGCTTTCCAAAACCAAAAATCAATATCTTTCAGAATAGGTGGAATTGTATAGTCAAAACCTTCATAAAGCATATAACACCCAAAATCAGCCATTATAAACTCTTGAGACGGTTAAATCCTTTAAACAAGAGTCCTGCTCTGATACCAAATGTTAGAACTGGCTGACACCCAAGAGGGGGGGTGAATTGGGTGTAAGGTAAAAACTTAAGAACTTTGGAAATCTTTTGGCATCTTAGAGGAAGCAATAAATATGAAAGTAATGAATCATAAATCACAGTTAGATATTTAAATGATATATGCTGGAAGTATAAGAGCTAAGGGAAGAGAATATGCAAACTGTGATTTATCCTGGTTCGGCCCAATCCACGATGACTTACGTCCAGTCCCCAGGCTCCTCCTGAGATTTTCAATCCACTATCTTCCTCAAGTTTAACCGGGTACTTGAGAACCACTACAATCTCACAAGTTTGATCCGGGAACTTGTGAAGCCTTCACAATTCTCGCACTGAGATTACTCCCTCTTACACACCGTAAGATTACAACCAAGTTGCTCCCCCTTACACACCGTAAGGATACAACTTTGATGATGAAAGATTACAATCAATCTTCTCTCTTAGAAGTGAATAAGATGAACACTGAAGTACAAATAATATCTCTCTCAAAGGTAAATCATATAGAAGCTAGAGAAACAGAGAGTATGTGCGATGAGTATTGATGTCAGGATGTTGGCATTTGGACGATGTATATTCTGAGTCTTACTTCTGTTTTGGATGATCTTCTATTTATAGCTGATGAGGATTGATGACCGTTTGAGCATTTCAACATGTCCGTTAGAGTGACGCAGCTTTGTTTGACCGTTCTTCGATTTTGAAAACTAGCCGTTGGAACGTTGGCCGCTCCGCTCCGTAAACTCAACTTTTATCTCTTCTCATCATCTCTTTATTGTTTTACTGGAAAAATGCATTAAACACTAATACAATGAAGTGTTAAAGTGATTAGAAGCAATAAGAATGAGTTATATGATCATTCCATTGATTTCTAGAATTTTCGGGACGTTGTTCTGTTTTCCTGGGAAGCATTACTCGAGTACTTACTCGAGTAAACATCAAGTTTCTTCACAGGTTACTCGAGTGGCTACTCGAGTGACCTTCTATTTTCTGCATAGCTTACTCGGGTAGTGACTTGAAGTTCTCTTCTAAATAACTCTTCATGCACAGTGCTTTACTCCAGTAGTGACTTGAAGTTTTCGTCAATGTACAGTGATTTACTCCAGTAGTGACTTGAAGTTTTCGTCAATAACTCTTCATGTACAGTGATTTACTCCAGTAGTGACTTGAAGTTTTTGTCAATAACTCTTCATGTACAGTGATTTACTCCAGTAGTGACTTGAAGTTTTCGTCAATGTACAGTGATTTACTCCAGTAGTGACTTGAAGTTTTCGTCAATAACTCTTCATGTACAGTGATTTACTCCAGTAGTGACTTGAAGTTTTCGTCAATAACTCTTCATGTACAGTGATTTACTCCAGTAGTGACTTGAAGTTTTTGTCAATAACTCTTCATGTACAGTGATTTACTCGAGTAGCTACTCGAGTATTCATTAAAGTTTACTCGAGTACATACTCGAGTATCATCGGGAAAACTTTGATGAACTTCAGGTTTTTGCTTACCACAGTGAGTTACTCGAGTAGCTCCTCGAGTAACATTGGCAGTGGTACAAAATGCCGAGAGCAACTGCAAGTGACCTACATGGTTACTCGAGTACCTACTGTAACGCCCCAATTTTCGATTAAGGCCTAATGATAATTATTGAGGATAATTATCGGATTAAAGTTGAATTAATGTATATTGGTGGCAATATTATTTAATATGTCATAATTGTTGGAAAATTGAAAGAATGGAATTATTGGCATAAGTTGGTAATTAATGGGGAAATTAATTACTAACTAAAAGAAAATGAGAAGTGTAATTAAAATGGCTAATGGAAGGATTAGAGAGGATAATTGGTGATTAAGTGTGTGAGAACCAATGGGGAAATGACACATGGCAAGCTCACATGTGGGAGTGATAAGAGAAAGTCAAATGCAATTTTTTTATAGTTTCTCTCTCCCCTCTTCCCTCTTGTGCGCAGCAAAATCTGAATGGAGGGAGTATTGTAATCATTTGTGCTTCTTCTTCACTCCTCCTCCTCCATCTCTCTCTCGTCCTCTCTCCCCTTCTCTCTCTCGCCATTTTTGCAGCAAATAGGAAGAAGAAAAGCTTGCAAAAAGGTAAAGAAAATGACTCCTATTGCTCAAACTTCCTTCTTTAATGTTGATCCTTGAATCAAGAGCTTCATTGTGATGGTTGAAATGTGTTCATTGGTGTTAGTTTATGACCTCAAGAGATTGTGAAAGTTGAAGAATCAAGGAATCTCTTTGGCAAAGTGAAAGAGGTGAGTGTTATCTCCCTTTTGATATATATATTGTGGATGTTGGTGAGCATTGATTTTTCTGGAATTTCTGCCCTATTTTCGAAAATATTAGGGTCTTAGTGGGTTTGGCATGTACTGATAATGGAAATGGTATATTATGATGTCTTTTGGACAAAGGGATTGGTTTGAATTATTAAAAGTAAAGTTTGGGATCTTTGTGTTGGTTTTGGTGTGTTGATCAAAACAGGGCATGTGGTTAGATGATGATTTTGGTCATTTTGAGATTACCATTGTGTTCCTTGAGTGATTTTGTATGAGAATATGTTTGGTTAATGATTTTGGAGTCATTGAACACTTTGGTAGAAAAGTTGGAAAATGCTGTCAATGTGAACTCTGTCTGGACAGTTTATTTGTGTGGACGTTTTGAGTGATCAAATGATTTCAGAAAATTGTGAAACTTTCCAGTCTTAAGGTTCACATCCCAAGCTTCAAAATGGACATATATTTTATGTCATTTTGTTTGGTATTCTGAGAGTTATGCTTTGCCAAAGTTTGGTACAAAAACAGAACTCTGTTTTGGAGTAATGTTGGGTTTTGGGTGATTCTGTATTTTTGTGATGATTTTAAGTTATAAGCCATATTTTTCCTTGAAAGAGGACTCAAATACCTTTCTTTTGGCTTTGGAATCACTCCGTTTTGAATTTTCTAGAATTAGTTATGGTTTTTCGAAGTTCAGCCCAGAGTCAGGAAATTTCTGGGCCGCGGCCCAAGAGTGGCGGACCGCGGCCCAAGCCTTTCTGACCTGTTTTGGGCCGCAGCCCAAGAGTGGTGGGCTGCAGCCCAAGGCCTTCTGACCATATTTGGGCCGCAGCCCAAGGAATGGTGGGCCGCGGCCCACCCCTATATTCCAGCACTTGTTGTTTTCGGAAAGAGATCTTCACCCTATTGTTTCCCAACCTTTTAGGGGTTTTATTAGAGGCATTTGTGGCTTCTTAAGGGTCATTATTGATAACCAAATCTAAGAGTTGAAGAGTTAATTGAGTATTGGAATAGAGAATAATGTTTCGTCCTTAATTATAACTTTAGGCTTTGATATCTGCCCGGAGCATAGAAGGCCTGTGCCTGCTCAAGGAAGGAAAGACAAAGGTAGTGACACTTTATCCTATATCATGTGTATTGCATTGCTTGTTTGCATTAGTCATCGATTGTAGTGAAAGTGAAGGGGACGTGGCGAAAGCCCGGACTCGATTATAGTGAAAGTGAAGGGGACGTGGCGAAAGCCCGGACTCGAATATTGATAAAGTGATGGGGCGTGGCGTAAGCCCGACCTTGTATAAAGTGAAGGGAACGTGGCGAAAGCCCGGTCTCAAATATTGATTGCTGCATTGTGATATATGTTTACTTGCTTTGTATATATGCATCATATAAATAAACTGTTGCTACTGGGATTCTCTAGAATCTCATTCTTTCCAAATAACATTTTAGACAGGGCAAGTGGATCGAAAGGCAAGCAAGTGGCAAAGGACGATTAGGACTGCCGGCGGTAGTCTTAGACATATATTTTGGTTTATATCGAATTGGTTATCATTTTGGATCATTGTAAATATATTGTATAGATCATAGTACTATAGTTTTGTGTAATCCCCGGTATGGATACTGAGATGGGCAATGATGCCCTGTATAGACCTTTGGATTAATGTTATTATCCCGGGTGAACGTCGGGAATTGTGCTTACTCTGATATTGTATATGTAACAGACCAAACAGGCCATTTGTTTTAATGAATGAAATGAATGGAGATCCATTTGTACAGGTGTTTAAAAAGTTTTTAATTATTCCGGATTTCACATTTGACTATTAAATGTGATTAAACACTAATCTCGGCCTGATTATCGAAGGGGGTTACACCTACTCGAGTAAAGTCTTTTGTTATCAACTAGTTACTCGAGTGGTGCCTTCAAGTAAATTCTTGATTTTGTCTCGAAACATGGCAAATTATATATCATCGGAAAGCCCTCATTATCTACATTCCAATGCAACAAGAATCAACTCCAAACTCGTTGTGTACAGAAAGTTATGATCCAAAGAGTATCTACTGTTCTTAGACAATCCTGAAATCACGAGCAGCAACTTCCAGAAGTCATAGCTCTTAGGATATAGCTTCAAATGTGACAAATTATATATCCATGGAAAGCTCTTTGAATCTTCTTTCATATGGCACCGGTTTCGTCTCAATCCGATATGTATTTTGAGAGTTATGTCCAAAATACCGAAGCTATCCTGGAATATGACGGTGATTCATGAGTCAACTTCAACAGATCATATCTCCCTCATCTGAACTCCTTTGAATGTGATCTTGGTGTCAAAAGTTCGTGTGGGAAGTATAGATTCATATGCCACCGGTTTCGGTTCGATCCGACATGTGTTTGGAGAGATATCATCAAAATACCGAACATCTGTTCTGCCGCACGAAAAACAGAGTGCCCATTACTTCAAGTTCCGCCTCGAGTGATTCATCAAATAACCCGGCAGATTACTCGAGTAAGGCCTCGAGTAAACACCTCCAAAATCAGACAATACCATATTACTCGAGTGATTACTCGGGTAATCATCCCCAAAGGTACCATAGCTTCCGTATACATCATTTTAGCTTCGTATTGACCCATTCCAACTTCCGTATGATCATAGAAACCTCCGGTATCACTTCTAGGAGCTTGAATCTTGATATTCTCATGTGATCTTGCAAGTTTTTCTTTCTTTAATCTCTTTCTTCTTGTTTTTCCTCTTGATGATCATTCTTCATAATCCAACTTCAATCTTCTTGATGAATATCTTCAATCTTCATCTTTCTTTCTTCTTTCTTCAATTCCTTGCCTCTTGATTTTCTTCTTGATGATTATTCTCCATTTATGAGGCATTATAATATCAATCCACAATGATGTCTATGACTAATCTACAAGATATACAACATTAAATATGGTAGTTAGTCAATGTGAAAGATAAGTATATTATACAAACTTTTTGCTCATATTTAACATCTATATTTGACATCATCAAAACTATTCATATCTAACACAAACGTCATAGGAGGGCAGCCCTTCCTTAAGGAAGCGCCACAGGAAGTCCTGTCCTCTTCTCTTTTTTTTTTTTACATTCTTCCTGTGGCCCTTGTTTAAGGAAGCGCCACAGAAACTTTTTTTTACCATATTTTTTGTTCATATCTCCCATAATTACAATAGTGCACTACATGATTTAAACATTTTCTATATATATCCACAGCAAAATGAAGAAAAGAAAACAACAACAATGAGAGATAACTTTAAAATGGTACATCAAACAGATGATTAATTAACTAAAGTAGTACTAAAAATAGATATACAATATATTGTGAATGAAATACAACAAATTCAACTTGAATACATGACACAACAATTAGCAAGAAATAACACAACAAAGACAAGCTAGTGAATTAAATAGTATAGCTACCTAAAGATTTGCCTAAACACATATTCACACCATTAAGTTGATGGTTAGTCAATGTGCCACAACATTGATCTTTATAATACTACACATATATACAGTCAGGCACAAATTAAAACAAATTAAAATTAGTAAAAATTAATTATCAGGCACTAATTAAATTTAATTAAAACACAATATGAAGTGCAATTAAATGATTTACTTTTTGAGGAATAAATGGCTGATCATGCTTAATTATATCCTTCATAAATTTCATGATGTAATACTCACAATCATTGTCATTGGGTTAGAAAGGGCATTGCAAAAATATAATGAAATATTTAACTCTGTTTATGATTAAAAATTGTTTACTAACAAAGTTTCAGTAAATTCACATATTAGTGCCCGTATCTTCTTCCAAGGATTGCTAAAGTGAGGGTCAGCAGCTTTAAAATAGCTTAAGGAGATAGAGGACTGATACGCAGTCAATATGCTAACAAAACAAATAGAAACTGATTACTTTTGGTTATTCAATCACATATGCAAATATTTATACATACGCACATACGCTTACATATTAAACAATAGCAACATATCAGAACGGTTTTATAGAAGACCATCAATTAGAGGATCCACATAGTAAATGTGAGGGCCTAAAGGTTCTGCTGGATTTATAACTATCAATATCCAATGTCGCCTAAAATATTTTAAAAAATTTGTTTCAACAATCATGTTATGATAAAAGTTAAACAATAAAAACAAAAATTGTACCACTAATAACTTACCATAAATTGTATGGTACTAAAAATAGCATAGTTGGTATTGCTTTCTTTCTAAAGTAATCTTTCAGTTCATTAGATTGTGCATGTATATCTACTTTGCCCCCATGCTGGCCAACGAGATAAAGGTTGACACATATGAATTGGACCCTGTTTGTATCCATTAAGATGTCATGGTACAAATGCCTGGAATAAAACAAACAATGTCATGAAAAATAAAAAAAATAAATATTAATAATAGTGATAAACGATGATGGTCAAGTGTAACCCCCTTCGCACCATAGGCCGAGATTAAGTTTATAATCAAGTAGTTAAGTGAAATTAGAGACCTTAGATGATTTGGGACTTAAACAAAATCAAACTTTCCAAAACCAGAGTCTATGAAAACTTTTCTAAAACCTGTTCACAAAGGTCTCATATTCACATTACAAATACACAATTGGCCTGTACATGTTGATTCTATTTACAAATATCAGAGTACAACATAAATTCCCGACACACTCAGGTTCCATTAATTCATAAAAGGGTTTATATAAAGGCACAAAGCCCACATACTTTTCCCTTATCTTGGGAATTACAAAAAACTATACAACATATCCCAATATATATACAGTTGGTCCAAAAAGAGATATCCAATTGATTTTACATGATAACCAATAACCAAAATAAACTCCTAAACTGGAGCTCAACCGCTCTTTGTCACCCGCTTTCCTTTCGATCCTTCAGCCCTGTGTAAAATTGTTTTGGGAGAGTGAGATTCTAAAGAATCCCCGTAGTAACAAATAACTCATAGTATGCATAATAATAAGGCATGAAAGCAATCATAACCCACACATAGCAACTACAACGACAGTTACAGCGGCAAAGGCAGGTATGACTCGTGTCACCCTTACGTTTGCTCACGCTGAAGTGCTCACGATGTATTGTACCACAACACAGTTCACAACAATATATTTCACCACAGCTAGGATTCATATAAAGCATTTTACAATACACAGCCATATTGGACAGATTCACAAACAGCAATTCAACTGCCAGGGTAGGTGTGATAGCATCAACCCCCTACGACGACTCCAGCTGAAGTGCTCGTGCTGCAATGGACCATGACACATTTTCATTCACATTTCACAAACACAATGATCAATCATGCATACCAAACATCATACACAACACGAGAGAAAAGTCACTACCTGCTTGTTCCTTCCGTGCACGCTTTGGCACTGGTCCCTCCCAAGTAGGGCAAATGTCGTATCCTATAATTCATAATAAGTAACGAAGTATCAATTCTCTGTTCCAATTCTCAATGACTTCTTAATACTTAATTTGGTTATCATTATTACTCTTTAAATACCCATGAACACCTCTATCAATAGCTCTAAGGGGTTGGAAGACTATCCCCAAAGATCCCCTTTTGGAAGCTCCAAATTGACATTTTTCACCGCGACACTTGAGTGAAGATGACCTCACTCGAATGAGATTGTACGGACACTCAAGTGAAGAAGGCCTCACTCGGGTGAAGGTACGGCCTGCACTCGGGTATTAGAGAGTGAAGGATAACGAGTGAACACTCGAGAGCACAAGGACTTTTCAGGGACTACAACACTTAAGCACGCTGGACCTCACTCTAGTGATAGCCAAATGTCTCACCCGAGCACTAGAGAGTGAAGTCCAGAAAGTGAGAACCCGAGAGCACAAGAGTTTTCAATGAAGAGGAGCACTCGAGCATAGGACATTGCACTCGAGTGATAGATCAACACTCGCAAGTGAGACTATACACTCTTGAGATTTTCCAGAAAGCACAACAGAAAAACTGAAGGGAACAATGAATATACCCACAGGACTTTAGTGATGCTCAACTTCACTCGAGTGATATTCATCACACACTCGAGTGAACCCCATATCACTCGAGTGATCTTATCAGAACCAGAAAACGCAGCAAAACTGACCATTCATCCTAACCTTTGCCCAATTGATTCTAATGGTCCCAAACTTTTACTCAAGGCTACTCCCACACAAAAACACCCAAGAAATTCAATGGAATAATTAGAATTACCAAAATCCTATCCCATTATCATGCTTTGGTTTGAATCAACATTAAACACCAAAAATCCTAAAACCACCAAACTTAACATTTCAACCTCCAATCAATCTATCTATCCAAAATACCTCTCAAGATACCAATTTCATGCCAAAAGCATACCAAATATCCAATGACACTCATTTTCAAATTTAAGGCCAAAAATACCAAAAATTCCAAACTTCATACAATGGTATAAAACATAGATAGAAAGATTGGTCTCACTTACCTTAACAACTTTCTCAAAGGCACTTTTTGATTCTCCAAACTTCAAGTTTTCGTGATTCCTCAAATCATCACCAATGGAGAAACTACAACCATCAAATTGAAGCTCTCACTCCAAGGAACAACATTAATGAAGTGAACTTTTCCATTAAAGGTCTTTAACTTACCTTTTCTCAAGCTTTTCCTTCCTCCTTCTTGGGTAACAATGGCCGAATAAGAAAGAGAAAATGAGAGAGAGATGAAGTGTTAGGGAAGATGAAGAATGATGATGACATACTCCCTCCCCCATGCTCAACCAAAAAGAAGAAAGAAGAGAGAGAAAGAATGCATAAAAAATGCAATATTTGACTTTTACACATACACTCCCTTCACACCCACTTTGCCACATGTCGCAATTCTATTGGCTCTCCACAAATAAGTAACAAATTAGTTACTCTAAGCTCTCTATTAGCCATTTTAATTACACTTCTCATTTTTCTCTTAGCTAGTAATTTATTTCTCTATTAATCACTAACTATTTGCCCAATAATTCCATTCTTTCAATTTTTCCACTAATCATGACATATTAATTAATATTGCCACAAAACCCATAATTGTTCCACTTTAATTCGATAATTATCCTTAATAATTATTATTAGCCCTTAATTGAAATTTGGGGAGTTACATCAAGTACCTTATCCAGATGTTGATAGCCGAAGCACTAACCCAGTCACAATTACATAAGTCGTGCAAGACATCGCCATTAACATGATCAACTAGACCGCTAACATTGTAGATATGTCTATCAAAATGTATTTCCAGTCCTTCTTGACAGATCAATTGTGGTGTAATCGATACTAATTGATCACGATATGAGGTCAGTCTTCTTTTGCTCTGTTGGCTAGCTGATGTTTTCAACTTGGGTTGTGTTGTCGAACACTTTGAAATCTTTCCATAAGGTTAGATTTGTTTATCTCTAGACTATCCACCCTGCGAAAATCAAAAAAATTAAATCACAGTTTTAGATGGAAGTATGAAGGAAAAGTGCTAGGAATTGTAAATGAATGACCTTTTCATATGGCTCAATAAGACCTATTGGCCAAGCAATATAGCCACCTACAACATCTTTCACCATTATTTCCTCATCCCAAGATGGGATTGGTAAGAGCGTGTCTTCATTCGTGCAGACGTCAACTCTCACTCGGAGTGTGTTGTCGGGCAATGGTGAATTGTGTAGTGTGTCCTTATCAATATTGTAGGCAGCACCTACTGCAACCGCGTGCTTGGAAGCTTGATTGACATATAACTTGCATTGAAATTCGTCCTATGGAAAATAGCTAGAGTTAATATGTTAAAGTTCGCTAAATTATAATGTAACATAAAGTTAAGTAGAGAAGAAATTAATTACCAAAGGAAAAGGGACTTTAGGCATGGAAGTGCAACTATATCTGACACTTGGGCTATCATAAAGGGGAACATTTTATGTTGGCCTACACTGCACCAACTGTTTTGTTTGCTCTCTTAACAGGGCATTTTGTTCTTGCATCAAACGCATTTGTTCTAAGAATTGTTCTTCCCATTGTTCCTTGTAGCGCATTTATTTGTGAAGTTCTTGCATTTGATGTTTGAAACTAGTCATCTCCTCACGCAGCTGGGAAATGTCACTTTTATTGGGGCACTTCTGATGTCCGAAGTATGCTGATTGGGTGACAGCAAAACCAATACCCCGAACACGACCATCGTACTCGGGTACTCCTAGCGTTCTGCTTAACAAATCATCTCGACTAACATAACTCGCCAATGTAGGATCCTCCTGTGTCATTTGTTGCTATCACAAAAAGAATTACAACAATAATAGTTATTAGAAATCAAATTCATTTAAGTAAAGCTAATTATTTATTGTACGCATAATTTAATACTTACACAATATTTAGCTACTCTTCTTGCTTCTTCACTACGAATTTCACCTTTCTTATTTGTGCAATTGGCTACCCACACTCCTAGAAGTGAAATAAACCAAAACAAAACATCAGTGCACAATGTCAACCATGTCAACAAAAGTAAATTATTTTGAAATATATAAAAATGTACGTACAAGTAAACAAGTCAAGGCACTCATTATCTTTTCCTTTTTCTCGTTTGATTTAAAATTTTATTCTTCAGAATTCATGTTGGATTGAGAATTGTGTTTCTCTTAACCCAAGTTCCCTTTTCATGATCATGTCTTACGTATACGAGCCGATCTCCATCTCCATCTCTATCTACATCTATACCAATGTCTACTGACCACAAATTCTCAAACAAAGGATCATCATTATTGATGTCCAAAATTTTATTACTTTCAAAATCAACTTGTTCTTGACGATTCTTGTTGGATGAGAGTACAATAGACCAATTCTTCTTAGTAGGATCCAAAATAAAAAACGCTTGTTTTGTTTGTGCTGCTAAAATAAAAGGATAATCTTTATACCAAACCTTAGAAAGATCCACTTGAACAAAGCCTAAGTCATCTATCTGCAATCCAACCCACTTACATCTGAAGACAGGGACCGTGAACATAGAGTAATCTAATTCCCATATGCGTTCAATGACACCAAAGTATGACATTGATGCATAGATAGGGTGTATGTCTTTAGCACTGGATCTATGCCAAGAATCAACAACAAGTGTTACCCCACTATTCTACATCGTGCTCTGTGTATCATGGTCTTGTGTATAGAATGTGTAACCTTTGATTGCATAACCATTGTAAGATAATACATTTAAGCTCGGTCCCTTCGACAGCCACTTCAATTTTTCAGAAACTGAATCAGGATTCCACTCCATCTCATCATTAATGTAATTTTCCAACCAGCCTAAAAATTGTTTATTGTGTTCCTTTATTAACAAATTTTCATTCCTATCATCATGTACCAATCGAAAAACATCCTTGTGTTCTTCAACATACGGTTCAACCTCATAGTGTTATGTAACACATACAAGTGGGCTTGCTCCCGTTCAGTCGCTGATATCGTTATTACATCCCTCACACTTGTTCCTTTCCTTGATCTTCGCCTATCATGATGGGACTTGGGAGTCCTTACAGGGTCAACATTTGATATAAAATTAGTACATAAGTCACTTACTTCTTCAACCATGTACCTTTCAGCAATACAACCCTCTGGGCGATATCTATTTTTCACATACCCTTTCAATATTTTCATGAATTGCTCATTCGGGTACATTCATCTCAAGTACACTGGCCCTCACAATTGAATCTCTTTGACTAAGTGTATGGTTAGATGTACCATAATGTCAAAAAAAGAAGGTGGAAAATACACTTCAAGTTCACATAGAGTACACACAATTAGCCTTTGCAAATCTTGTAACTTAGTTGATTCTACTACTTTACTGCAGATCAACTTGAAAAACCCGCAAAGTTTAGTGATGGTGTTTCTTCAATTTTTGCGTAAAATAGATCGTATACCAACCGGTAGGAAATTCTGCATGAGCACATGACAATCATGAGACTTGAGGTTCTTTAACTTCAACTCTTTCATTGATACAAGGTTCTTTATATTTGACAAGTAGCCCTTAGGAATTTTAATTACTTACAGAAACTCACAAAACAATTTCTTCTCTTTCCTCGACAGAGTGTATGCCGCTGAGGGTAAATAAGTACGATGCCCTTGCTCAATTGGTGCCAACTCTTCTCTAATTCCCAAGTTCACCAAATCCAACTCAAATTGACATTATCCTTGCTTTTTCCTTGGATATTGAGCAATGTGCCAATTAGACTTTCACAGATATTTTTTTCTATGTGTATTACATCAAGAAAATGTCTCACATATAAAGACTTCCAATAAGGAAGTTCAAAGAAAATGGACTTTTTCTTCCAACCACTTGTCTCGATTTGTTTTGCAAAAGGCTTGTCAAAATTGTTATTCAAGTCTTTTACCTTTGAATACACCTGGGCATCGGTCAACATCTTCGGTGGGCTACTTTCTTCTGAGTCACCATTGAAAGGCTTTTTTTACTTCCTTCAATGATGTTGTGATAGTAAGAATCTTTGATGCCCCATGTAAATATTTTTCTTACAATAATGAAATCGCACTAAATGAGTGTCATCTTCACATATAGGGCATGCACCATATCCTTTGACGCTGTATTCCGACAAATTACCATAAGTAGGGAAATCATTAATTGTGCCAAATAACATGGTTTTCAAAGTGAAACTTTTATCCCTATAACCATCATACACATTGACACCTTCTTTCCAAAGCAGGTTCAAGTCATCAATTAAAGGAGCCAAGTATACATCTATATCATTCAAGGTTGCCTTGGCCCAGAAATTGACACGGACAGCATCATAAACTTATGTTTCATGATCAAGTGTGGAGGAAGGTTATAAATCATCAATATCACTGGCCACGTGCTATGTGTACTACTTTAAATACCATGCGGATTAATTCCATCAATTGACAGTGCAAGGCGAAGGTTCCTTACTTCATCCGCAAAGTCAGAGTACTCATGCTCAATTTTTTTTGCATTGAGGAGCATCTGCAGGGTGCCTAAGCTTCATGTCTTTAATCCTTTCATCTGCATGCCATGTCAACTGTTTAGCAATCCATGCATTACTATACAGTCACTTAAATCTCAGAATAATGGGAAAATACCATAGGACCTTCAAAGGACTTTTTCCTTTCTTCTTCCTATATCGAGATGTGTTGTATTTAGAGCACTTCTCCAATGATGCAAACTGATTTCAAAATAATACGCAATCGTTAGGACATGCATGTATCTTCTCATATCCCATACCAGTTGTGGAACAAAGAATTCGCTTTGCCTCGTATGTCTTGGTAGGAAGTACATTTTCTTCTGGAAGCATATCTTATAATAGTTCAAGCAGTGCGGTGAAACCCGAATCACTCAATCTATAGCGAGCTTTAAAGTTGTACAACTTCAACACTACTAGCAATCTTGTGTATTTAGTACTACCGGCATATAATGGTTTCTCTACATCACCTTTCAACTTCTCAAATTTGTTAGGGTAGTGATGAAGCACCCCTTCAACCACATTTAACATTTCTTCAAGACCATCATCTTCATCAAACATGCTTTCATCAAATTCATTAGAAGCACCACTCGTGGTATGCCTCCGATCACTACATGCATCGTTCATCTCACCATGCCTTGTCCATCGTATATATGTTTGATAAATTCCATAACACACTAAATGATCTAACGAATCAAGTGGACTAGTCCGCTTTCCAAAACAACAAGATAAGCAAGGACACAAGATTTTGTTAGGATCTTTTGTATGCTCAATTGCAAATGTAATAAACTCTTCCACCCCATCTATATATTCCCTTGAATACCGATTAGATGACATTCATTTACGATCCATCTATACTTTTAATCTATTTTTAAAAAAGTATGTGGTTAGTTGTATGACTATTTTACTAATTACTTTTATATTTTCTTACCAATTTTAAAATAAAATTGAAGCTTCTAAGTCTTAAATTAAACCCTATGTTTTAATTGACAAATAATACAGCTCATAAGGAAAGAAATCATATTTCCCAACACATAGAAAAGCAAGCTTTGGCAATATGGAACACAAATTAATTTATTGTATGTGTTGTTTCATGATATTATGAATCACAGGAAAGCAAACTAAATATTTTAATATGTTCTGTTTTTTATATATACCAACAAGCAAGAATATATATGTTTTGAAACCTCAAATATACACATATATTTATTTTCCAATTAAATTATAAAATGATATAATTTTGACGTCCTTATATTAATATATTATAATTATATTTTATTAAACAAATTACTTGTATTTTGCATTTTCCAAGTGTTAATTCTTTTCACGTAAAAACTACTTTAATTTTTCTAAATTTAGTAAAAAGTCAGGGGGTTATTTACAACTGACCCAAAGTTCAGGGGTTTTATATAATTTCACCAAAAAAATTAAACTTCAAATACACATTCATTTAAGATATCTAACAATAATAAAATTTATTTAAAATAGAATTAGAGGATTTACAATTAAAATCATTATTATTGAAATGCTAAAACTTGTTTAAAATAATTTTCCTTTCACTTGTGTCATTTCCGTCTAAAATGTATTATATATATATATTTATATAACATTTATTTGTTCACATTTAAATTTCAATTTTAATGGTAATTTTTTTTAAAGTATATCAAATTCAATTAATTTTGATTATTTTACTATAAATTATGCTGATCAACACTTTATAATTTATTTTCATTTTTAATAATAACAAATCACGATGAAACTTTTAAAATTCAACATTCAATCTTTGTGAACTTATAATTATACCACTATATCTTATCACAATGTATATCATAGAGTACATTATATTCTCCAGCAAACAATGGCAAGTCATAATAGTCACGTGTAACAACAAATTATAGAATAAAAAAAACCCAAAAGCTTAAAAAAAATGCAAGCTGTATCACAGTACAAGAACTTAATTGATATGTGAACACATGCAGTACATCAACAGCTAAGTAAATTAAAGGATTAATAAAAAAACGCAAGCTAGTTGCCAAAAAAATAAAACAAAGCATGCTATCATATAAAATAACCTAAAAAAAATAAAAATTAAAAAGGCATAGACACTTACAAATCAATTAATTGACCAGCGCAGGTAGTGGGGGACCATGTTGGTGACGCTAGCTTGAATGAGGAGTATGAGAAAATGCTGTGGAGTGGAGTGGGGACCAATTGGAATGGGGTTCAAAAGAGGAAGAGAGACAAAGAGTAGAAAGAAAAGGGAATAACTGGGGACATGAGTGGGGATGGACGACAGGGAACAAAAAGGGAAAAGAATTAAATAGAAAAAAAAAGCAGCTGTGGCACTTCTTTAAAGAAGGACCACAAAATGGGTGCCACTTCTCTGCCTTTTTGTAGTAGTGATGGAATGGAGTGGCAAGAAAATTTTGTCGTCAAACTTCAGGTTTCTGTGGTAGGGTGTTGTTGAGAGGTGGTCTCACCAAGCACAGTAAACTTTAATTTGGTTACATTTTGTGGTTCATAATTTTATGCCTACTTCTAATGTTACTGAAATGAATAAGGATCGCTCTATCCATATTTACTGTATTATGGCTGATAAACCAATTGATTTACTTGCCATCATGTATGAATACTTGATAACTTATGTCAATTTTAATTATAAGAGATCTATATCTATAGCTTTTGCACACATGATCTGTGAGCTTTTCGTGGCTGTTAGAGTTTCTATGATGGATTGAGAAAAAAAATTTATTTAGGGAAAATATTAGATACAAATTTTAAAATAAAGATAATATCATAACTGACCTTTTTTAAGAAATAAATTTATCATTGAGAAAATTGCAAATAAAAAAATGTCAGATCCAGACCGTCTACATCATATTTTGTATATATGGTTTAAATTTCATCATTGCTTGTGTCGAGGCCCTGGATGAGGAATACAGTATTTTAATAGCCAAACCCAAAGTCAACATAAGAGGCCAGTGGGTGTTTCATCCAGTCACATTGGTTGAATGGGCAGTCAAACCGGTGACATAAAAATTAAATGGATAAAGGATATATTTAGTTCTGTGTGTTTGCATCAAGTTTTATTTTAGTCTCTTATATTTATAAAATTTATTTTAAGTCCTTCAATTTTAACAATGTTAGTTTTATCTAATAGAAAATGCTAACTCATCAAATTCATGTTATTTTAGTTGCCACATCAACCCAAATTTTTTTAACAAATTTAGATTTATTAGAATAAAAATACTAACAGAAGAATATTTCAATTTTTAATTTTTTTTCCATATGCTCTACTTTTCCACCACAAACCCTTCTCTTGCCAGTAACACCATTCTTCGTCTCCCTGAAGCAAGTAACCGGATGAAGAAGGGTGTTGACGGCCAGAAAAGGGTTTTGGGTGGCGAAGGAAGAAGAGATAAAAGAATATAGTTTAAAAATTGGAAAATTTTCTATTATTTTTATTTTAATTAAAATATGAATTTGTTAAAAAATTTGGGTTGATGTTGCAGCCAACTAGGATAAAAAAAATATGACTTTGCTGAGTCAACATTTTCTATTAGATAACACTAACAATGATAAGTTTAAAGGACTAAAAATGCACTTTATAAACATAATAGATTAAAATAAAACTTGATGCAAACATAAAATACTAAACATATACTTTAGCCTAATTAAATAAAAATAAAATATTGTGTACATCTATGATAATATAAATGTAAGAAATACATAAAAAAATATTTACATAAAAATAAACATAAACAAGTTCACATGGAACAACATCTATATCCCAGATACCAAATCCTAACACAATGAAATCATTAAAAATAAATTAGATAATATTTTTAAATTTAATCCTGCATATTTAAATATTAAACATTATGGAATTTTTATTATAATTTTTGAATAAAAAATTTTGTGTGGAGAAAGAGAGGACTTTTATCTTATCTTTTTCTTCTTCTGTTTTATAAATTCTAATAATATGAGAAGATTCAAAATATGCATTAACATTTGTGTGTGGAATATCATTTCAAATCTTAAATTTAATTTTAAAAAAATAAATATTACAATTAGTTTTTGCCCGATGGATATTGTAAGCTAAAGAACCTATATGAAACTATATTTACATTCCATATCAAATGAGAGGATTACAATACATATATATATACACACAAAATGAAGAACGAGTGCATGATTGACGGAAGGAATTTTCCATGAGTAGGTGAAGGTGGGTGAACCACCATATATCTTCTTCAACAATGTCATGCTGCCGTCCATGATTTCTAACACTCCCCCTCAAGTTGGAGTATATATATTTATCATGCCCAACTTGTTACAAAGATATTTAACCCGTGTCCCATGTAAGGCTTTTGTTAGAAGATCTGCCAGTTGGTCGTTAGATCGAATATATCCTGTAGATATAATATTTTCTTTGATCTTATCATGAATAAAATGACAGTCAATCTCAATATGTTTCGTTTGTTCATGAAACACAGAGTTTGATGCTATATGAAGTGCTGCTTTATTGTCACACCAAAGTTTTGCAGGTAATGTCATGGTAATGCCAATTTCCTTCAAGAGTTGAAATACCCACACAATTTCTTGTACTGACTATGACATGGCTCTGTATTCCGCTTCTGCACTTGACTTTGACACAACTCCTTATTTCTTACTTCTCCAGGATATCAAATTTCCACCAACAAACACACAGTAACCTGTAGTGGAACGTCTTGTGGCCTTAGATCCTACATGATCCGCATCACAGAAACACTCAATTTTAGTATGCCCATTATTTGTATAAAGAATACCAAGACCTGGAGAACCTTTCAAATAATGCAAGATATGTTCTAAAGCTTCCCATTGTGCAACCGTTGGTGATGCCATGAATTGGCTGAGCCTACTGACTGAGAAGGTTATATCAGGATGAGTTACTATTAGATAATTGAGTTTCCCAATGAGTCTTCTATATCTCTTAGGAAATGGGAACGGCTTCAATTTTTCTGGATCAATCTTCTTCTTTAAATCATCAGGAAGTTTATCAAACATACTAGCATCAAGATCGAGGAATGGATTTGAAATCATAGGAATGTTACTTGGCGCAGCTCCAAGTTTTCCAGTCTCCTTTAAAAGATCAATAACATACTTCCTTTGAGTCAAAAGAATACCTTTCTTGCTTCTCAAAACTTCAATACCAAGAAAGTATCTTAATGACCCTAAAGCTTTTGTCTGGAAATGAGAATTCAGGAAGACTTTAAGTTCTGAGATTCCAGAAATGTTACTCCCTGTAATAACAATATCATCAATGTATACTACTAAAAGAATCATGCCTGTATCAGATTACTGGTAGAATACAGAGTGATCACACTTGTTTTGATTTAATCCAAATTGCTTGACTACGTCACAAAATCGCTCAAACCAGGCACGAGGGCTTTGCTTTAGACCATACAATGATTTTTGGAGACAGCACACCTTCTGATTCTCCCCCTGAACAACGAACCCAGGTAGTTGCTCCATATAAATGTCTTCTAGGAGATCACCATTCAGAAAGGCATTTTTAACATCCAATTGATGCAAATCCTAGTTATAGGTGGCAGCTAAGGAGATAAGAAGACGAACAGAGGATAGCTTAGCCACAGGAGACAAAGTTTCAGAATAATCAATACCATAAGTTTGTGCATATCCTTTGGCAACAAGCCGAGCTTTTAACCGTTCTAAAGAACTATCAGCCTTGGTTTTAACAACAAACACCCATTTACATCCAATGGCTTTCTTCCCAGGAGGTAGATCAACAAGGGTCCATGTACCAGCTTTGTCAAGGGCCATGATTTCTTCTTCCATTGCTGTACGCCAACCAGGATGAGTTAGAGCTTGGTAAAGGGTAGTAGGGGTAGAGATGGAATAAAGTGTGGTCACAAGTGAAGATGAAGAAGATGACAAGTTTTGGTAAGAGACAAAGGAAGATATAGGATAAGTACATTCAGCATATCTTCTAGGAGGACAATGAGGACGGGTACCTTTTCGGAGGGTAATAGGCAGGTCAGGAAGGGGATCAATAGCAGAAGTAGGGTTAACTGGGTCAGGAAGATCAATAGAAGAATCTTGGGAGTCTGGACAAGAATCCGTCGGCGAAGTAGTGATTGGTGATGGCAAAATACGTGGAACATCAGCATCATTGATGATATCAGGTTCTGGTAAAGCTGCCTGTACTGGTGATGGAGGGACACGATAGACCAGGATATCATCAGACTCAGTAATAATGGATGGAGAGTCAGAGAAGATCGAAGATGTGAAGAAAGGAGAAGACTCATGAAAGGTCATATCAGTGGAGACAAGGTAACGATGAAGATCAGGAGAATAACATCGATAACCTTTCTGGACTCGAGAATAGCCTAGAAAAACACATCGTAGGGACTTGGGATCAAGTTTACTAACACTAGGACGGATATCCTGCACAAAGCAAACACAACCAAATATTTTAGGAGAAACAGGAAACAGCTTAGTGGTAGGAAACAGGATGGAATATCTCCACCAAGAACAGCCGAAGGCATGTGATTGATAAGAAAACAGGCTGTAGATACTGCATCAGCCCAAAAATGCTTAGGTACTGAGAAGTGAAACAAGAGGGCTTGGGCAGTTTCTAAGAGATGCCTGTTTTTTCTTTCAGCAACACCGTTTTGAGCAGGGGTATCAACACAAGAGGATTGGTGAAGAATACCATGACTTTACATGTAATCGGTGAATAGGGCAGAAAAATATTCTTTTGCATTATCACTTCGTAAGATTTTCACAGGAGTGTTAAATTGAGTTTGAATTTCAGCACAGAAATTGCGAAAATGAGTAAATAATTTAGAACGCTGTTTCATTAAATAAAGCCAAGTGGTTCGGGAAAAATCATCAACAAAAGTGACAAAATAACGATAACCAGTGTGGGACAGAACTGAACAAGGACCCCAAACATCAGAATGTACTAACTCAAAGGGGGATGCATCCCGTTTATTTACTCGAGGTGCCAAATTAACACAATGGTGTTTGGCGAACTGACATGACTCACAATCTAAAGTAGACACAGAAGAATACTGAGGATACAATTTTTGAAGAGACGATAGCGACATATGACCTAGACGACAATGAACTTCAAATAGAGATGACACACCAAAACAAGCAACAGAACATAGGACCTGATCATCAAGGATGTAATGTCCCCAGGATTCATAACCTCTACCAATAATCTGCTTCGTTGATAGATCCTGAATTAAACAATAGTCAGGGAAGAGTGAGATAAAGCAGTTCAAATGACGAGTGAGTTTACTTGGAGATAAAAGGTTAAATGTTAGATCAGGAACGTTAATAACAGAGGATAATGAGAGAGATGCAGTTGGTTTAACAGTGCCTGAGCTAGTAACACGGACTGGAGAACCATTGGCGACAAATATGGATGAAGAGTTGGCATAGGGTACATATGAAGAGAACAAGTGATGATTACCTGTCATGTGGTCGGTGGCACCAGAATCAATGACCCACTTAGTGGAAGCTGTAGTAAGACCAGAAGACAAAGTACCTGTGGCTAGAGCCCCTGCAGAAGAAGATCCAGATCCAGAATCAGAGAGACCAGGTGTCTGAGCAATATGAGCAAGTCCACGCTGTTGATCTCGCTGCTGTTTATTTTGCAATTTTCGATAATATTTCTTAATGTGGCTAGGTTCTTTGCAATAATTGCAGATAATACTGCCAGAATTCATTGTCGGAGAAGTGGTGCTTTGTTTATACCCATAATTCCTAGATTCAAAGGGACCACATCCAGCTAGGGCACTTGCATTTGGATCAGCAGAAGAATGAATCATATTATCAGCACGAAGAACCCGGGAGAAAACGTCTTCAAGAGAAGGAAGCTCTTGACTAGATAAAATTTGTGAACGAATAGTTTCATAAGATGGGTTGAGAGCTTCAAGAAAACTTATGATAGCTTGAAGTTCCAAATTCTTGATACGAGTCGACAGATCAGCTTGCGGAGACATTAGTACTTTCATTTCCTCATACATCCTCTTGAAATCTAAGAAGAAATCTTTCAATGAACGATCTTGTTGTTGAGAACGATAAAAACCTTTGCAAACCTCATGAATACGAGTAATATTTCCTTTTCCAGAAAACATAAATTCAAGATAATTCATGAGTTCTTTGACAGTTTTACAATGGCTAACAGAAGATAGAATCCGTGATTCAATAGAATTTCGAATTTGAAACAGAATCCGAGCATCTGCTCTTTGCCAGGTCAAAAGTTTTGTTTCATCACCAGAAGGAGGATCCTCAGTTAAATGACTTTCCATTTCAATGCCCAAAATATATACTCTAACAGTTTGATTCCAATCACTGTAATTTGTCCAATTCAACTGTGAAGCAGTGATCTTAGCAGACATAGGCAACATATCATAAGATTTAGAATCAGCCATGATGGAAGTTAAGTAGTAGTATACGAACTATCGTCACAAAGTTGCAGTATTAAATAATAAAGAAAGTACCACGCTTTGAACTCAAACTAGCTGCAACACACGGGCCCCGCAAAGATACACGCAATCAAACTAATGTCAGAAAGATAAAATGCTTCAAACAAGGCAAGGGACCCTCGGAAACATAAAACACTAACTCAGAACAATAACTTTAGTGACAAAGTGCAACTTACAAATGTGGAAACGGAAGCGAAGACCAAAGCTCAAATTTCAAACATGTCGGATGACCACAAAAATTCAGAGGCAGAAAGAGGGTAAGAAGTCGATCGGAACGCCACAAACGGCGTCTTAAACGGACACCGGAGGAGCTCCCATGTGCCGGCGAGTGTCTCTGGTGGCGGAGCGTCAGTCGGCGCGTGAGAGAAGACGCGCAGTCGAAACATTGTGTTTTTCTGGGGTGAGCCGATTTTGGGTCAAGGATGCTGGATATGTGGCGCGTGTAAGAAGAAATGGTTCAGGCAAAGTGGATCTGAGACAGAAAAAACGAAGCTTTTATGGCCGGAAAAAATGGTGATGTCGCCGGAAAAATGGAATGAGCTAGAATCTCAGGAAGGCTCTGATACCATGTAAGCTAAAGAACCTATATGAAACTATATTTACATTCCATATCAAATGAGAGGATTACAATACATATATATGTACACAAAATGAAGAATGAGTGCGTGATTGACGGAAGGAATTTTCCATGAGTAGGTGAAGGTGGGTGAACCACCATATATCTTCTTCAACAATGTCATGCTGCCGTCCATGACTTCTAACAGATATCAAATAGGACTTGCATTTAAAGACCTAACATATCATTTATCCATGTATTGACCGATGGGAAACTCATCTACCCTACTAAAGGATAAAACTTGGCACCTTAGCACCTTGGCAAAAGACCACACATGACACAACCACATATTCAAACTATGCATCTTGTAAGGTTCTTTGGCAGTTTATTAGTAGCCATACTTTGGGAAACGCAAGGTCTAGTGAATATTTGCTATCATTATGGCTTTGGGATATTAATTGTTTAAGATTACAAGATTAGGTGCTGGAACATCTTTAGAGAACCAGAGCTTCGAAGAATGTGCAGAAAAACCTGGGAAAATTACAGCTATTATTCAAGTACTAACGTAACTCCAATTTGAATTCAACGCGGTTTTAGTATGTTAGAGCTTTGAGGCAGTTTACTTTTGGGATAGAGATCATCTCAAGTTTAACAAAAAACCACTTTTGTATGTGCAAATTATAGTAGAAACCAATTAATTCAATTTAAATTCAACGCCGTTTTAGTACGTACGTTAGAGTTAGAGCTTAATCGTTGGTCAAATTCATATACTGCCTCAATTAAGGCAGTAGTTAATAATTATTCAAGTTTTATTTAAATTAATTGAACTTCACTTTAGGTAAAAATGAAGAGATATATTTGTTTGTGAAGGTAATCTAAAAAATGTGGAGGAATGCAGCAACTCATCCTTGAATTACTGAAAGAGAAAAAAAACCCATTAGTAAGGAAAGCCAAAAGAAAATAAAATCCAAATAGGAATTGTCCAAAACTAAACTTACCTTCATAAAAAAACCCATCTCCAATAGAATGTCTTAAGAAGAGGATGAAAAATGAGAGGGAATAGTAGGAAGAAGTAATGAATGGTGTTTGATGGGGGGTATTTATAAGGATTTAACGAGACACTAGTAGTGGCTAATGTAGTACTTTTGGTTGCAGTTACTATTTGTAACGGTTTCTTTGCTTTTAACCGCTACAAAAATGAAGCAGAGTTTTTTTTAAAAAAAAAAAGTATAAAGATTATTTTACAGGAATTAATTACATGTGGGTTGTGGATCCTCCATGATATCAGTCGTTGTCGCTATCCTTGAAGAAAAATGTAAAGATAGTACTACATAAATAGTCGACACTTTGTACTGCTTATAAAACCACTACGTAATCTGCTACAAATAGTCAAAATCCAATGGTTGACAACTTTGTAGCGATTCTAAAATTGCTACTAACTGCAAGTATGTTGGCAAGTAGTTAAAATTTGAAATTTGAACTTTGTAGTGGTTATGAACCACTACACTAACTGCTAAAAATTTCTAGTTTGAGGCATGTTGTACAAGAATTCAAAATTGAAATTTGTAGGTATGTCTAACACGGGCAATTTGAATTTGAAATTTGTAGTGTAGGAGTAGCTGTTTGATTGCTACAGAGTGAAATGTTAAATTTTTTCCTAAAAATTTGTAGCGATTTAACTGCTACTGACAACAATAATATTTTTTAAAGTTTAACGCCTTTCTTTTTTTGTTTTTTTTCCATTTTATTTATCAAACAAAACAAAAACTTTCCGTTTTCAAAAATGTTGCCATATATTTTTCAACAACAACAAAAAGACATATTTTAAAATTCTAAAAAATTCTTAAATATTTTCCAACAACAAAAACAAACATATTTTGAAAGTGCAAAAATGTAGGTCACTGATCGGCTCCACCATCCTGTGTGGGAACATAATGGACAACATCAGCATCATCTAGCTTACTGTAAAGTCTCTGCAGGGTCAATGCCCAATCGACCACGAGCCGAGGGAGGGACTGGAGGGACCCGTGGAGGAGGAATGCCAGGGAACGTCCTCTCAAACGCCATTTGTAGCAACATGTTCGTTGTCTCCCACCACTGCGACATATGTAACTTAAAGGCATCCACTTGCCTTTGCATCCTTTCATTCACTCTGGCCTCCACGCCGAGCCTCCAACCTGGCCACCTCCTCGTGGAGCTCTTGAACGAATGTACCATTGTGCCTCCAGGCATATTCACCATCACCTCTTGCATGGGCTTCGTCCCATCCACATTCATCAAGTGGTACAGCCAATTTGTCTTGTTCTTCCACCCCTCACTGATTTTGACTCGCCATACCACTTCCTATTGTCCCTCATAGCAAATCTGTCCTGCATAAGATATTACATTTCATTAAATATTAAATTAAAATTAAATCAAAGTTTAATAAATTAAATTAAAATATGATAAATTAAATAAAAATTTCATAAAATAAAATTTCATTAATTAAATCAAATTATTAAATTTACTTACTTTCACGACCTCTTCCCATGCACTGTCCTTCGGCTTTTGTGGCATCTTCTTCCAATCCTCAAAGTTGATGGGGAACTGGACAATATTTCCAGCCAGGTCTGTGAGAAAGAAGTTGAACAAATGACCATCACTCTCAACTGACTCGTTCATGAGCTCATTCCAAGGAACAACGACATGAAGCCCTGGGTCAAGTTGATTTGCGCCTGTCACATCTAGCCTCCTGTTTGTCAGGTTTCCCTAGTCATTTGCCCAATCAATGATAAAATTCAATTAAATTTAATTTAACATTTAAACTCTTTAACTAAAAATTCAAATGTTTAAAACAATTACTTACCTTGGACTTGGACATAAAATCTAGTCTGTCACGAAGATGAATGGCGCAGTAGATTCTAGTTCCTATCTAGCTTGACGTCAAGGAAATTTAATATTGAGAAAATGGGCCAGCCCAATCCTATAGGGTTGGCTCGTGATAGGCACGGGCCTAAACGGGTCGAGTCCAAAAAGTACTGAAATCCTACGGCCCGGCCAGTTTAAGGGAAGCTCGTGGGCTTTAGGCCTGTTTAGCTCTTTTTTTTTTGTTTCTTATTTTCTTAAAGACTAAAATACCAAATTTAAAAAATAAATATCATCAAAAATAATTTAAGATATAAATATTATCCAAGTTTAATAAAACACATACACTAAGACTTAAATCCAAACCATAATTAATGTCCACAATCAATCAAACAATTCTACAAGCTTCAAATGTCAGTAATAATGGAACACCTGATTTGGATTTTGGCGTGCACATACAAAAAAATAAAAAAGAAAATCAAACAAGAGAAGCTTCAAATGAGGTCTAAGCCAGTGTGAGAGCGTCTCTAATATGAGGATTATATTAGGTTAACTCTACCCCTTGACTAATGCTTACTGCCTATTGCCTTGTACCCATTGAAAAAAAAGAGTTTAACGGGCCTAAAAGGGCCGGCCCTATAGTATAGGGCCGGCCCTTTTAGACCTGTCTCCTTCTAGAGGCTTTAGATTATAAATCATGACTGTGACGAGCTCGGATCTAAACCGACTGGCCTGACGGGCTCGGCTTAATTTCCCGACACTAAGAAAATTCCCCGCCTCTCGCATAGGGATTTTGATGGATATATTGAACTTGTCTTCCTCATAATCCTCTACACATATCAGTGACTTGTGATAGGCTAGGGTTTTGTGGTGGGTTCAGGTCCTGTCGTTGGGTCGGGGTCCAGTTATGGGGTTGGGTCCTATCATGTGGTTGGATCCTTCTACTATTGAGGTCATCGAGGAGGACGATCAGCATACATCTTCCCCTTTCTACGATCTTTTCAGGAAGACATGATAACTAGTATTATTCAAATTTCAAAATTAATTAAAACTATTTCAACAACACATAAAACAATTTTATACTTTCTAAATTAACTATAACAAGCTATATTTTCCAAATTTCTATTTTAGATAAAACACCAAAAAGAACATCAATTAATACAAATCACACAATTTTATTAACAATATTACAATAAATTAAAAAATATTATATTTGCATCTAACCAAACAAAATAAATAAAAATGACACTATCACAAAATATAGATTTAATGGAGCTAATCTTATGGCACTTCTTTAGACAAACGCCGAAGAAGACTTCTATTCTTTTAAAAAAATACATGTGGCAGCTATGACGCTTCAGTAGGAAAGCGCTATACACTAGAAAAACACTGAATTTCCAGCGGAATTTCAAGTTTTCGACGGATTTCAGACGGAAATAGATTTCCGACGGAATGGATTCAGTCGGTAATAATAGCGTGACAAACAAATTTCCGATGAATTAATTCCGTCACAAATTTCTGACGGAATTTCCGATAGAAATTTCCGACTGAATTTATTTTCGTTGCAATTTCCTATGAAATTTAATTCCATTGGAAATTCCCTCACAACTTCCGACAGAATTCAATTCCGTCTGAAATTCCGTCGCAAACTTATTTTTTTATGTTTTAAATTTAAAAAGCCACGTGGTAATGGAAACTCCCTCACAACTTCCGACGGAATTCAATTCTGTCTGAAATTCTGTCGCAAACTTATTTTTTAATGTTTTAAATTTAAAAAGCCACGTGGTAACTCCGGCGACCACCCCTGCATCGTCGGCGGCGGGCACGTGGCATCTTTAGCGGCGTCCACCTTATCCCCGGCGCCCAGATCCGCCACGTGTCGCAACCTTGCTCTGCCACGTGTCGCAACCTCTTTATTCTTGAAAATACAACTCAACTTGCCCCTCCTTTTGTTCAAACTGATGACCTCGTCCATATGCACATGATGCCTTACCGGATGGACTCGACTGCTTTGGCGTTATATTATTACATAGTTATATATATATATCATCTTATTATACATAATTAATTTTTTATTAACATTAATTAATAACTAATATTTTTTTACTAATATTAATTAATAACTAATAAATTTTATTTTTTATAAATAAATTTTTATATGACCATTTTGCCCCTATAGGGCCCAAAACCTATGATTGGAAATTAAAAATATTTTAGAAATTAAAAAATAATAATTAAAAAATAAATTTAAAATTAAACTAAAAATATTAATTAATAAATAATAAATTTTATAAAAATAATTTTTAAAATTAAATTTAATTAAAAAATAATAATTTTTAAATTTTCCGAATGCGAGGGAATTTGAGATGTAAATGAATTCTGTTAGGAATTGCGAGGGAATTTCCGGCGGAAATTAATTCGGTTGGAAATTGCGAGGGAATTTGAATTCGGTAGGAAATTGCGACAAAATTCAATTTCGTAG